>JAGEOH010000018.1:582300-631300 GCA_032207245.1 Pardosa pseudoannulata | reverse complement strand
TGTGAACTGTGGCGAAGAGCCTTTAGACCTCCGACGTCAGATTTTATGCCTTCAATATTATTTTAGAACTGCTGCGCATGCGAATCATCCTTTTCATAATCGTTTCATCAGTCGATTTCTCACCCGTTTGTACAGATCACGCCCATTTTTCATTCCTCCTTTTCATCTGCGCATAAAGACACTTTTGGCTGATTTTAGTCTTATTCATCAGAAGATTTTAGCTGCTGAATATACAAACCCACCCTGGGAGATTCCTAATTTTACTCTATTAAACCCTTTTAAAGATTTTACTAAAAATGACACTGCTGATATTATTTTCAAGCAAATATTTTTAAGTCACAGGGACACTTACAGATCGTATACTCCTGTTTTTACTGACGGCTCCAAGTCTAGTGACTTCGTTGGTTGTGCCTACGTAATAGGTGGTGATGTTTATAGTCACAAACTGCATCCATCCGTATCTATTTTTTCCGCTGAAATAATAGGTATTTGCCTGGCACTTGAAAAGTTGGTGTATTACAAAGGGTACAATTTTATTATTTACACTGATTCTCTTAGCGTAATACTTTCTCTCGCCTTTCCTGACCACCAGAGTCATCCACTCATCTTACACCTCATAAATATATATAAGAGAAAGATTTTAAGGGGTTATACCATAGTGTTTTGCTGGGTTCCCTCGCATGTTGGTATAGCTGGAAATGAGCGAGCAGATAAAGCTGCCAGATCCGCTACCAATCTTCTCCACTTCCACTTACCGTACCCCGACATCAAGAGTTATGTGGTTAATTTAGCGAGGGAAAAATGGCAATCTATTTGGAACCAACAAATCAACAATAAACTTTATGAAGTGAAACCTGAACTATCACTCTGGCCTTCTATACCCTCCAGGAAGTATGACGTCATTCTTTCTCGTCTTCGTATAGGGCATACTCGCTTTACCCATCGTCACTTATTGCTCGGGGAACCTGCCCCTGTTTGCAAACTTTGTAAAATACCCGTGACTGTAAAACACATTCTAACAGAATGTCCAAGTTTTTACCGCCATCGTGTTCATCATTTTAAAACTCATTCCATATCCTTAAGTTCATTGCTTCATGATCCACCTCATGTGAATCTTTTTAATTTTTTAAAAGATATTGGTTTTTATGCATACATTTAAGGTCATTAACTCATCGCTTTTATTTATACACTGTCATTGCATATTTTTATATTTACTCTTATCTTTTGACATTCTTTTAGCCCTGCTATTTTAACCTGTTGATCATTATAATCGTTTATATCTTAACTATTTGTTTGGCACAATATGTCCCAAGAGGATTCAGTGCCAATAAGCACTATAAAACCAACCAACCAACCACAACCTAGATTTAGTTATATGCTCAACAAACATCTCATTGCACTGAATCATGTCTGGCACATTATGTCCTTCCAGGATCCAGTGCCATAAAGCCTTATATACCAACCAACCATTGCACTGAAAATTTACTGTTGAAAACTATCTTTTCAATAGAGATCACATTCCACTCATACTGTCTCATATTCACATTACTCCTAACCAGAGGATTTCCCGGTACATTCTTGATTTCACAGATTGAATGTCTTTTACTAAACTTGTAAAGATCCCCAAAGGCATGGTCGAAACAAACTATTGACGATATTGTAAATCTTTATGATGGTTTCACTTCACTCCCGTTTTTCTCATCTCCCCTTCATATTGTATTTTTAGTGTTTTGAATTTTAACTGTATCAAGTATTAGTTGTACCCTTTTAATCTATATTTTTATCCTTTTGATGTGTGCTTTACTTTTCTATGTTTTATCTTTCGTCTGGCGCATCTTGTCCTTATTGGACCTTGCGCCATCAAACCCCATCCAACCAACCGACGATACTGTAAATTTGATAATGAATGTCACCCCTTCTGCTACTATCTGCATTTCCAAATCTTCTGGGCGTACACGCAGATAAACGAAACCCTGGTGGGACCAAACTTGTAAAAACACCTTCAAAGAAAAGTTCAAAGTCTTCAATATCTTCAGAAGGTACCTGTCATTCATAATCTTGCTACGTACAAGAAATGCAAAGCTATTTTCCAGCGTACTCTTAGTCAAAGGCAATTCTACATACATTTCTCATTGTATTTCTTGTCGAAACATCGCTTCGTTGTTAAGTTTTAAACTAGAAATTATTTTTTAAATATTTTTTTGCTAATGAGTACTTCTGTTTCGCACAATATATCCCAGGAGGATGCAGTGCCATTAAGCTCTAACCAACCAACCAACCTTAGACAAAGGCAGAGCGATTCATGGGAAAAGTTTGTTAATAGCATTTCACGGTCTCCCAGTAAAACTCTAAGATCCAAAGTAAAACGCTGTTTTCGCTTCTATCTAAATAATAGGGTACTACAATAGCTGCTTCCATTGCTAGTATTTCTTTTAGCACTGATTATAATTCTTTATTTTCAAAGCAAAAAAGCTAGTTTAAGGAAAAATAAAATTAGTTTCAGTTATCATTCAGCTTTTCTTACAACTGGGACTTTGATTTCTGAGTTGAAATATATCTTGCATAAAACTTACACCTCATCTGATCCTGATAATATTTTCGACATAAGCTGAGGTAAATAAATATTAACTGGTTGACTAACCGAACATTTTTTTACACTTATCTACACGTAATGTTAATGATGTTAATGCCACATATGTAGGATTAATACATTTATAAATACTATCTAATTTATTTAATGATAAAAAATCATGGGGATTAAAATATGAAGTTCGTCTGAAAGAGAATAGGTAAAACTGCACTATTTAGTTTGAGACTGTTTCTTTAGGTGCAGTATCAGCAATACTGATATCGAAACCTTACTTGTTATGCACTCAAATTCTGCACATTTATAATTATAATTTAATTCTATAAAAACCAATATATAGTATTAAAAACATTGTAGAAGCGATGGTACTTGTCCAATGTACAGCTTCGTTCTTGAAAACCCAAGATTACCCTTTGGTCTGCTCATCAGTCAAGAAAGCACGATGCTGTTCTTACCCATCTTCGCATTGGACAAACCCGTTTTCACTCTTCGTCATTTGCTTTCAGGTAATATTGTGTCCATTTTTCAACTACAATGACCGTGCAGCATATCCTTGCAGCTTGTTCAGAGTGCGTCAATCAGCGTCTGTGCAATTAGTCATTTAACAAACTGCTTTTCAGTGATATTTTAAATTCTGTTCCGTATTCAAAATTTTTTACTTTCTTTATAGAAATTTAGCTTTTATCATCACATTTGAGTGCCTAAAATTTATATTTTTGTAGACGTTTTTATAATTTTATTATTGATTTTTGTATTGTTGCTATTGTTTTTTATTTGAAGTGGTTAGTATTTATTCATATCTTGTTACTTAGCTTGGATTGTTTCACCATCTAAACTACTTTATCACAAGCTTGGTATATTATGTCCTTTAAGGATCGAGTGCCATAAAGCTTCATAAAACCAACCTAAGTACAACAGGTCCACCTATGTAAAATCTTTTTAACGCAAGATAAAAAGTAAATGTGGCGTTTCCTTTCTCTTGGAAGGAAAAATCCTTTTATCTCTTAATTCTCAATGCTTCTACTGTACTTTTCTCATAAAGAATTTTATATAATGTCTGTCAGAAAAGGTAGGTTCATTCCCTTATCTAATCTACTGTGGTGACTCTGGCTCAAAACAAACGAAGCGAAACTAAATCAAATCAATCCATTTTGTAAAGATGAAAGGTCCTGTACTTTCCTTTATTTTCACTCAAGTAACTAATTACAAGAGTGAGATTGCTTTGACGTAAATATTGATTGTTTTATAAGTTCTGTTATTTCTAAAATTTGTTTAACGATTTATAAATCGTTAAAACAATTATTTGCTGATTTACGGAAGGATGATATTTGTATGTAAAATAGTCTTGCATCGAAGAAAATTTCCCAAATAAAATGCTGATTTTGTTATGAATAAAATTTAAATAATCGGTTTATTTTAGGTATAGAAACTAATTTGAATATTTCTTTTGCTTTGATCCTTTGAAAATTGATCTCGTACCGTTTTATCTGATATTTGTCACTGCGTCGTTTCTGTTTTCTCTCTTCATAACGGAATGCCTGTCAGTAAAGATGAAATGCTCTTTTCTCTCCCTTTTACCCACTTAAGTAACGAATTGGATGGGTGTCGGATTGCTTTGACGAACATATTCCTTTATATTTAGAAGTTTCGTATTATTCTACTAAAAACTTGCAACTTCTACGGATTTGACAGTTGTTAAAGTTGTTTGACATTTCTATTGACTTTGATTAACGGCGTGGATCAGGTGATATTTTTAAAAATTAAAAATATGTTGTCTTTAAATTGTCGGCAATTTCATAAGCACAAGGACGAAATTTATCTCAACTGTATGAATAAAAACTTGTAAAGTGAAAATTCTCCCGAAAGACTACCTCTCGTATCATTTAAGAATTTTGTGAGTAAAAATTTCCCTTAAACGGCCAATTTCAGTCTTCTTTCAAAGGAGACTACTCTTCAATTTTTCATACGAAAGGCAGGATTACATCCTTCCAGAAATCTGGAAATTTAGAATTTCGTAAAATGATATGAAATAACACATTTAGGCGACAACTTAAAAAAAAATGAAATATGATGAAAGTAATTGAGCTATGACAAAAATATTTCTTTGGTTTGTTTAACTGTGAATATATTAAGTTTAGTTGCCTCATTTGGATAAAGAAAAGGAAGTTGACAAAGAAAATATTAAAATTAAACATTAAAATTAACACACACATATGTATGTGTGTAATTTACCGGGTGGTTATAATTAAACTAACTTCCCTTATAAACGGCATCACCTTATTTTCGTAAAACAACTTCACCAATAACGCACGTTCAACAAAAGAGACCGTCATTAGTACAAGCTGAAACATCGACTTAAACATGACAACATCTATAAACGTTTTATACCCTTACCTGTTTTGCATAAAGCTTCATCTTCCCAAGCATGCAAATCTCAATATTTTTTTTTGTATTTAAAGTGGCAGCTTTTCCCGGTTTTGCATTTTACTCTTAATTTTTGTTCTGCATTGTTAATATTGTTCATGTATTCAGTTTAAAATTTATTTGCATCTCTAACTTGAGCCACGCATAGAAAAATGTATTGCAAAAACATTTTCAGTAAGATTTTAGGGATAGAAATCAATGAAATTTAATATTCTTGTGAATTTAGTACTATTTAAAATTGCAGAACACAGTGATTTTATTTCTGCCCCAAAAGTTTTAAATATATTGATGAAATTCTTTTTAGCTTTTTGTTTATTAAACGGAAGACATCTTTGCCTTCTTTAATGTTTTATGTAACTGAAAGAATATTTCTCAAATCCCTTCTATTCCATACACAAATATTATAACATAGCTTCATTGTTATAAAACTATATATTTTAAAGAATAACAAAATAATCAATATTATATAAAATTGTCTATATTTTTAATACTAGGTTTGTTTCAAATTTAACAATTTATTATCATTTAAATTCCTTAAATTATATTTAAATTTGTTTAATTACACTCTTACTCCTTTCTACTTGGATTTTTTCGGTGTGTATTTTTTAAAATTTTAAGTCTGGTTTGCTCAATATATCCCAGGAAGGCTCGGTGCTATTAAATTGAATAAAACTGAAATTTCCTCACTTGACTTTATTCTATAACATTTGCGACCCACATTCTCTCAGAGTGCCTTCAGTTTGACAGACATTTTCAGTTTATCAGTCTATTTTCGAGTCGAGTTTTATCAGTCGAGTTATGAAACCTTTCATTTGTCCATGTTTTATTGTTGTTTACCACTGTCTAAACTGCTGCTGCTGCTGTTTAATTTTTTGTGGTTTTTAGTAATCCTTCAAGTAATATTTTATGACTAAATTTCTAACTCTAAGTTGTATACTTCATGTCTGGCCCATTATGTCCTTCTAGGATCCAGTGAAATAAAGCCTTAAAAACCAACCAAGCAACCATTTGTCCATGGCCATTTATTCCTTACAGAGGCACTGATGTAATTTTAACCCATCGACGTATCGGTCATACTTGGTTATCTCATTGTTATCTCCCGACCAATGATATTGCTCTCAACTGTATTAAATGTAAAAAAGAGTATACCGTTTTACATTTTTTAATTGACTGTCCAAATTTTAATAATCAAAGTTTCATATTTAAAAAAAATGGACTTAGACGATTTGTTTAGGGTAACACCCCATCCAAACCTCTTTTCTTTTTTAAAGTCTATTGGGTTCTTAATTGTTTATAATCATTTTACTGGCAACCTTGTTTTTATTCTACACTTTGTCGATTTTATGCGTTTTACTTAAACTTTATAATCATTATTATATATTATACAATCTATTATATTGCATCGCTCTTACCGTTTTCACCTGTAGTTTCCTCTTTTTTTCTCACTTTTAATTACGAAAATTACATTGTTTTATGGCTTATCCTTACCTTTTGTTTGGCGCAGCATGTCCTATTTTGGATTTTGCTCCATTAAAATTAACACTCACTCCCTTGTCCTCCTCTATGGGCAATATTTTTATATAGCTCTAAAATCTATTTTACAAACCAATGACAATTTCTATTGAACTAGTGTTTGACGAAATAGAGAAATGATGAATTGTACCATTAAGCTCAATAAAACAAACTTTGAAAGACGTTAAAATGAAAAGGATATTGGTATCGTACATTCAGTTGTCGTATTTTTAAAAATGTTTGAAAAAACACACAAACTCACGCGCACACACAAAAAAAAAAAAATTACAAAATGAAAGTTTCAGTAAGTTTTGCAGGATACAACGAAGAAACGCTGTACTAAATTTCCTACATGTAGATCCCACCGTATTTACTGCACAGTCGTGTTTTTATACATCTTTAGGATCTTTATATATGAATTGAATTTACAAATTGTTTTGTCTTGGTTCATTGAAAATTGATTGTTTACACATTCTTTATGTGCTATTACTCAATGCATCGATTTTGCTTTCTCCCCTCTTATCGGAACTGCTGCTATAGCAGCCTGCCTCTGACGATAAAATGCTCTTTTCTCCCCACTATTTCCACTTAAGTAACGAAATGTAAGTATGTCAGTCTTGATGAAAATATTGCTCTTCATTAATTAACGTCATACCATTTACTAAAATTTCTAACTTTCACCAATTTATTAACAGTAAATCTGTTAATTTATTAATATTTTGGAAGAGAAATTTGAGTATATATAATTTGTGAACTGCACTTTATTGCTGCATTATTTGTATATGTAAATCACGATCTTTTAAAACGAGAACGTTGAGCGTGGTAGTTGAACATTATTGAATAATGTTTTCAACTTTATTAATTATTCTCCTTCGTTCAGGCCTTTTTATTTTAATGAAGAGGACAAATCATTATTTACAATTCTTTAAAACCATTTCGCATTAACAAATTGTATTACATTAGCATTTTCGTCACTTCTTTATGCTAATCGAATTAGCTCGAGGTTTAGGAGCATCGTAGAAATATAAAATTAAAGTAAAATTAAAATATGCTTTTATAATTTTAGAAGTTTATTTTACTCAGTTTCCAAAAACAGGAATAAAAGTTTGAATTTATGTAAAAATGATTTAAATTAAGGTATGATGGGATTCCAAATAGACTAATTAAATTTTTAAAGAATGCAGAAAGAATTAGAACCGGTCTTGCGCGTCATACATTCAGACCCATTTTAGGTACCCATTATGTTAGGCATAAATTAAAATAAAATCACGTTAAAAGGGATGCAGAAATAAATCGCAAAAGAATTGTTTTAATATGCAAACACTTTGAAAATTTAGCTATTTTTATAATTAAGACGTGACGTTAATCATTTACTTCTATATATAGAATTTAGAGAAAACAATACTTATACAAATTTGATAAACAAAGTTCGTATTAAAAGCATATTTCAGATTCCACTGCTTGCATGGATGTTTGCAGCCGTTTGGCAGTAGGTACCGGTGTCATTAGCCCTTTTGTAGCAAAAATTAGACAGTAGTGCTCAAATTCGAAACCAATATTTCAGGCCAGACGAGAAAGTCACTGAATTTCGGTACTAGAGACCACTGGTTTGAATCCCTCTGCTGATACGGTTTGTAAGAATTAACCCCTTCCGATGAAATGACGAGTCTAGCTCGTCATTAGTTTTTCACTCCATACCGCACAATGACGAGCTACACTCGACATGAGATTAAAGTTACTGTTAAATATGATAATTTAGGTTAAAATTTCTAGTGTACTGAATTTGGCAACACTTTTATCACTTGTGAAAATCACAAGTCACTATTGCATATTGTTTACTTAGAATTTCTTGGTACAAGTCATTGCCAAATTAATGAGTCAGAATAAAAGAAAACCTACTAAGAAATGCCGTGTGTGTTACAAGAATCAAATTAAAAGTGAGACTACTTGGCGGTGTAAACAATTAAGAATTCCTCTGCACTTTGTTTTGAAAAGTACCACTAGCTTGAAGACTATTATCTGTATACCTTATTAATGTTTTGCTTTGATATTTTCTTAATTTTACTGTTTCTGATATTATTTAACACTATGTAAAAAGTGGATTTTAATTAGGAATATGTAAGAATTGTAAAATGAAACAAATTTTTAAATAAAAATGAAATGGTTATTTCATGCAGTTTTTCATTATTAAATCATACCGGAAGGGGTTAAGAAATAGGTCCCGGTCTTGTTAACCACTGTGAAGAAAATAAGTAGGCCGTAGTACTCGAAGCTGAACCAAATTTAAACCGTTGATCAAAGAACGCCCCAGTCATTTCTGCCGAAGATATATTAATGAAGTTAAACTGGACTCTGCAGACTAAAAGAAATAAGTTTTCAACAACTTTAAATATTACAACTTGTCTTCAGTAGTGAGAAGCTATAATTTTAAACACAACAAAGGCTACTTATTAAAAATATTAAAAATCTTCAAGATAAGAGATAGTTTCATGTGTAAGCGTATTACTGTAAAAATGAAGCTTTACAAAAGATTATCTCGGTTTTAGTTGTAGCACCGGACGAAATGTTGAAAAGGAAAATTCATTCCGAGAAAAAAATATTGGTGTTTTTAAACTTGTTTAATATAAAAGGTTTTAATATCAATCTTTACGTCGTTTATTACTTATGTTCTTTCTTTTAAATATTTGACTAATAGTTACTTCTGCTTGTAAATTTTATATATAAGTATACATATATTGGTTATTATTATCAATCTTTGTTTGGCGCAGCATATCCTTGCTTGGATCTTGCATCAAAAAACCCCAACCAACCGAGAAAAGAAGTTCTATTTTTATCTGTGCATAAAGAATGAATCTAACCATTAATGGGTTAATTGAATTTTAAAATTCATGCAGGCAAGTTCACGGGTTCGAATCCCGTTGATGACATTGATGTTTGTAGCCATTCGGAATAGGCTTTAAGCAGTAGGTCTCTGTCTCATTAGCCATCTTGTAGCAAAACAGTAGACCGTAGCTCTCTAAATTAAACCAATCTGTGGAAAAAGATATCAAACAATTTACTCTTTCAAACCTTCTATTACCTTTGGCCCTCCTTCTCTTCCATAATATTCAATAAATGCTCTACTTACTCGCTTTTGAACAGGTTATACATATTTCACTCATTGCCATTTTCTATACTACTCTGACTATGTTTATAAAACTTACGATATCATTTTATGGGAGTACATCCTCATGGAATACAGAGTTAAACTCAAATCATTTTCAAAACTCCCGTACTCATTTTATATTAAATATCGCTTTTGGAACAATGTCCTTTTCAGGATCAGTGACATCAACCTTTATAAAACTAACCACACCGTGTTCATTTTACTAGCTTAGAGGGTCCATGTAGTCCTGAACCTTATTTTAACCAGTTTGACTTTTTAATTTGCATTGGATTTTATCCTCGTATTTAATTTTTTATTCCCAATTTTTATGTGTAGTTACAATTCATCAACACACTTGTATTTTACAAACTTGGTGCTTTTTTGTATCTAAAACATTTAAATCAATTTTTAGTAGCTATTTTGAGCATAACACAACATGTCTCAATAGTACTCGGTGTCATACAGCACTAACGTTTTCAAAGATATTCTTTTAATACCGGAAACAAAATATTGAGATATTAAAATTTCCATTCCCTTCATCACCTGATATTTCTCTTTAACAAAAATACCCATTCCCAAAGTGGTTTTTTTTTTTAATTTAGGAGAAATAAATGTTTTGACAACTGCTGGTACTACAGTTAATTGTTCGTTATAACGGTGAGGTAAACAAACGTTCAAATATGAATGCATGCTTTGAAGTGCTAAGTTATAATCGAAACGTGCTTTAGTAGGAAAACATTCAATCCTAATAATTAGTTAGACTATCTATTAGAGGTACCAGCATCGTATAGGCGCTGAGCCAACGCATGGATTAGTTCTTGGGGTTAACGCAGGGTTCAATATTAAACACATACAACTCAACTTAACTGTAAGTTAGCAATTTGTTATATTTTGCTATTTGAGCTGTTGTAATATTTTGCTATTTGACTACTTAACAGACTGGGACTTATTTTTTAAAGTCAATTTTGAATGGTTCCAAGCATTCGAGGGAATGGTAATGGTCGAAAATGCCGATTCAGTAACAGCAAATGGTAAAATTCAGTTGATTCATAACAAGTGAAAATTACTTATTTAAAGGAATCTGCATACTTTAATGATTTTCATCGAAAATCGGGATATAAAATGAACCTGAAAATAAGCTCCCATTTATTCATACATTTTAAGCTTATAGCCTTGTAGCTCAAGTGATATTGAAGATATGTGATAGGAATACAGGGCAATTGCGATTTTATATTTAAAAAAATGTAAGGAATTTTAGAGGTATTAATACAAAAGAAAAGTTGTACTCTTAATTTGCATTTTATTTTTGAATGAAAAGATTCACTTGTGAAACACTTGTGTTGCAGACTTGTGTTGTTTTGTGTGCATGCTTTTCTGGGCTACTAACAAAGTTGAAACTTATATTTATAATGCCCACCTGAAAAATAAATCGCAACAAACTTATGAAAATTAATAAAAGACCTAAAAATTTTAGTTTCTTTGAACTAAGAATGTACTTTAGTTTATAAAAGAATGCAGAAAAGAAATTTTTTGAAAAGAATAAAATGATAACTCCCTTTAAGGGGATCAGAGGCTCAAATTTCTCAATTTAAAATACCACAATTTAATTTTGTTAGTTTCTCTAAAGCGTACGAACTTGAAAGTATTTCTTATAGGCTAATTATTAAATCAATTACAAAATAATACGCAGATACATTCAAAGTATAGTTTAAGCTTAAAGTTGAAAGAAAATGAAGACTAAAGCGCAGGGAATATATAAAAGTTAGTTTCAAAGTATTGAAATTAAAATAAATTTTCTGAATTCTGATTTGGCTTTGATGTACTTCAATTTATATATGTATAGCTTTTTTTTAACCCTAATAAAATTTAACACTAATAATTATAACATCATAATTATCATAAATCCTTTGTTGCATTCATGAGTGAGAAAATACATATTCGTTTAAATAAATCTTATCAAAAAATCCTAAAAGTTTATTATTAAATAGAAGTTTTATTTTCTAATTGAGGTAAAAAGGCTGTTATAATTAAGATGTATCGTTTGTAAAGGCGTGTTCCTTTTGAATTATTTACAAGGAAGTACAAAAAGAAATTTTCCTATTTTCTTTCTTTTTTTTAATGGAATTTAAAGTATTAAAAATTTGTCCACATGGATGAATATGTCAATAATTTACTCGGTATTTATCAAAAGATTATTTTTGATATTTGTTAGCCTGTTTAAGTGTACAAATTTCTGATCAATAATTTATTAAAAGGGAGCATCTCTTAAAAACAGTAAATACTCCCTCTACGTAAAATTTAAACTCTTTTTATTTTAAAATTATAGAATCCCCAAAAAATGAAATTTCTTTGCTTGAATTTCTTACTAACTTGAGCCAAGCATAGAAAATATATTGCAAAATCATTTTCAATGTTTTCAGAATTCAAATCAATGAAATTTAACAATCTTGTGAATTTAGTGCAATGTTATTTGAAATGCAGAAAACAGTGATTTTATTTCTGCATTATAAGTTTTAAACATATTGATAAAGTTCTTTTAGCTTTTCCTTTTATTTAAACGGAAGACATCTTTGTATTCTTTAATGTTTTATGTAACTGAAAGAATCTCTTAAATTCCTCTTATTCCATACACAAATGACATAATATATATAAATTGATTGTTATAAACTTATATATTTTAAAATTTCAAAGAATGCCAAATAACTAGTGTGATATAAAATTACCTATATTTTCAATACTTGGGTTCATTTTAAATTTATTAATTTATTTATAGTAGGGATTTTTCCTATTGAAATATAAACAATTAAAAAAAATGAACTGTTCTTAGCATAAATTTATATATTGAAAAAAAAAAAAATGATGACTTACTGCATAAAACTGAATTGGAGGGTTTTCGCTTCAAAAAATGATTAGTCTTTGGACTACAAAAGTAAAGTCTGTTTTGGCAGGCGGGAGGTATCAGGAGAAGAGCGAGAGAAGTCTCCCAACTGACTGCATCTCCGTTCAAACCATTTATGCCTGTTGCTTCCGAAACGAGTCCGAAAATCTGTAACTTGCTTGGCGACATTCGATAAAGCTCTTGGCGCAGTTCATACTCAGATTGCTTTTCCCTTATGATAAAAATTTTTCTTTACATTGTCTCATCGTTAATAATGCATTAAATTATTTTTACGCTAAATATTAGAAAAATGATTAAATAAGCAGGAATGCTTTAGCATAGAAAAATAATTGGCTGAAGCACGAGTATGTCAACGTAATTAAGAACTTGTAATCAATTATTCTACACAGAACAGAACTTTTTATTGTAGGATGGATCGGAAAAAAGTACTTGTAATGAAGATTAATCGGCACAAAAGGTATACTATTCCCTTTTATTCTTTAATTCCAAACAACCCCTATTTAAAAAATATATTTCCTAGAAAATTAGAATAGATTTTAGGTATGTAGTATTCTTACAATTTAAAATATAGAAAAAAAAATATATTACAGGTAAAAAGTATTTTATACAAACCAAAAAATGATGCGCTTCTTACAAATACTGTTAGTTACTTGGCACAAAAAATTAATTTGGGATTCTTCGAAGAAAGATAAATTTGAAAAATACTTAGTCGTTTTCACATTTTTATTCAGTTTAAAAATCTAAAACTATATCGGTAACAACCATGCATTTTGATTACCCTAAATGGAACTTTAATATAACTCTTTAATATGGATTCTACAGGAAAATCGTCAAAATGAAGAAAACGGTATTTTAAGACTCTGTAGGATTTTTTCCTTCTAATGAAGATATTTGTAATTATAAAAATCTGTGAGATAATAAGCAATATCAGAGTTAAAGTTCCCGAACTAATTCTATCGCATTAAGCATTCACTGTTTTCATATCCTTTACTTTACTTAAACTGTAAAGGATTTATTAAAAATGTCATCATATAGTATACAAGTTATAATTTTGCTGGTCAAAATTTTTTATTTTATTAAAGATTTTTATATTTTAATTAAGTTTTTTAATGAATTACTATGAAGTCAGGTTTTAAACAACACAGTTGAGAGGTTAATGAAATAGTTTCGAACGTTTAGGAATATATCTTTGATACTAAAATTTACACACTAAAAAATTGTAGGCTTTTCCATTTGAAGTTCAAATCCATGGTGCTTTACCTAATTTAGGCAGACTCAAGTGGGGCAATCTCCAAGTATCCCACCAATCTTTTCTCTAATTTCTTTCCTATTTTCCTCTTGTATTCCACACCTTGATCATTTTTCTTCCTCGTTGTGGTTTTGTTTGGCACAATATGTCCCAAGAGGACTCAGTGCCAAAATACTCTATGCAACCATTCAACCAACTAATCAACCAACCAAACCAGTATTGGAAGCTGAAAGAGAGCACAAACTAAAAAAAATTAAAGAAATTAGGAAAGCTAACTTAACCCATGATGGTCACTTGAGGCTGGAAAGAAAAGTGGAGAGTGTCGCCCAAGTGAAGTAGTGTGTGGCCTCCTGTCGAGGTATGTTAAGTTTAAGTAAAAAATATTTAGCTAGAATTTTGGCTATTTCCAAAAATATTTAGCTAGAAATTTTGGAATAGATGCGCTGGGCCTAAAGGTAGATGAGAGATGTATGTGTCTTGGCTAGGTCCGTGACTGGCAGGATGACCCAATGAATTCCTGCTTTGTTGTGCCAAGCGAGCTTACCAGCGACTTTGCCAAACATCAGAGGTGATTATTTTTGGGCCAGCAAGCTGGGGATTTTTATTATTAGAGAGAAGTTAAAAATAATTTCGCCTATATAACCAACCAAGTGACAGCTAACTAAGAACCCAAACCAACCAGCCAACCAACTACCAACCATATATTTGGGGTCTACCAGAATCCTAATGTTGATGTGTTATTGAGAGCGCGAGTTCTTGTGTTTTGTGGAGTTAAGTCATGGCTTGTGTTTTTATGTTTATGTTGTGTGCTAGCCGTTTCATTATTGCATTGCTTTCTTCTGGATGTGTGTTATTCGTTAGTAGTGTATTCCAGAGAGACTTGTTCCTATCTGTTATCTTTTTTTAGAAGCTGTTTCCCCGTGGAGAGTACACTCTGTTAGATAGTTTATCCAATCTCCGTAATTTCCAAGAGCAAAATGGGTTGTCCATTAATTTAAACCTGTGGAGGTAGACCAGAAAAGTTACCGTTCCCCGTGTATATGTACTCTCATTTCTCAGCTCAATTAATCACCAAGCTCGCATCTTCAAGCTAATCTTATGGACAGCGCCTCTCAATTTACATAATAATCAACCCAAATTACTGCCTCTTAAGTCGCCTCCTAATAATAGGTTAAGTATCGGAATAGCCAAAATAAACTTAAACTAACCTAAGCATAACATTAGAAGTACAGAAGAGAAAAACACTACTAACCCTCACCTCCCTCAGTACCATCCGGTTTTTACGGATGGATCGAAAGCTATCGGTAGCGTAAGCTGTGGTATTGTTTTTGAACAGACTACTATTAGTTTAAGCCTCCCAACTATTTGTTCCGTGTATACTGCTGAAGTTGTGGTCATTCTTTGTGCGCTAATAATTGATATTATTGATCAGTTAATCATTATCTCTCGTAAAGGATATATCTTTTATTGGGTGCCAAGTCACGTTGGAATTGCTGGAAATGAGCTGGCAAACAATGCTGCGAAGGCTGCCTCTGTTCCCTTCGAACAGATTGGTAATTACAATGATATTATAAAATGCATCTCTCCTCACATTTTTACTAGGTGGCAAAAGTTGTGGAATAAACAGGACGGCAACAAATTCAGAGCTTTAAAACCTTTCTTTTCTCCATGGCCATTATACAACACAGACTTAATTTTAACCTGTCTACGTATCGGCCACACTCGGTTTTATCATTATCTCCTGACCAATGAACAGCTCCCTACTCTACCAGCTGTAAGAAAGAGTATGCCGTTTTACATTTTTTAATTGAGAGTTCAATTTTTAATGAACGTTTCATACTTTTTAAAAAGACTGACTTGGGAGATTTGGTTGGGAAAACAGCCCATCCAAATCTCTTTGCTTTTTTAAAGTTTATTGGTGTTCTTAATTGTTTATAATCCTTTTTATGGTGATCTAGTATTTATTCTACAATTTGTCGATTTTAAACTTTTTACTCTTATGTAATCATTTTTTATATATTATACCATCTGTTATATTGCACAACTTTTATCATTGTCTCCTGTATTTTCCCTTTCATTACAGAAATTACATAGCTTGGTTAAAAAAAATTACATAGCTTATCTTTACCATTTGTTTGGCGCAGCATATCCTATTTTGGATTTTGCGCCATTAAAACTAACACTCACTCGCCTCTCTCCCTCTGCACACCAGTTAGTCACCCAGGCTAATCACTCACTGTCCCGCACCACCGAAGCCTCCCCGCAGGTTTAACTAGTGATTGATTTGTTTTAATTCTATATCAGTGTTTGGTCATCATATGCTCCTTTTTATTCACTTATTTTTCGTATGCTCTTGATTATATTTTGTTTGATTACTAATAATACTGCGCGCACCACTACAAAACTCACAAGAAGCGCAAAAACCAGGGCTCCGTTATGACGCTAACGACCCACTCACACACGACAGTGCCCCTGAAGAGCCGCCCATGATTACAGTAGCAGCAACGGATAAAAGAGTCGAGAAGGGTATCCACACCGGGAACCTAATAGATAATTCTTTGGCAGCCCTCAAGTGCTTTGAGAAGACGGTCAAGAGGGTCTGTAACTCGGGAAGACAGCGTCCAATCGTCAATAGCAGCGAACCAACTTGGAAGCTTCTTCAGGGCAATTGTCAGCACCAACACTCACGCACCTCAAAATACTACAAACGGAAACAAACAGAAAATAATGCAGACTTATGCTAGTGTTACGAAGAACACCGAGCCTTAAGCAGTTAACGAAAAGCATTCGGAAGAACTACGAGAAAATCTTCAAAAAGTACATGTTAACGACACTACTGCAGCTAAAGTCTTCCACCAAAGAAATGGTAATATCAGAATCACAACTAAAAACAAACAAGCAGCTACGCAGGTTATGAATACACTTAATTCTAACCAGTCCATATTTAATCGCTAAAGATTTCAATTTCTTAATGTCATATTCAAATATAGCGTTACACTTTCCGTAATTTAATTAGATCATCACACACTTATATTACTTCATTTTGTTTTTATAGTTATTCTAATAGTTTAGTAATAGGCTATTTCGAGTAGCTAGCGAAAAAGTAAGAATTTAAAAAATGCTTTGAAATTTCTCTATAGGATATGATTTGTAATTGAAGTTTTAATAAAATAAATGGTGCAAATAAAATCGAGACTTCTTGAGCTAAAAATTGCGAAGAAATGTTTACTGATATTTAAGATTTTCTTCATTAAGTTTTAGATTTTACTTCAGTTTCGGGTGTTATATTTAAGTAAAATAAAAGCTATTAATATAACCCTTCGGAATAAAAGTTATATTTCAGTCTGTATTTTCTTTCAATAGAAGTGATGTTAAACGGAAATTAACCTAATCAATAATGATTCTATTAATAGAAAGCAGAAAATTATGTAGTTCATTTACAGAACAATTGCTGAACAGATGATCAGGAAGTATAAGGCTGAATAGAACTTCACAAAGTTAAAATTTATTTGGTCGTCAATATGGGATTTCCCCAAAACAGTGCTTTTCAATCATCTGACAAATAAAGCCTTAGTTTGAGAAAGAAAACATATTTTACATGGTTGGAAATTACATGGTATTTTACATGCTGAATTCTAATATGACATTATTACAGCAGTGTCTTCTATTATAATAAAATAAAATATGAAATAGAACAGATTTAACTCAAATTCACTGAGCAGTGTTCACGAGCAAAAGTCTTTGGATAACATGTAGTGTTGAGTTCTTAGCATGTTACACAATTTAAAAACAAATATTTTACAGATTATTAAATCTTTTTAGAACCATATTATAATTGTTTTAGGACAATGCATATTTGAAGTCATGAAGTTAGTGTATATTTACAGCACTTTAGTTTATAAACGGAAAGTTACATTTAGTAATTTTTTAATATTCGAAGAAATTTGAAAGCTTTTATTTATATGGTTGACAAAGGTTTAAACAGAACTTAAAATATTTACACGATTTATATTAACAGCTGAAGGTAACAAACATATACTAACCAGATTCATTTCACCATATGTTTGATTACGAGTTTTAATGCCCGTAAAGACCAGACCATAATCATTACTTTATCCTCTAGTCCAACGAGCAATTGTCTATTCCTACTCTCTTAAATATGAACCTAGAGTAATCTACTTTCCATTACTTGATTACCTTCATTACAAAATGATTTTTTTTACTCGTGTCAGATCATATCTGCAGTATACAAGATAATTAATTGCCCCAGGATCTAGATTTAATTCTTTGCATAATTCATATTTATAGTTTATATTTTATCTATATTGTATGAAAATATAATTTTCAAAAGACATGTTCTTTTGAAATTTTTGCACATAAGTTAAGCAAATCATAAGTCCGAATTATGCATAAATTTTATAATATTTTAATTATCTATAGAAATTGAAATGGCATTTTTTTTCACAATCCATCCCTGATTAGAATATTCAAAAAGTCCAATTTTTGGAAAGAACATTTTTATCTAAAGATTCACGCTCTAAACCTAGTTTGTTTTCTTCAGCTCAAATTTTAATTGTTTCAAAGAGTTTAATTCATACCTTTTTATTTCTTTGAATTTCTCATCTGCATCAATGTTTTAAACCTCATTTAATGCTTTAAAAAAATTTTAATGTAATTTTTATCCTTCATCGTTTATCACTTGTTTTTTCTTAATTTTTTATTAGTAATCTCTTACTTTTTATTTGAGTACCTTTGTTTTATGTGCTCTTTTGTTTGGCGCAGCATATCCTCTCTTGGATCTTGCGCCAGTAAACACCAACCAACCAACCATACCTTTTTATTTAATGTAGATATGACTGGTAATGTTTGAGAATTTACAAGAAAGGAAAATAGTCTATGAAAAAAAACTTTTTCCCTTCAGCAGATTTTTCCGTTAAAAAATTTCTCTAAAGGTTTTTAAAATGTACTTAATGAAATAAATCAACTTAAATAATAAATACGCTATTTTTACTCTACAGAATTTACTAAGAATTTATATTAAAATTCTAAATAGGTAAATTGAGTAGAATTTAATATTTCTACCTAATTACGTTATCTGTAGACAGACTTACATTTTCTGTTCCCACTGTTCAGTTTAAATATATCCCTTAAAAGCTTTAAAATAATTTGTATAATAAACTTACCTTAACAGATGCATTCATAAAAAAAGTATACAAACAAATTATTTACTGAATTCTTCAAAGTAATTTTAAATAAGTTTATGTTTGAAATAGAGTAACAGAGAAATCTCTAATGGACTAATATAAGCTACTTATTCTTAAAAGCATAACGGTAAAACAACTTTTCTGTGAAATAAAGAAGTCTTCACACTAGTTCTAGTTCTAAACAACTAAGTAATTATATGAAAATATAAAATTTATTCTATTTTTGCTTTGATCAGAAGATTAAAAATATTTTAATCTTTCTTTGAGGTAATTATAAAAATTTGACTTGCTTTAGAAATAAGATTTTTGCTTTTATGAGCGTTTTAGATATCCTATCATGCATTTTTTTTTTTTGGGGGGGGGGGATCGGGCTCCAAATAATTTATATTCTGTTGTGGTTTAGCATGTCCATTGTTGATTTTTCACCAATACAAATTAACAGATCAACTCTCTAATATTTTAAGTTTTTCTTATTTTACGTAATATATGCACATGTTTACAAAATATTATTCGGTAACAGTGGGGATATGAAAGGTGTTAGAAACCTGTTATGACTGAAAGCTGTCATTTTGACGCCAGAGTGGAAACTAACAGAAGTTGTAAATAAAAATCGTAAAGTCACTGCAAAAGGTATTAAATCAAATAATGAAATTAAAATAAAGAAATCATCAGTACAGTACAAATATTATATAAAGTACTTCATATCCTCTCTTTAAAATAACAGATAATGACACTTTGACTGTGTATCTTTCCAAGAAAAATAAGGATGTGTTACTCTTAAGTACTCTTCATCAAACTGTTGACATAACAGATAATGAAATAGAATCTCTCGAGATTATGGCTTTTTTTTATAATTTCACTAAGTGTGGTGGAGACGTTCTAGACCAAATGGCTCGAGACAACTCGCCTAAAAGAGACATGGGTGGCTAATTGTTATGAGTTTATAGCTGTGAGAGTAAAAGTGACTCAACATCAGTGTGTTGTGTCATTTAATTGTTACTGTACGTGTTCCGATAGATTAAAGATCTATATAGAATTTTACAGAATAAATCATTTACACTGAATAAGCAGACATATTTAAAATTTAAAATAATGATACTTATTGAATGTTTACTTGTCACAAGGAAACACAAGTTTATTAATAGTTCACTAAAAAGTGTGCTGAACATAGAACATCTCCAGACTGAGAGGAAACCAGCTTTTATAGTTAAGTGGAAATTCCAAAAACATTTTCCGGAATAACTATGTAATGTTCTCCTTTACAGCTTCATCGGTGATTTGCAATCTCGCCAATTGGGGCACTAATCCTTCCATTAAGAAACACAACAGATATCAACGTAATAACGTTTTATTGTCTTGTGTACGGCCTTAACGACAGCTGATACTCACGAGCCTTTCACCTCCTCGCTGACTCAGCATTTCTATTTATTTGCAATGGTCGTGGAATATATCTCAACGAAATTTAGCGAGGTATAGGAAAGAATACAACTAATACATTCATAACCACTGGTTAGTTACCCATTTGTCCACATGTATGCAATCGGATAAGATAGCTGATCTCACCTCATTACAAGTAAAGAATGTCTAGAACATGGCAACAAGAGAGTAAAAAATGAATATAATATTTTGAGTGCAACCCGCGCTTTTAACAATCGAATTGTCAAAATTCGAACCTGCAACCTTTCGATTCTTCGAATCAGATGCTACTTCAGATACACGAAGATTTGCTTACAAAGTGGTAATATTTACTATCCCTTTCACTAATATACATTTAATATTATAACAATAAATGGGTAAGAAACTTGTAAATTGAACAATGAACAAAACTATAGGTAATGTCCGAAGGGTCTATGTATAAAATATGCATAATATATTACAAGTTCTTTGTAGAATGGAGGGAGCAAATGTAGTTTCAACTTGCAAATTTTAGCATACAGAAAATTGCCTTATCGGGACTGAGACAACTGCAAGGATGCGGTCTCTTTTCGTTGCACAGGCTTTTTCAGCATGTAGAATATTCTACGTCAAGTACTTAAGTGAATGCTCATCTGCTGGATCAGTATTTCTCTTGCCAACCTCTCTGCATTATCTGCTTATCTCTCTACTCTTAGGGTGCAATCATCCCATAAGATTGTTGTTAGTTTTATTGGTCTCTTATTGGTTTGATACGCCTTAACTCGTACAACCCAGCTGCTTGTATACCCTACAGGTGGAAACTTGGTTGCTTTGCTTCTGTGTTCTTATTTACACTTGCTCCATCCATAAAGGATGCTGTGCCCATTGGCCTATAATGATCTCCAGTGTACTTTCATTTGGGCAAATTAATTTTATTGCCCCATTTTTTATCTTTCTTGTGCTTTGTGAAACCACAATATCACATTTTTGAAAAATATTTTAGATTGTGCTCAAATAAACTACAAAAAGAGATAGGTTTTATCATATGCATATATTTTCATGATGTACAATATCCCTTAAAAGTATGCTGATGTTATTTTATACTGTCTGTGCATTGCTCATAATCGCCTTACACATTTCTACACTTTTAACTAAATAGACGCCGAATAGACGCAATAGCATTAAAAATGCTTTATCATGTTTTAAAAGAATGTCCCCGATTTACTAATCTTCAGTGTTTTAAGAACACTGCTTTAAATTTATGTGATTTGGTTGAAGATATTTTTGGCTTCAAGTTTTAAACTCTTTAAATGTTTTTTAACCTTTTGTGCACTTTATCATATTTTACGTATATTTACACCTTTTGTGAGATGTGTCCAATGTATCCTAAAATTAAAATTGGTAATTTATGTAAAGTGTGAAAACGAGTATTTTCTGACAATTATATCTCTGACCAAAATATCAAGCTTATTTAATTTTAAAGTAAAAATTGTGAATATAATTAAGTATAATATTTTAAATTTATTACTTTATTCAAAATATCACTCTTTTAGGTACTGTCCCTAAGAATATAATTAATTATGAAGCGTCTGACAAATATGAATTTTTTAATGGAAAAATTTAAGCAGTTCTTAGAATATTCTTTCTTACTAGTTTGTTGTTTTTAAATCGTGCATGAATTTTCCACTCTCTTGAGCAAAATTTTGAAATACCCCATTTTACAACTGAGCAAATATTTTTTGCTTTCACAACACTATTCTTTTAATTTTAATTTATCGTTAATCTTACGTGCTTGTTATATGTACAATCCTTTTGAGGAGATAGAGTATAATTCTTTTCGTATGTTGAAGGAATAACTCTTTTAAATGACTTTACAAGTAACTTTTAAAAATAAAATCGAAGAAATATTTCAAGATGTTTGTCTAAGTATGTTTTAAAAAGGCATGAATTTGAACATCTTCTAGATATTGCTTTTTTATAACCAAGTACATCATTACTGGATACTTAATTACTAATTTTGCTGCGATTTGTTTCAGGTACACAAAATTATACAGTAGATTTTTTGTAGTGTACTTCTTATGTAATTATGCATTATATGAAGATTTAATATTGAATCTTGGTATTTTTTTTAAAGTTCAACCTTACTTTGATTCACCAATCGGGGCATATTTGGTCATAAGGCCTTAGAGCCTTGTTCCGGAGGTGGTTGGTAGGTGGCAAGTAATGGGTAAACCTTAGTTATTGGGCAGTACTAGTAATCATTTTAACTTAATAAAATCCTTCGGTTTGACGTTCGCATTGAGGCAAAAAATGAATAGAAAGTTGCTTTTATAAAATTTGACAGAGCACTTGGGATGTGATTGATAAAAAACTTGATATTAAATCTTCTGTTTTCATATTTGACATTGTTATACCTTTCTCTCCTTTTGCAATTCTACATAAGTTTCTCTTCGTTTCTTATGTCCCTTCATCACTTTGAAATTATTGTATTTAAAACTTTTACCTATTAATACATACTTGTGTTTGGCACATTTTGTCAAGGAGGTTGTAGTGTCATTATACTCCAACCATTAAGAAGACTTAGTGCCAAAAAACTCTACACAACCTACCACCCACCCACCAGCTGGTCAATTATCTTGTTTCAGTGCTGAGCAATACTAATAATTTTTTAATGCTTTTTCTAACACTTGTTCGTAGTAACATATCTTCTGGTTTTGTTTGGTCTGGAGCAATATAATCTATTTTTACGACACGCGGGTTAATGAAACAGAGACATACTGCTTAAAACTAGTTCTGAGTGGCCATGAACATTTAAGCTAACAATGAGATTAAAACCCACAATTTTGTTCTATTTAACCCTTTAATTAGGTCATTTTTTCTTATCAATGACGTATTAAAATACTTCTGCATAGACATTTAAGAAAAATTATTAATGAATTTCATTAAGTTAATTTGATTTTAACTTTATTTTGGAGGGATGTCTGCTTCACCACCGCTCAATGTTTGCTATCAAAAGGTTGGATGTTATGTTTTATGCATTTCTATATAATATTTATAAAGCATATTTTGTTAGTAACATAATCTAAAAACATTATTTTTTTTGTGTGGCATATTTTGCGTCATAAAACTTTAAAATAAACTAAAGTTCTTACGGAATGGACGGAACTAAGTCAAATGAATGAAGTGTTGGTTATGTAGTAAAAAAATTGGGTTTATAACGTAGTCTTCTTTTTCACCAAAAGCTAACTTTAACTACTAAAACTGCGATATGAGATCAAGAAGTTTAATTTTCTTTTATTTCTGAAATTATAAGTTCTAGATCTAATTCGAAGATGTAAAATGCGATACCACAGCCATTTTAAAGTGCTGAGTTTGATGTTATTTACCCCGGCCTTAGAAAGGGCAAAACTGACACTCGCTAATACCCCCGAGGATTATTAAGAAGATATTAAATTTTTATGCAAGTGAATGAGTATTTTATATTTCCTTTTCCAGTGTCAAAATTTATTTATATCCCAATCGTATCGGAAGATTTGCATTTTATGCGGTTTATTTTTAATAACTACAATATTTTTAAACTTTGTATTAAATGAATTAAAATGATAAAATAAAATGTTAAGCCTATTTTTATGAATACGCTATCCAGGATCTTCGAAACATCAAATATTGTGTTACGGATGATTTAATTTTATGTAAACAGTAGCAGTCTACCACGACAAATAACAAGAATCTTACCGCTCGAGATATATCATAATAATGGTTTGGACCATATCACTCAAATATTCAAAACATGAAGTGCCTTGGTAGCGATTTGATAAGTATGAGTGATTTAGAGCACTTTATTCCCGTGCTTTACTGCTCTGAACATTTGCTACCTAAACGTAGAATCCCATTTGGAGTTTGCTAACAATTGGTTGAATAATATTTCCTTAGTTTCTTAACTTAAATTTAAAATGTATTACAACTGATTAACTATTCGTTTGATTCATTAAAGAATTGGTTTATATGTCAATTTTATTTGACTTATAAAAAATTAAGAGATTTATTGCATATGAAAATGACTGAAATTATAAATTATTATCATTACTTTTACAAAGATGGATTATGACAATAGTATAATTTACAGTGCTTTCATAATCCTTTTTAAGTGTATAAATTATAAGACTTTGATTCTTTTTAAACTTAAGTGGTAATTTTACGGTTAGTTAAAGTTGTTTGTACGTATTAAATCCGATCTTATTGACTTTTCTGCTGTTCTTTAATTAAAATTGAAGCATTATAATGTTAAGATTGATCAGAATTCTTTTTTGTGTATTAAATATTCTACAAACTAAACTTTAAATATTTAATTTTAGAAATATCCTCTTTAGTTAAACGTTTAATATAATACTCGCAACGTTTAGGATATATACGAATAACTTGTTTAGTTCTGGTTTATTTTGGAGAGTTAAACCATATTTTTGTTACAATAAAAATAAACCAAGACTTACTATTTATAGCTAAAACGGGTATGTTCAATAAGAAAACAAGAGTAACGTTTTGTTTTATTGATGGATGAGAGGCCAAAGTGTAATATAGGGTTTTAGAGAACGAGTTTTATTATTTTCTATGTGGTGCCATTGTTTATAAATAAGTTTTACAACGGGATATTTAGTATCCAAATATGTTAAAATTTAAATACTCACTCCTACAGATCTAGCAGCTTTATCCGCAGGTTCTTTACCCACATTACCAACGTGTGAAGGGACCCAGTAAAAAATGTGAGAAATTAGAAGAGATGAGATTATTACAAATATTTAAAACCTCAAAAATAAAGTAAATTGTTATAGTGATTATGCAAAGACAGAGCGTAAAGTGTTTAAAGAATCCGTGTAGATAACATTGTGTCCGTCCAAACATTCCAATGTTTTTAAAATAGCCAAAAATTTATAAGCGTATGGACAAATCGGGATGCAAATGGAAACTACAAAACTTTTTGCCAGAACAATCAACAAAATTATCAAATTTAAAGCAGTCAATATATATAGAATAATTATACCTTTTGTCTGTGACTGAAAGAAAAATTGTATTAAAATTGAGTCTGAAGTGGAAACTTTGTCATAGTCAATGAAATGATTTAAAAAGTTAAAATTCAAACCAGTCCATGATTTCATAAAAGTGATAATTTAAAATGTTTGTATGGATAAAATTCAGATCAGATAAGACCTATATAATCAAAAAAGGACGACGATTATCAATTCGAGTGAGATATGAAAGATAAAAGTAGGGTTATGTAAAGGATGCCTTTAAAGAAATGAGAACTTTAAAAAGTAATGCAAAGATATAAAATTTTTAGTCTAAAATCGAGAAGGGTCTTGCAGCAGTCCACGTATAAGCTCTGAACAGGGAATGTGCTAAAAGCTCCAGAACTCAGCCGAAGAGCAGTATTGTGCACGTTATTCAGATAACAGAGATCTGACTTGAGTGCTCAGCCATAAGCTGCACATCCGAAATACATCTTAGAACGTATGACTGAATGATAAATTTTCAAGAGCGACATCCGATGAGCACCTAG
Source organism: Pardosa pseudoannulata (assembly GCA_032207245.1). Lineage (NCBI taxonomy): Eukaryota > Metazoa > Arthropoda > Arachnida > Araneae > Lycosidae > Pardosa > Pardosa pseudoannulata. The sequence goes on along the minus strand of JAGEOH010000018.1, from coordinate 605,331 downwards.
GAAGTATTGGAAAAAATCTTTAAGCCCTTAACTGCCACAAGGTTTGAGAGCGGATGCATTAACTGTCTCGTTATGCTAAGAAACGTATTGACATATATACACCCGCTGCAGTTAAGGGGTTAATAAGTTTAAGGATCGCTTGCATTTTTTACGAAGCTGATGAATATGGGATTCAGCGTTCTATCAAAGTAATACCGAGGGTATTTACCTCGTTTACAACGTTAATATTGGCACCATTAAATTGTACTTCAAAGTTATGTGAAGTACGCTTTCTACAAAAGTGTACACGGTTGGTTGGTTGGTTGTAGCTTAATGGCACTGAATCCTCCTGGGATATATTGTGCCAAACACAAGTACTCAGAAGTAAAAAAAATATTAATTAAAAAAATTTTCAAAGTTTAAAACTTAACAACGATGCGATGTTTCGACAAGAAATACGAAAAGAAATATATGTAGAATTAAAATGGTGAATAAAGTGAGATAATATCAAATATGAGGATAAAAACCAATGACTTTTAAAAAGGTAAAAAGTTCAGGATGAGGCGACGCATTTAAAAGATATTTGATATCAGGGGTGGCAGAGTTAAAATAATGGAGACGATGTTGATTATAGATGGGACAGTCTATCAGGGCGTGTTTAACAGACATGTTGGTCTTACAAATTTTACATGAAGGTGCGTGATCACCGAGTAAGAGATGACGATGGGTGAACCGTGTGTGTCCAATACGGAGACGGGTGAGGATGACATCATGCTTTCTGGATGACAGATGGTTCCACTTTTCAATTATTGGCTTAATATTACGCAGCTTGTTATCAATAGTCAAATCCCAAGCACTCTGCCAGATTTTATAAAAGCAACCTTTTATATATTTTTTTGCATCACTGCACGGGATAGGAACATCGAGGAACTCAGATGCAGATTTTGCAGCACTATCAGCCATTTCATTCCCCTTAATACCCACATGTGACGGAACCCAACAGAAGAGGATCGAGAAACCCAACAAGGTAAGCCTTTCAATGATATTTAGAACTTTAAAAACTAAAGGGTGACTCTTGCTATTCGGGCCCCTCAGGGGGTTTACCTACTTCAGGTAAACACGGGTTTCGCAATCCCGAGGTACCCCAGCGATCTTTTCTCATTTCTTTTCTACTCTCCTCTTCTCTTCTACTTTATTCTTATCCTTCTCCCTCGTTGCGGTTTCCTCTTTTGAGGTGAGGGCACCCCTTGAGAAGCTGTTTCCACTCTGCTGTCCCTTGCTCCTCTTGGCGTTGAAACTGCCCACGTGTTTGCCGTGCGTGGATACTCGTGTCCTCGGAAATGGGGATCCTGGTAATTGAGGGGCTTCCCCGTAGGGGAATCATCTGAATGGCATTTCCATTTATGCGGGGAATCTTCAACACATTGCTTTGGCCTCGGCTTCGAGTAAACGGGGGGTACGTAAGTTCCGGTGCGTATCAATCGGCTGGTGGATAGACTTGGTCATCTGCTACGGTTCAAGCAATCGGTCTGTTGGCTGTGCGCGTATAGACCCGGCTAGCACTGGTGCAGAACCCTGCATCCCCTTGTTGGGCTCCATGGTGGGTGGTGCGGTCGGGTCCGAATCTCTAAAATCTTTAATATGGGTACTTTAAAAGCACATTCCTCCGTCAACGAGTCGTGTACTAGTCAAGAAACAAGCACTTTATTTCGTTTTTTCATAATTAAATGCACAGAAGGTAATTTCCATGACATTTCTCCATTTTTAATCCATAAAGTTATTCAATCTAATGTAGGTGAAGTTCGTAACGTTAAGAAATTGCGGTCTGGCGATCTCCTTGTGGAAGTAACTAATAACGTGCAAGCCATTAATATAACTAAACTAAAAGCTATAGCAATAGAACTGTTTCCGTAACCATTCATAGAAGCTTAAATCAATCCCGAGGCGTCATATCTGAACCTGACCTACAAAATACCTCTGAATCTGAAATTCTTGAAAATTTAAAATCTCAAAATGTCATTGCTGTCCGTCGAATAACTATCAAAAGAGACAATCGAACAATCAATACTAAGCATGTCATCTTAACTTTCGAACTACCAAAACTCCCAACTTCCATTAAAGCAGGTTTCTTACACTGCCCTGTCAGACCATATATTCCGAACCCTATGCGATGTTTCAAATGTCAACGATTTGGACATTCGCAAAAGTCTTGCCGTGGGTCATTGACCTGTGCGCGTTGTTCCGAACCTGGTCACAATAGCGAAGGATGCACTGCGCCATGTAAATGCATTAATTGCAAAGGCGATCATCCCTCATACGTACGATCATGCCCTAACTGGATATTCGAAAAGGAAGTTCAAACTGTAAAAATAAAACAAAATATACCGTACATCGAAGCCCGTAAAATAGTACAATCTAAAACTCCAAAACCTGGTTTCTCTTATTCTGCTGCCACGAAATCTACAAAATCCGTAACCACTCAAACAGATTTACCTCTTAAAGTAATTTCTCTCCCCGTATCCTCACAATCGAAAAAGACTAAACGCCCTGTTTCGCAAGAAGTCTCTGATCCTGTTAGGCAAGATACTTTCCGTAAAGAAAAAAATCTCAATAAAAAAAGCCCTGAAACCAGACCTCAAATTCCAAAAGAATCAACTTTTAATAGAGAACAAACGCGTTTCAAACAAAAAAATATCCCTCCCCAGCCGTATGTCGACGACTGTATTTTAACTCTAAATCCTTCTGACTCGGAAGTCTCGGAAGAGTCTATGGATCAGTCTGATTCTGACTCTCCGAATCATAAATAAGGGGATTACTCAAGCATTGTCAAGTACTTCTAACCCCTTTTGACCATGGCCTTGCTGCTTTCATGGAATTGCCACGGGTTTCTTAATAAAATCGATGATCTGCACGTCCTCATTCATGATCATAATCCCGCTTGCTTTGCTCTACAAGAAACATTTTTAAATTCTCACAATAAAGTACCGAAAATCCGTAACCACACAATTATAAGAAACGATTATGAACTTGGTAATAAAGCTTCTGGTGGTGTAGCACTTATCATATCGAACAGCATCCCTTTTCAGTCTCTAAATCTCAATACAAATCTTCAATTCGTTGCCGCACGTGTCCATCTGAAATGCCTCATTACTGTCTGCAGCCTATATTTACCCCCCAATGAACAAATTAATTTAAGTCACCTGATTAATTTAATAAACCAACTTCCACCTCTAATAATCCTTTTAGGCGACTTTAACGCCCATAGCCCTCTTTGGGGCGGTCCTGAAGTCAATAATAGAGGCCAAATAATCGAATCGCTCATATCTGATCTTTCTTTATGCATTCTCAATAACGGGGATAACACTTATTTTCACAAGCCCACCAAAAGTTTCCACGCCATAGACCTTGCAATATGTTCTCCCTCAGTTTATTCTTTATACTCATTTTTCGTTTCAACTGACCTTCACAATAGCGACCACTTTCCGATATTTCTATCTCCGCTCTACCATAACTCTCAAAATATTCCTGAACACGTTCGGTACATTGAAAGAAGAGCTGACTGGCGGTCTTTCTCTTCTCTCGCTGTTATTACTCCTGGCCTAATCACCGGAACAATAGATGAAGCTGTCAATAACGTAACCTACACCATTATCAAAGCAGCGGACGTATCTATTCCAAAATCTTGCCCTTCAGTGAGGAAAAATAAAAAACCGTGGTGGAACTATGATTGCCTTTATGCCAAAAAACAGCAGCAGAAGGCATGGAGTATCTTTCGCAGATATCCCACGACGGAAAACATGATAATTTTTAATAAAGCTAAAGCTCTCGCCAGAAAAGTTAGACGCCGTTCTCAGAGAGAGTCTTGGATTAAATATATTTCGAGCATCACTACCTCAACATCCTGCAAAGAACTCTGGTTAAAGGCAAAAAGAGCAATGGGCATTTATCACAATAATCCAATTTCATGTCTATCTTATAATGGAGAAATAATTTCTAAAATTCAAGACATAACTAATACAATAGGTGAAACCTTTGCCTTTGCCTCCAGTAAACTCTCATATCCGAAACACTTCCAGTCATATAAAACGCTGTCCGAAAAAACAAAGATTAAATTTTAATACTTCATTAAATTTGCCATACAATAGCCCTTTTAACATTGAAGAATTACTTTTCTGTTTACGTCAAACTGGAGAGACTACTCCTGGTCCTGATGCCGTATCATTTAGCATGCTAAAACACCTCTCTATAAGTTCGCTCACTAACCTTTTGCATCTGTATAACCGAATCTGGGTAGAAAATGTTTTCCCAATATGTTGGACTAAATCAACAGTTATTCCCATTGCTAAACCTGGAAAAGATCCGACTAATCCGTGCAACTACCGTCCCATTGCTCTTACTAGCTGCCTATGTAAACTATTTGAAAAAATGGTAAATAGACGCCTGGTATTTATACTAGAAAAGGAGCTGCATATTCATCCGTTTCAGAGTGGCTTTAGAAAATACAGATCAACTTTGGATAATATCTTGTATCTCGAAACTCAAATCCGAAACGCCTTTCTCAGACGCAATCACTTAATATCCGTTTTTTTCGACATAGAGAAAGCATATGATCAGACCTGGAGGTATGGCATTCTCAGAGATCTCCATTCTTTAGGTTTTCGGGGCAACTTACCGAATTTTATTAAAAATTTCCTTGCTTATCGTGAATTTAAGGTTCGGATCAACGGCACACTTTCTAACAGCTTCATTCAGGAGGAGGGCGTTCCTCAAGGATCCGTTCTTAGTGTCACCCTTTTTTCTATAAAAATAAATAATCTATTAAATCAAATTCCATCAACTGTGAAAGCATGTTTATATGTCGATGATCTACAAATCTCTGTACAAGGAAAAGACGTTCGATTTATTGAAAGACAATTACAAACCACAATAAATCGTATTGTTAAGTGGTGCGATATAAACGGTTTTAAAATATCTGAGGCGAAAACTACTTCTGTTCATTTCTGCCGTAAACGTGGACTCCATCTAGACCCTGAGCTCTTTTTAGGAACTTTTAAAATTGACGTACACGACTGTGTTAAATTTTTAGGCGTTTACTTTGACAATAAACTTACGTTTGCTAACCATATTTCTCATATTCGTACAAAATGTGAAAAGAGCTTAAACCTATTAAAAGTATTATCTAATACTTCATGGGGAGCCGATCGTGATGCCATGCTTAAAATATACCGTGCTGTCATCCGGTCAAGAATTGATTATGCTTGCTCTGTTTATGGCTCTGCTCGAGCATCTGTTTTAAGAAAGCTTGACACGGTGCATCATTCCGCTCTTCGGATATGCTCCGGTGCTTTTAGAACTTCACCCATTCATAGTCTTCTTGTAACTTGTCACGAACCATCTCTACATTATATTCGTCATAAAATATCACTTAACACCTACTTTTTTTTATCCTTTCCCATCATTCGCATCCTTTGAGGAAAATTATTTTAGATACTCATCTGGATCTTTTTTATACAAATCGCCCACACTCCATTCCTTCATTTGGATTTAGAATTCGGAGAAGTCTGGAGGGTACTCAGTTTAATAACGTTGATATCTCACCCCGCCCGTTTTTTGAAACACCACCCTGGGAGAACCATAATATCCAATATATCCAACCCTTTAAGGGCTTTATAAAAGAAAACACGGACTCCTATATTTACCAACAACTATTCAGTTCCTTTAAAGCTCAATATCTTAAGTATGAGAACATCTATACAGACGGCTCTAAATCTTATGATTATACTGGTTTTGCATATTGTGGCGACGGTAACGCTTTAGGCTACAGACTTAATCCTATTTGCTCAATATTTACAGCCGAAGTAATTGCAATATACGAGGCTTTAAGATACATATCTTCCAGCAGCAATAGACTCTTCATAATCCACTCGGACTCAATGAGTGCTTTGGAAAGCCTGAAATCTAATTCCATTACTCACAGTTACGTTTCTCGTGCTGTCCAGCTGCATAGAAAACTTTCCCGTAGAGGTTTTAATATACTTTTCTGTTGGGTTCCTAGCCACGTTGGTATTTATGGTAATGAGAGAGTGGACACTTTGGCGAAACAGGCAACTATATTTTACACCGGTGATCTACCTTACAATGACATCAAAAAAGCAATTTCCTCTAGTACAAATGACCTCTGGAATTCCGAATGGAATTTGCAAACCCTAAACAAGCTTCACGTCCTTAGACCATCGATCTCCTTTTGGCCATGCTTCCCGAATCGCAAGTTGGATGTAGTCTTGACTCGCCTTCGCATTGGTCATACGAGAGTCACCCATAAACATTTACTTTTGGCTGAGCCTGCTCCACAATGTTCTCTCTGTCATACTCATCTCACTATTCATCACATTTTAACTTCATGCAGGGCATTTACACGATTTTATAATATATACTTTAAAACTTTTCATCCCAGTTTGAGAGAACTTTTGAGTGAGACTCCCCACCCAAAACTATTTGAATTTCATATCCGTATTGGTGTTTTTAACCTTAATTTAAAATGTTTTAATATCAATATTTACGTCGTTTTTTACTTATGTTCTTTCTTTTAAATATTTGACTAATAGTTACTTCTGCTTGTAAATTTTATATATAAGTATACATATATTGGTTATATATTGGTTATTATTAATCTTTGTTTGGCGCAGCATATCCTTGCTTGGATCTTGCGCCAAAAAACCCCAACCAACCAACCAACCAACCAACCAACCTTGCTATTCGGGGAACTCAGCGCCTCCAAAACGCTTGTAGAATCACTATAAAAAATAAATTTATTATTCTTACGATGGTCTAAATGCTCCAAACCTTTCAATATTGCCAAAATTTCCGCCGAGAAGATGGAATATGCAGGATGCAACTTGTAGGAGTGGGTGGTGTTACCAATTACATACGCACAGCCCACAAAACTACCACTTTTCGAACCATCCGTAAATACTGGATAAAAGCTGGCATATCTTTGTCTATGTTCATAAAATATTTGTTGATAAATCAGAGCAGCAGTCGTGTCTTTGTCAAAATTATTAAAAGGGTTTAAAAAGGTAAAATTGGGTTCTTCCCAAGGTGGTTTTAAAAGAATCAGTAGCAAGAATTTGTGAATTGTCAAAGTAAACTTCTTTTAAAATAATTTTTATTCTATGATAAAAAGGAGGAATGCAAAATGGTTTAGCATTGTAAAGTCTAATAAGATATGGGCTAAAATTATGCTTATGTGATGGATGATTAACATTCGATGAAGTTCTAAAATAATGATGAAGTGATAAAATTTTCCGTCTCAGCTCTAGAGGTTCTTCATAAGAGTCGACGTACAAGCTTTCGACTGGGGAGGTTCTGAAAGCACCGGTGCACAAACGAAGTGACATATGATGAGGAAGATTTAGTTTAGTTAAAACAGATTTACGGGCAGAACCGTATACTACACATCCGTAATCTAATTTGGAACGAATTAAAGCACGATAGATTTTTAAAAGACATGTTCGATCAGCACCCCAAGAAGTAGATGAAAGTACTTTTAGAACATTTATAGATTTTTCACATTTATTTCGTAGATGCTTAATGTGCGGAAGAAAAGTTAGCTTACGATCGAACACAATGCCTAGGAATTTCGCTTCATCTTTCATGATAATTTTATCACCAGCAAGGTAAATATCGGGATCAGGATGCAAGTTACGTTTCCGGCAAAAGTGCACGCCGTGAGTCTTAGATTTAGAAAGGTTAAAACCATTTTGGTCACACCAACTTACAATTTTGTCAACGGCTGCCTGTAACTGCGTCTCAATAAACCGCATATCCGAACTCTCACAAGAAATGTGGAGGTCATCCACATAAAGTGTACCCTTGACAGATTGAGGGATTGCTTTTAAAATGTTATCAATAGCTATTACAAAAAGGGTTACACTTAAAACACTGCCTTGAGGCACGCCTTCTTCCTGTATAAAAGTATCAGAATAACAATTGCCCGCTCTGACTTTAAATTCCCTCCCGGATAAAAACTTACTGATAAAAATAGGGAGATTGCCCCTTAAATTTAAATTATAAAGCTGCTGAAGGATACCGTACCGCCAGATTCGGTCGTAAGCTTTTTCAATGTCGAAAAAAATAGTGACAATGTGGTTGCGCCTTACGAATGCATTTCTGATTTTGGTTTCAAGATCAATTAAATTGTCGGTAGTTGATCTACCTCTACGAAAACCACTTTGAAAATCAGATAGACAGCGGTGTGTTTCAATATAGTGAACCAGGCGAGAGTTTACCATTTTTTCTAAAAGTTTGCATAGGCAGTTTGTTAGCGCGATGGGACGATAGCTTAGAGGATCAGCAGGATTATGCCCTGATTTTAGAATTGGAATGATAGTCGCGAGTCTCCAGGAAGCGGGAAAATAATGTTCCTGCCATATTCTATTGTACAGAAGTAAGAGATTGCTTAAAGAACAAGAAGAAAGGTTTTTTATTATTTCATAGGAAATATTGTCCGGACCGGGAGAAGTTTTACGAGTATTGTGCAGAGCTTTGTTCAGTTCAAATAAAGTAAAGTTACTATTGTATTGTTCTTGATTGTTGCTTTTTAATTTAATTTCTTTTTTCTCCACTATAGTTTTATTTCTAAGGAAAAAAAGTACTGTAACCGGCATTAGAACAAGTGTTAGAAAGAGAGGAAGCAATCAGATCAGCGATATCCTTAGGGGAAGATAATGTATTATTGTTATAATTTAAAATGTTGATATGGTGAGTCGAATATAGTCCGCAGGAACGCTTTATTCTGTCCCACATCTGTTTACTAGTAGTAGCAGCTGAAACATTCTCCACGTATTTCCTCCACGAGTCCCTCTGGCTTTGCCTTAAAATTCGCCTAAACACGGCTTTGCACTTTTTATAGACGGTAAGGTTTTCAGTGGTAGGGTACCGACGGAACTTGCACCAGGCTCTTCGTTGATGTTTTTGTGCGTTGCGGCACTCTTCATTCCACCAAGGTTTGGTTTGCCGAGAAAAACGGCCAGAAGCTTTTGGAATGGCAGCGTTAGCGGCAGCAGTGATCACATCCGTTACAAGCTTAACTGCTTCGTCAATGTTGTTGTTCAGGATCATATCTGTACTGATGATTGCACGTCTACGAAAAGTATTCCAGTCGGCGGATTTAAGCACATAATAGGGCATTTTGTAGATTTGAGTGTTGTGCACAGTCGGAGTTAAAATTATAGGATAATGGTCGCTATTGTGTAAATCATCATCTACATGAAAATTAAAAAAATGGAAAATTGAAGGCGAACAAAAAGCAAGATCAAGAGTATGAAAAGTTTTGGAGGGAAAATGAAAATGAGTAGCTTGATTATTGTTAAGCAAACAAAGACTATGATCGGCAAGTAACTGCTCAATCTGAGTTCCACGTTGGTTGGTATCTGTACTGCCCCACAAGAAACTATGGCCGTTACAATCCCCAAGAACTATAAAGGGCTCTGGAAGCTGGCTAAGTAAATTATCAAGTGAACTTTGTGAAATATTTTCTTTTGGCGGTAAATAGACGTTACAGATTGTTAACAGAGAGTGGGTATGTATGCGAACAGCAACAGCTTGAAGTTTAGTGTGAAGGGTAATGGGAGAAGACGGGTAGTCGTGAGAGACAAAAAGGGCAACGCCACCAGATGCCCTGCCTCCATTAACATAATCATTTCTGTAGGTACAAAAACGGCGAATTTTCGCAGGTTTGCTCCCATCCAGAAACGTTTCCTGGAGGGCAAAACAAGCCGGGTGGAAGTTATTAATCAAGTCTCTGATGTCGGATACATGTGTTTTGAAGCCGTGACAGTTCCACGAGAAAAGAGCCATTGTGAACAAAAGAGAAAATGAAAAAAAAGGGAACCTAAGGGACGGAGTTCGGAGACTCCGTCTCGGAACTAGATGATGAATCCGCTGACATGTCTTCTTCAGGAGAGACATACATCTTAATGGGCTCATCAGTAAACATAACTTCAGCCTTATTATCTTTTAGGAAATCTGCACGTTTCATTTTGGTTTTTATTTTAACTGAAGGAGGTGGTAGTTTTTGACGTAACGGATGATCTGTTGGTAGAGGCCTTAGCCGTCGTTTCACACTTTGTTTATTGTTGTTTGTGTTAACTTTACAAGCAATATTAGTGTTATTTTGTTTACAGGTGCTGCTTTTATTGTTGCTTGCTTTTATTGTTGGCTTAATAGACGGTTGATTTTTGATACCTTTAGAAATTTTGTTATTATGGAGTAGGTCGGTTTGGGTGGAAACTGATTTTAATTCTTTTTGTATGGCAGCGGCATAAGAAACTCCAGATTTAGGGTTTCTAGCTTCAACAACTTTACGAGCTTCAGGATATGTTAGGTTTTGTTTCGCTCTGACAGCCTGGATCTCTTTTTCAAATTGCCACTTAGGGCATGACTTCGAGAAAGACGGGTGATCACCATTGCAGTTAAAGCACCTTGCAGTATTACTGCAACCCTCACTTTCATGTCCTGCAATACTGCAACGAGCGCAAACCATTGAACCACGACATGCCGCTTTTGAGTGTCCGAAACGCTGGCAATGAAAACATCTTAAAGGATTTGGAATGTAAGGTCTTATTGGACATCGGAGATAAGCTGCCGTTACATGAGAAGGTAGTTTTGGGCTATTGAATGTAAGAATTATGTGTTTAGTTTTAAAGCTTTCGGTTCCACGGCGAATGGTTATGCGGCGTACACCAACAACGCCCTGGTCTGATAAGTTTTCCAAGATTTCTTCTTCGGAAACGTTATAAAATTCAGACTCTGATATGACACCTTTTGAAAAATTTAAGGTATTGTGCGGCAAAACGGATACTGAGAAAGAGCCTAAAGTTTTGGTAGATGAAATAGATTGAGCCTGGCTGGTATTTGATACTTTTATTAACAAGTCACCTGATTTTAATTTTTTTAAAGATTCTACCTCACCGATAACTGATTTTATTGTTTTATGAATTAGAAAGGGAGATACTGAACGAAAACTGTCATCACACAAGTTCTTGATTATAAAGAAACGCGTATTTTTATTGATATTTGTCATAATGTGCTCTCCATCAGTGGGAGAGTGAGTGTGTGTTGGAAAAGCCATGATATATGGAAAAACAATTCAGTCGCCGACCGCACCACCCACCACGGAGCCCAACAAGGGGATGCAGAAACCTGCACCAGTGCTAGCCGGTGACTATACGCCCGCAGATACTTCCTGAAACGCCTACCACCCTTAACGCAGGGCCCAGGAAGAAACCACAAAGCTTAGCCCAGAGCCAAAAATGACCAGCCGATTGCAGAGGGGCCACAAAGCACCTCCCGTTTGCTTGAAGCAGAGGCCAAAGCACTGTATAGGGAACAACGTCTGCACGGGCTGAGTGTGCCGGTCGATGAACCCTCAAGAACCAGGACCCTCCTTTCCAAGGACACGGGTCTCCACGCACGGCAAACACGTGGGCAGTTTACAGTTCGCGAGAGGCTATGTTCAGAACGGAACATAGCATCACGTGAAAAGCCCTCACCTCCGAAGAGGTAACCACAACGAGGGAGAAAAGAAAGGACAAAGTAGGAGACAAGAGGAGGGGAAACAGAAAGAAGATTAAAGTTCGCTGGGGTACCTCGGGATTGCGACACCCGTGTTTACCTAAAGTAGGTAAACCCCCTGAGGGGACAAAAGTGTACACAGAAAGTCTTAGAGAAAGAGGGAACCCGTTATCATTGGTCCGTTTCTCATTTTTTATTATAGTATCCTGATATTTCTCTGTAAACCTCATGTCTGTTTCCTCACAAGAAATTCGAAGTTCGTCGACTAACAGATTTCAATGAAGAGCGTAATATCTAAAACACTCCCTTATGGAACTCCCTCTTAGTGAATAAAAGGAACATATAAAACATTTCCTAAACTAACTTTAAAGTAACGAGTATATAAAATTTTTTTAATAAAAATAGGTAAGTTTCCTCTTAAAATCCTTACCCTCAGGGGGTTTACCTCCTTTAGGTAAACACGGGTGTCGCAATCCCGAGGTACCCTAGCGATCTCATTCTTTTTTCTGTCTCCTCTCCTCTTGTCTCCTACTTTTTCCTTTCATTTTCCCCCTCGTTGTGGTTGCTTCTTCGGAAGTGAGGGCTTATCTCGTGATGCTGTGTTCCGTCCTGAACACAGCCTCTCGCGATTTGTAAACTACCCACGTGTTTGCCGTGCGTGGAGACCCGTGTCCTTGGAAATGAGGGTCCTGGTTCTTGAGGGTTCATTGACAGGCACACTCAGCCCGTGCAAACGTTGTTGTTCCCAACACAGTGCTTTGGCCTCTGCTTCAAGCAAACGGGAGGTGCTTTGTGGTCCCCTTTGCATCAATCGGCTGGTCGTTCTGCGGCTTTTGGGCTAAGCCTAGTGGTCACTCACTGGACCCTGCGTTAAGGGTGGTAGGCGTCTTAGGGTGTGACTGTGGGCGTATAGACCCCGGCTAGCACTGAGGTAGGTCTCTACTTCCCCTTGTTGGGCTCCGTGGTGGGTGGTGCCGTCGGGGTCTGAATTTTATTTCCTTTCTTATGGATTCCGCACCAAATACCCCTCGTGGGCACCTTGTATCTTGTAATTTGAAAACAGCGAGATTTTTTATCGTGCATCGCAACGAAGGTAGTTTTTCTAATAGTTCCCCTTTTTTGATACATAAAGCAATAATGACAAATGTTGGAGAGATACGTTCTGTTAAAAAACTAAGATCTGGAGATTTGCTCATTGAAGTCAAAGATAAGAAACAAGCTGAAAGTTTAATGAAATGCACTTCTTTTGGAGACATGGCGGTCGTTGTATCTGCTCACAATACTCTTAACTGCTCTAGGGGCGTTATATCTGAACGTGACCTATTTAACTGCACCGAAGAAGAGATTTTAATAGGGTTGAAAAGTGAAAATGTTGTTGGTGTGAAAAGAATAGCCATTAAACGCGATGGCAACTCGATTCCTACCAAACATGTTATTCTAACTTTTGGCTCTCCCTCTATACCCAAATATATACATGCAGGTTTTCTGAGATGCCCTGTCAGACCTTATGTTCCTAATCCCTTGCGCTGTTTCCAGTGTCAGCGCTTTGGTCACTCCAAACTTAACTGTCGTGGTTCCGTTACCTGTGCCCGCTGTGCAGATGTCGGCCACAATAGTGAAAACTGCAATTGTACTGTAAAATGTGTTAATTGCAATGGAGATCATACCGCTTTTTCACGCTCCTGCCCAAAATGGCAGACTGAAAAAGAGATTCAATCTGTAAAAGTGACTCAGAATGTATCTTATCCTGAAGCCCGGAAAATAGTTGAATCCCGAACTCCAAAGGGTGGCATGACATATTCCGCAGCAGCTAAACAACTTAAAACCATAAGCACACAAACCGAAAATTCCCTTTTCGAAAATAGTCAGTTGAACATACCCGTTAAATGCAGTGTTAGTTTATCTAGTAACTCTAATCTAAAAAGTAAGCCTCTCTCAGTAAAACATATCATTGAGCAATCACCATTGAATGATCCCCTGCCAAACGTTATACCGAAACTTCGAACAAAGAAGGTAAAAGTGAAAAACAAAAAACTCTCTTGCCCAACCAAACAGCGATCATTTAAACATTCTCTGAAGGAAATTTTAAAGAACCCGGAAAAAAAACAAATTAATTCTGATGATGGCATAGAACTTTATGCTTCTGACATCGGTGAATTTATGGAAGTTGAAAAAACTTCCGGGGCAGCAAATCAGCCCTCTGGGTTGGTGGACAAACCGTCAGTCGCTTCTTCCTCCCTTCAGACCTAATGGCTTCTTTTATTTCGTGGAACTGTCGCGGTTTTCGCACCCACATTTCGGATATCAAGAACATAATATGTTCCAACCAGTTTGCTTTGTCCTCCAAGAAACCTTCCTTAAGTCTCATCTTCCAGCGAAAATTCGTGGGTTTACTTGTTTTAGGAAGGATATTTCTGATTGCTCTACAAGTTCTGGTGGCGTTTGCATCTTAGTGTCACACTCGGTTCCTTTCACTGTTCTTAATTTGAGAACTTCTTTGCAAGCGGTAGCTGTAAAAATTCATACTTCATCTTTGCTCACTGTCTGTTGTCTCTACTTACCTCCTCGGCAATCAATATCGCAATCTGATCTGAACAACTTGGTTGAACAACTTCCTCACCCTTTTATTTTGATGGGGGATATGAACGGTCATAGCATTCTATGGGGTAGTGAAAATACTAACTCCCGTGGGCGGCAGATTGAACAGCTGATTACGGATCACTGCCTATGTCTTCTTAACAATGAAGAAATCACATACTTTCACGCCGCCTCGAGGACGTTTCATTCCCTCGATTTGGCCATCTGTTCGCCCTCTCTCATGCAACAGCTGAACTTCTCTGTTGATAAAGACTTACATAACAGTGACCACTTTCCGCTGGTGATCTCCCATGTAGACATGCCTAAATTTGGTCTACGCCCTGCCATTTTTAAGTATCACAAAGCAGATTGGAAGACTTTTGCTGAACTGGCAGTGATTACGGAAGACATGGTTAAAAGAACTGATGTTGATGCTGCTGTCTGTACCGTAACTGAAGCCATCTTGGACGCTGCTGATGCTGCGATCCCTAAAAACATACCTCGATACCATAAGTTCAGAAAACCCTGGTGGAACGAGGAATGTGCTAAAGCATATAAAGAACAAAGGAAACGCTGGGGAATTTTTCGAAGGTATCCCTCGAATGACAATCTCATTGCGTTTAAAAGAGCCAAAGCCATTGCTCGGAAAATTAGGCGAAGGAGTCAGCGGGAATCTTGGATTCTCTATACCTCTTCTATTACTGCACGGACGTCCAGTAAGCAAGTCTGGAGAAGAGTAAAAGCAGCAAATAGTTTGTATCAGGATTTCTCCCTCCCTGTCTTGGAAATCAATGGGACAGTACTCTCCTCCCCTTTTGATGTTGCTAATGAAATTGGTATCTCTTTTGCAAGTGTATCTGATCCCGACTCTTACAGCACTACTTTTAACTTGAATAAAAAGCGTGTTGAGCGGACGCCTGTCAACTTCCGTAGTCGTCAAAAGTTATCCTACAACTGCGAGTTCAATATGTATGAGCTTCGGAATTCCCTGTTTCAGATTCATAAAACCAGCCCTGGTCCGGATGGGATATCTTACGAGATGCTCCAGAACATCAATCATGATGCCATGGTCAAGATCTTGGAGTTATTTAATAGAATATGGCGCGAGAATGTCTTTCCTCGCATGTGGCAGGAAGCCATTGTTATCCCTGTCCTAAAACCGGGTAAAGATCCTAAAATCCCTTTGAATTATAGGCCTATAGCTTTAACAAGTTGCCTCTGCAAAACTTTGGAACGCATGATTAACGGCCGTTTAGTATATGTCTTGGAAAATAATAGAGACATTCCTATTGAGCAGAGTGGATTTCGAAGAGGAAGATCAACTTTAGACAACATTGTTGGTCTTGAATCTGAAATCCGTACAGCTTTTGTACGAAGAAACCACCTTGTTTCAATTTTTCTAGATATGGAACACAGTTGGCCTGCTGTTAAAAGGACCCCTCAGGGGGTTCACTTTCTTTAAGTGAACACGGGCTTCACGACCCCGAGGTTCCCCAGTGTCTTTTTTTTCTCCCTCCGTGGGGCTTGCTACCTTTTGGCGAGCATGGGTGTCGCGTCCCCAGAGTCCCATAGCGCTCATTCTCTTTTTCCCCTCTCCCTTCGTTAATATTTGCCCTTTATTTCCATTTTCCTGCAAACTGTTTCCTCTTTCTTAACGTATGTGTTTTTTTGTTTTTGTCTGCTTTCATTTTTTTTCAAAAAGAAATAAAATATTAAAAAAAAATTTAAAAAGAAAAAAAAAAAAAAAAAAAAATTTTGTGCTATCCGTCCTTCTAACCTGGCGGCGTATCAACACCGATCTGGTGTTTTTTGACTTGTCCACTTTATGGGTCCTAGTACCACTCTTCGGCCTCTGCCGTGAGGTACACCGTTTGGGCTAGGGAACGGATTCCATGTGGACTTGGGGGGAAACGCCGGAGGAGTCGCGTGCTTCGTCAGGAATGGCTTTCAGAACCGTTCTGCCTAAAACGGTCCCAGAGGTTGTGTCCCTTGGTGCGTTTGTCTGGTCGGCGGGGACTCCGCTCCATAATGTGAAATCCTCCTCTAGCTTCTGCTGTGGACCGTGCACCTGGTGCACGTTATGAGGGTCTTCCCGTTGCTCATTTCACGAAGACACCGTAGGTTACACTTTTCGCGTTAGAAAAGTGTGGGGAAGCGAGGTCTGGCGGGGGCCTCGTGGAACTGGAAGTAATCCGTGGTTTTTTTACATTATGGAGCAAGCTAAAGAGAATTCGCATATGCCTACGGGCGCTAGTTCTCAGCCTGCTTCAACTGCTTTTCCGTCTAATGGTATTTCATGGGCGGAAGAAATGGAAAAGCACGATTGTGCTTCACTTTATAACGAACGTTTTTTCTTAATTAAACCCAAACAAATGTCTTTCGAAAAAATTTCACCTTTCGTAATTCAAAAAACAGTAAGCTCCATGGTTGGTAATGTGAAATCCATCAAAAAACTCCGTTCTGGCGACCTCCTCATTGAAGTCGCAAATAGCGCACAAGCTAAGAACATAAGAAAACTATCAAATGTCCAAAACGTTCCCGTCAGTGTTTCAGCTCATACAACTTTAAATTTTTCCCGTGGTGTCATCTCCGAATTTGATCTTCTACACACATCCGAAACAGAAATAGTTGACGAATCTAAAAAGCCAGAATGTTTGTGCAGCTCGTCGAATAACCATTCGTCGAAACGAAACTACAATACCTACCAAACATATAATTCTAACATTTCAAACTCCTACCCTACCCAAATATATCACTGCTGGATACTTGAACTGCTCTGTACGCCCTTATATCCCTAACCCGCTCCGTTGTTTCAAATGTCAAAGATTTGGCCATTCCCAAACCTCTTGCCGTGGTTCTGTAACTTGTGCTAAATGTTCCACTGTCGGTCACGAGAGTGAGGCTTGCTTGGGCATTACAAAATGCATAAACTGCCAAGGAGATCACCCCGCTTATTCCCGCTCATGCCCTAAATGGATTGTAGAAAAAGAAATTCAGACCTTGAGGGTAACCCAGAACATAAGTTATATTGAAGCAAGGAAACAAATAACTTCCCGTACTCCCAAAGTTGGAGTATCATATGCTGATACGACTGCTTTCCGTAAGCCCACAAAATCTATAGCCACCCAAACAGAAACTCCTATCTTCTATGCTCGCCCTCAACCTAATACCCAGACTGTAAATGTATCCAACACCCCTACTCTGAAAGCCGTAAATAATCCTTTACCTCCTGAGAGCCGTTCCCAGAATATAAATGTTAAAAAATCAAATAAAAAAAATAAATCGGATGCCAGTACCAGACGAAATAGTAAAATTACTCCTGCTTCAACTCTCCCTGCCACTAAAAGCTCATCTATAAAACGCAATGCAATATCAAAATCCACTAAATCTCTTTTAAAAGATTTCCAGAAAAATCCTGCTTCAGCTGATAAACAAAATAATTACGAAACTGAAGAAGCTATAAAAAGTTATGTCTCCACCGGCGAAGAAATGTCGACGGATGGGTCAGAAATGGACCATTCTTCTGTTTTTATTTATTTTTTTTTTCTTTTTTGTGGCTCGCTCGCCCTCTTGTTTAATTATGGTGGTCATCTCATGGAACTGTCATGGCTTTAAAACACACGTTTCCGACCTTCGGGACCTAGGTCAATACATTTCATCCTGTGTGTAGCTCTCCAGGAAACTTATCTTGACGTGAGTAAAGTTGCCAAGCTCCGGCGTTACAGCACTATTAGAAAAGACTACACAAGTGGTGTAAATGTTTCTGGTGGTGTCGCCCTTCTCACCGCGCATGACTATCCCTCATCTCCCATTTCTCTTAAAACTCATCTACAAGCAGTTGTTGCGAGAATTCACCTTAACTGTCTGATTACTGTTTGCAGCCTTTATCACCCTCCGAAAACCTCTGTTGACCATATTTCTTTCAATAACCTTGTTTGTGAACTTCCCTCCCCTTTTATAATTCTAGGTGATCTCAACGGCCATAACCCGCTGTGGGGAAGCCCTAATATAAATCGTCGTGGGAAACAAATTGAAAGACTCATCTCTGACCACAACCTTTGTTTATTCAATACTGACCAGAACACTTACTTCCATTTTCCTACCCAATCTTACCATGCACTTGATCTCGCTATTTGTTCACCCTCTCTCTTTCCTTTGTTTAACTTTAATGTCGATAATGATCTCCATAATAGTGACCATTTTCCCATCATCTTAAGGCACACCACTCACACCACTACCATTCAAAGTATTCCGCGCTATATAATTGATAAAGCCAACTGGAACATGTTTTCTAATCTTGCTGAAATTACTAATGATGCCGTTGAAAACCTTCCTATTGATGAAGCTGTTACTTCTGTAACGAACATTATTATTAACGCCGCTGATAAAGCAATCCCAAAATCCTCTGGACGCTGCCGTAGACAAAGCAAGCCATGGTGGAATGAAGACTGCCGCGTTGCATATAGAGACAAGAGAAGAGCATGGTGCACTTTTCGTCGCTTTCCTACTACTGAAAATTTAGCTGCTTTTAAGAGGTACAGAGGTGTGTTTAGGCGCACTTTGCGTCGCAGCCAGAGAGATTCGTGGAGAAACTATGTTAATAGCATATCTTCTGCCACTACCAAACAGCTATGGAACAAAGTAAAGCGTGCTTCCGGATATCATCCCAACAATCAAATTCCAACTTTGAAATATGGCAATAACACTATCTCTTCTTTAAAGATATAGCCAACACAATAGCCTTTACATTTTCGGATACCTGTTCCACTAATGGGTACAACCCCCAATTCATCAGAATAAAAGCCAAAGCGGAAAAAAACCAAATAAATTTTCGTTCCAAAGTTTCTCTGCCTTACGATAGCAAATTTACCTTATATGAACTACGTAAAGCCCTCGATAATACCCATAAAAGTTCTACTGGCCCTGATAATATTTCCTATGCTATGATAAAAAATCTGTCTCCGGCTTCTTTAAATAATATACTATACCTGTATAATAGAATCTGGCAAGAAAATACTTTTCCATCTTCTTGGAGAATGGCTAGTCATCCCCATTTTGAAACCTGGCAAAGATCCCACGAATCCTCTGAGCTATCGCCCGATTGCTCTTACCAACTGTCTCTGTAAAATTTTAGAGAAAATGGTTAATGCTCGTTTGGTCTACTTTCTTGAAAGTAATTCCCTCCTTTCTAATCTCCAAAGTGGTTTTCGTCATGGTAGAAGTACCATAGATAATATCATGGACTTGGAGAGCAGAATACGGAACGCCTTTGTTAGGAGAAATCATTTAGTCTCTATTTTTATTGACGTTGAAAAAGCGTATGATCGTACATGGAGATACGGTGTATTGCGTCAACTCTACAATTTCGACTTAAGGGGTAACCTGCCTATTTTTATCAGAAATTTTTTATATAGGCGTGATTTTAAAATACGAATAGGAAACACTTTTTCGGACGTTTTTATACAAGAAGAGGGTGTACCTCAGGGTAGTGTTCTTAGCGTTACGCTTTTTAGTATCGCTATTGACAACATTTTAAAAGTTTTGCCACTGTCTGTAAAAGGCAACCTTTATGTTGATGACCTGCATATCTCCTGTGAAGGAGCTGATATGCGTTTTGTCACTAGACAACTACAAACAGCCATTAATAAGATCGTTAAATGGTCCGACGAGAATGGTTTTCAGATTTCGAAAACGAAGACTTGCGGGTTCATTTTTGCCGGAAACGTGGTCTCCACCCGGACCCTGAAATTAGTATCGCGGGCAACAATATTAGTATGGTTAACCAGGTAAAATTCTGGGTATTACCTTTGACAGGAAACTTACCTTTTTACCCCACATTCTGGACCTTCGGAAGAGGTGTGAAAAATCATTAAATATTTTAAAAGTTCTCTCGAATACTTCATGGGGTGCCGATCGAGATTCCCTTTTAAGAATCTATTACGCTCTAATTCGTTCCAAGTTGGACTATGGCTGCATAGTATACGGCTCTGCTAGGCAATCTGTCCTTAAAAAATTAAATGTTATTCACCACACCTCTCTCCGTTTATGTTCGGGAGCATTTCGTACTTCTCCCGTCGAAAGTCTGTATGTGGACTCTTGTGATGAAGAGCTGGAACTTAGACGCAAGATCCTATCTTGTTTTTATTATGTAAATATTTCATCTTTGATCAATCATCCCCATCATAATCATAATTTTAATCCTTTTCTCACGCGTCTCTATCAGGCAAGGCCTTCTTGTACTCCACCCTTTTATTATAGGATTAAACATATATTAAAGGACATTGATTTTAACATCACCAGTATTCTCTCTAAGGATCAAGTAGCTCCATGGAATTGTCCTAACTTTACCTTTTTAAATCCTTTTAAGAACTTTGACAAAAATTCAACTGCTGCTTTTATTTATACACAATTTTTTTATCATCATACACAAAGTCATACTGAGTATTCGCCAATTTTTACTGATGGTTCAAAATGTGATAATTTTGTAAGCTGTGATTATGTGATTGGGAACAATATTTATGCTTACAAGTTGCATCCCGCTATTTCCATTTATTCTGCTGAGTGTATGGCTATTCTGAAAGGGTTAGAACATTTGTATAAATATAGGAAAGCCAAATATATTTTTTATTCTGACTCTATGAGTGTGTTGGAATCTCGGTTCATTGAACTGCAAGAGCCATCCTTTAGTTTTTAAAATTCTTCATCTCATCGAAAGCCTTCAATCGCTTGGTTTTACAATCCTTTTTTGTTGGGTTCCGTCCCATGTGGGCATACAGGGAAATGAAACAGCTGATAGCGCTGCAAAGTCTGCTACTGATTTCCTCAACTTTCCTCTCCCTTGCAGTGATACTAAAAAGTACATTAAAAGTTGTTTTTATAAAATATGGCAGAAGGCATGGGACGAGAAGTCTGATAATAAACTTGCTATCAAGCCGAATATCGAGAAATGGCGCACTCTTTCTTCTCGAAAACAGGATGTTATTCTCACTCGTTTCCGTATCGGACACACTCGGTACACTCATCGCCATCTTTTGCTTGGTGACCAGCCACCTAAATGCAATAATTGCAAAGTTGACATGTCAGTTAAACACGCCCTCATAGACTGTCCTCTCTTCACTCATCATCGTCCATTTTTTTAACTGCTCTACTCCTAACATCAAATCTCTTTTAAATGCCTCACCACATCCTAAAATTTTTAGCTTTTTAAAAGCTATTGGTTTTTATTCTCATATTTAGCGTTTTACTTCATCCTCCTTTTTAATTATATACGTTTTTCATCGTTTTTGTCTCATCTTTGTTTGTTTATTCTTATAATACTTTGATTTTAATTGTTTTTTTAATTGAAAAAGGGAGTTCATGCATCCTTGTGTTTGGCACAATTTGTCCCTGGTGGATGTTGTGCCATTAAGCCCTACCAAACCAACCAACCAACCTGCTGTTAAAAGGCTCTTTAATGCTCGTTCACTTGTACTCCCCTTTCTGCGAAAGGATGAAACCTCTGCTACATGAGGCTAATATTGACATCTCTGTAGCACCTTTAAATATCCTTATTATTCCCCTTGGAGTGTCACTTTGACTCGCATCACTGGTGAACTGGTGTCTTTTAAAAAGGATACAAATCCCGCTATTTACAAACAATTTTTATTTAGAACATCGAAACCATTTTAAGGAGTATCACCCGGTTTTTACGGATGGTTCGAAAGCTGCCGGTCGCGTAGGCTGTGGTATTGTTTTCGAACAGACTACTGTTAGTTTAAGCCTCCCAAATATCTGTTCCGTTTATACTGCTGAAGTTGTCGCCATTCTTCGTGCTCTTCACCTGATTCAGTTGTCAAGCCATAATGAGTTTTGTCTGTACGGACAGTAAGAGTGCTTGGAGCAAATTAAATGTCCTACCAATGCCCATCCCTTAATAATTGATATTATTGATCAGTTAAGCACTCTCTATCGTAAAGGGTACGACGTTATCTTTTGTTGGGTACCAAGTCTTATTGGAATATCTGGAAAGGTTGCAGACAGTGCTGCAAAGGCTGCTTCTGTTCACTTCGACCAAACTGTTCCTTAAAAAGATATTTTAAAATTCATCTCTCATCACATTTCCACAGTTGGCAAGAGTTGTGAATCAACAGGACGGCAACAAACTCCGAGCTTTAAAACCTTTCCTTTCCCCATGGCCAATGATACCTTTTAGACCCACAGATGTAATTTTAACCGTCTTCGTATTGGCCATACTAGGTTGTCTCATGCTTATCTCTTGACCAATGAAACAGTTCCCTACTGTACCAATTGTAAGGAAAAGTATACCGTTTTACATTTTTTAATTGAGTGTCCAATTTTTAATAATCAACGTCCATATTTTTTAAAAGGGCTGACTTAACGGGCGATTTGGTTGGGGAAACTCTCATCCAAACCTCTTTTTTCTTAAATCTATTGGCGTTCGTAATTGTATATAATCCTTTATGGTGACTTAGTATTTATTCTACACTTGTCGATATACTTTTTACTCTTATAGAATCATTTGTTATATATTATACAATCTGTATTTAATAACTTTTATCGTTCTGACCTGTATTTTGCTCATCTTGTTTTATTCTTCATCATGAAATTACATTGCTCTTATTATGCTTATTTTTACCTTTTGTTTGGCGCAGAATGTCCATATTGGATTTTGCGCCATTAAAATCAAACACTCACTCACTCGTTTCCTTTCTCACATGTGACGGAACCCAGATAAAGGTAATGGAAGCGCACAGATTTGATGCTGTCAATAAGGTCGGAACTTAAATATTCAATTGTGACTATCTTACCTCGGTGAAGAAAGATTATAAGACTATTTCCAGTCCGCTTCTCCTCTGAGTCTGTTGACTCTTTCGTTAGGTGCGCATTAATACAGCACTTTTT
>JAGEOH010000018.1:553200-582200 GCA_032207245.1 Pardosa pseudoannulata | reverse complement strand
AAGATCAACTTTAGACAACATTGTTGGTCTTGAATCTGAAATCCGTACAGCTTTTGTACGAAGAAACCACCTTGTTTCAATTTTTCTAGATATCGAACACAGTTGGCCCTGCTGTTAAAAGGACCCCTCAGGGGGTTCACTTTCTTTAAGTGAACACGGGCTTCACGACCCCGAGGTTCCCCAGTGTCTTTTTTTTTCTCCCTCCGTGGGGCTTGCTACCTTTTGGCGAGCATGGGTGTCGCGTCCCCAGAGTCCCATAGCGCTTCTTCTCTTTTTCCCCTCTCCCTTCGTTAATATTTGCCCTTTATTTCCATTTTCCTGCAAACTGTTTCCTCTTTCGTAACGTATGTGTTTTTTTTTTAGTTTTTGTCTGCTTTCATTTTTTTTCACAAAAGGAAATAAAATATTAAAAAAAAAATTTAAAAAGAAAAAAAAAAAAAATTTTTTTTGTGCTATCCGTCCTTCTAACCTGGCGGCGTATCAACACCGATCTGGTGTTTTTTGACTTGTCCACTTTGTGGGTCCTAGTACCACTCTTCGGCCTCTGCCGTGAGGTACACCGTTTGGGCTAGGGAACGGATCCATGTGGACTTGGGGGGGGGAACGCTGGAGGAGTCGCGTGCTTCGTCCGGAGTGGCTTTAAGAACCGTTCTGCCTAAAACGGTCCCAGAGGTTATGTCCCTTGGTGCGTTTGTCTGGTCGGCGGGGACTCCGCTCATAATGTGAAATCCTCCTCTAGCTTCTGCTGTGGACCGTGCACCTGGTGCACGTTATGAGGGTCTTCCCGTTGCTCATTTCACGAAGACACCGTAGGTTACACTTTTCGCGTTAGGAAAGTGTGGGGAAGCGAGGTCTGGCGGGGGCCTCGTGGAACTGGAAGTAATCCGTGGTTTTTTTACATTATGGAGCAAGCTAAAGAGAATTCGCATATGCCTACGGGCGCTAGTTCTCAGCCTGCTTCAACTGCTTTTCCGTCTAATGGTATTTCATGGGCGGAAGAAATGGAAAAGCACGATTGTGCTTCACTTTATAACGAACGTTTTTTCTTAATTAAACCCAAACAAATGTCTTTCGAAAAAATTTCACCTTTCGTAATTCAAAAAACAGTAAGCTCCATGGTTGGTAATGTGAAATCCATCAAAAAACTCCGTTCTGGCGACCTCCTCATTGAAGTCGCAAATAGCGCACAAGCTAAGAACATAAGAAAACTATCAAATGTCCAAAACGTTCCCGTCAGTGTTTCAGCTCATACAACTTTAAATTTTTCCCGTGGTGTCATCTCCGAATTTGATCTTCTACACACATCCGAAACAGAAATAGTTGACGATCTAAAAAGCCAGAATGTTTGTGCAGCTCGTCGAATAACCATTCGTCGAAACGAAACTACTATTCCTACCAAACATATAATTCTCACATTTCAGACTCCTACCCTACCCACCCCTCAGGGGGTTTACCTACTTTAGGTAAACACGGGTGTCGCAATCCCGAGGAACCCCAGCGATCTTGATTCTCTTTTCCCGTTTCCTCTCCTCTTGTCTCCTACTTTCTCCTTTCTTTTTCTCCCTCGTTGTGGTTACCTCTTCGGAGGTGAGGGCTTTTCTCGTGATGCTATGTTCCGTTCTGAACATAGCCTCTCGCGAACTGTTAACTGCCCACGTGTTTGCCGTGCGTGGAGACCCGTGTCCCCGGAAATGAGGATCCTGGTAATTGAGGGGACTTCCCGTGGGGGAAATCATCTTTTATGGAATTTCCATTTTGGCGGGGAGTTTCCAACACGTTGCTTTGGCCTCGGCTTCGTGTAAACGGGAGGTACATACTGGTCCACATGTACCAATCGGCTGGTCGGTTTTCGGCTTGGACTAAGTGATCGGTGTACTTTCTGGTACCTGTGATCGTATAGATCCCGGCTAGCACTGGTGCAGGTTTCTGCATCCCCTCGTTGGGCTCCGTGGTGGGTGGTGCCGTCGGGATCCGAAGTTTAATTTTTCTATTATGGGTTCTCAAAACGCTCCAAATTTCTCTCCCTCAACCGGAGAGCACCTCGTTAGACATGTTGCTAGTGAAAAGGCTAGGTATTTTATTGTTAAAAATAATGCAGAAGGAAGTTTTGGCTCTATTTCTCCATTCCTCATTCATAAAACAATACAGTCCGTAATTGGTGATGTTGAATCAATTAAAAAACTTAAATCTGGCGATCTCCTGTTACAAGTTTCCTCTTCTACCCAAGCTAAGTCTTTATTTTCCCGTAATACTTTAGGTGCATTTTCAGTTTCAATTTCTCCGAATGGATCTCTGAACTTTTCAAAAGGTGTCATATCCGAATCTGATTTTTATAACGTTCCAGAGGATGAGATCCTGGAAAATCTTAAGAGTCAAGGTGTTGTTTCTGTTCGTCGTATAACTATTCGTCGTGACGGGCAACCCATCAAAACCAAACATCTCATACTTACATTTGATAGTCCAAAGCTCCCCTGTAACTTATATGCCGCTTACTTGAAATGTACCGTCTGCCCCTACATTCCAAACTCTCTTCGTTGTTTTCAGTGCCAGTGTTTTGGACATTCCAAGCAGTCATGTCATGGATCCGTTACCTGTGCTCGTTGTGCAGAAGTCGGTCACGACTCGGAGAGCTGTGTAAAATCACCTCTATGCGTAAACTGCAAAGGCGCGCATCCCTCTTTCTCCCGCGTTTGTCCGATCTGGCAATTCGAAAAAGAAATTCAAAGCCTAAAACTGAAAAACAATATTTCATACCCGGAAGCCCGAAAAATAGTTGCATCTCGTTGTCCAAAGCCTGGAGTTTCCTTCTCCTCTGCCCTTGTTTCTAAAACTATGAAATCTTGTGGGACTCAAACAGATCTGTCTCAAAGTAAAATAATCAATAAACTCCCTACTACAGAATTTCCTTCCAAAAACGTAATTCCTGATAACTCAACATCGAACACCAAGAAAAGCAACGTTTATCGAGCTTACAAAGTAGGAAAACCGAACAATCCTCCTGCGAATTTAAAAAAGAAAAAATCTCAGTTCGTTGACAAACGTACGAAGAAACCACTGTCTAAAGCCGATTTCTTAAAAGTCCCCCCTCAAGTGACTCCTAATTCTCAGGAGTCTGAAGATCCTGTCAAACTCTTTGTGTCCTCCAGTGATGAGGGCATGTTAACTGATAACTCGGCGGACTCGGAGACGGTTGTGTTCCGCAGCTCTCCACGTTAGTCCACTCTCTTTTAATTTTTTTCCATCATGTCTTTGCTGTCCTGGAATTGCCACGGTTTTAAGCAGCACGCCTCTGAGATGAGGGATCTCGTTAATGTTTATCACCCCGCGTGCATTGCTGTGCAAGAGACTCTTCTCCGTGAAACTCAGTCAGCTAACATTCGATACTTCAGTACATTCAGGAAAGACAATATCTCCGGCGATAGGGTTTCTG
The DNA here is from genome assembly GCA_032207245.1 of Pardosa pseudoannulata. Lineage (NCBI taxonomy): Eukaryota > Metazoa > Arthropoda > Arachnida > Araneae > Lycosidae > Pardosa > Pardosa pseudoannulata. Next base: position 578,770 of record JAGEOH010000018.1, on the reverse strand, counting down.
GCGGAGTTGCGCTATTTGTCTCTCACCAGTACCCTGTTACCCCTTTAAATATAACTACCGAACTTCAAGCTATTGCCGTTCAAATCTATATAAATTCACTAATTACCGTATGCAGCATCTATCTCCCACCAAGCGCTACAATTAGTAAACTGTCCTTAAATAACCTGATCAACCAGCTTCCACCACCTATCATCCTCCTGGGTGATCTAAATGGGCATAGCCCTCTATGGGGTAGCCGTGATCTAAATAAGCGTGGTCAATTAATAGAAAAACTTTCTGTCAGACAACGATCTTTGCCTTTTTAACACAAACGAAATCACCCACTTCCACTTTCCTAGCAGAACGTTCCATAACATTGATCTTGCTATTTGCTCTCCAACTATCTTCCCTTTGTGGAATTTTTCAGTTGATTCGTATCTACACAATAGTGATCATTTCCCAATAGTACTTACTCATGTTCACTCTAATATCTCCTACCCCCACCTTTCACGGTACCTTCTTGATTCTGCTGACTGGTGTTCTTATAGCAACCTCGCAAATATCACATTAAATATGGTTAAAAATCGTAACATCGATGATGCAGTATCTCTCATCACAAATACAATAATTTCAGCTGCTGATGCTTCCATCCGCAAGTCATCGAGTCGCCCTCGAAAGCAGACCAAACCATGGTGGAATGAGGACTGTAAGAAAACATACAAAGAAAAAAGGAAAGCTTTTAGTATATTTAAAAGATATCCTACCACCGCAAACCTCCAAACTTACAAAAAATGCAAGGCTCTCTTTAGGCGCACCTTACGCAGAAGTCAGAGAGATTCGTGGAAGACCTACGTTGAAAGCATCTCATCGTCTATTACCAGCAAAAAATTGTGGGAAAAGGTGAGGCGCTGTTCAGGTATTTCTGCTACTAACCGAATTTCCATATTGCACAATAATAATCAAACTGTTTCCACTTTCAATGATATTGCTAACACTATAGCCTCCACCTTTGCAGATGTCTCCTCTAACTCTAGTTATTCTACTTCTTTTAAATATTTAAAAGTTACATCTGAAAAGAAGAATATTGACTTTAATACTAAAGATCAGCTACCATATAATAGAAACTTTACCTTTTTTGAATTATATCATGCTCTCCAGAATACTCCCAAAACATCCTCTGGCCCAGACCAAATTTCATATACTATGATTAAAAAGTTATCTCCTCACTCCCTTGCCAATCTATTATATTTATACAATAGGATCTGGAACGAAAACATCTTCCCGACAGCTTGGAGAACTGCTATTGTAATCCCTATCCCCAAACCTGGCAAAGACCCCACAAATCCTCTCAACTACCGCCTATCGCCCTCACTTGCTGCATGTGTAAGATCCTTGAAAAAATGGTGAATTTTCGCCTGATGAATTACCTCGAAAAGAACAACTGTCTGCATCCTTTTCAGAGCGGTTTTCGGCGTGGTAGATCTACAGTCGATAACATTACCCATCTAGAAAGTAAGATCCGGAATGCTTTCGTGAAGCGGAACCATCTGGTCTCTGTTTTTTTCGACATGGAAAGGGCCTATGACCGAACTTGGCGGTATGGCATTTTAAGAGAACTAAGCCATCACCATTTGAAGGGAAATCTTCCCATTTTCATTAAAAATTTTTTAAAACTTCGTAATTTTCGGGTACGTGTTGGTAATGTCTATTCTGAGATTTTTAATCAAGAGGAGGGTGTCCCCCAGGGCAGCGTACTAAGTGTCACTCTCTTTATCATTGCAATCAACCCTATTTTGAAGGAAATTCCAACTTCAGTCACTGGTAACCTATATGTTGATGATCTTCACATCTCTTGTGAAAGTAAGGATATGCGTTTCATTAATCGTCAGCTTCAGACCGCTGTTCATAAGATCGTCAATTGGTCTGACAGAAACGGATTTAGCTTTTCTAGCTCGAAGACTTGCTGCGTACATTTCTGTAGAAAGAGAGGACTTCACCCAGAGCCGGAGATTAACCTTGCAGGTAGTGAAAATAACAGTTGTGGATGAGTTCAAATTCCTTGGGGTGATCCTGGACAAGAAACTTACTTTCTTGCCGCACATACTACACTTACGGAAGAAATGTGAAAGAGCTCTCAATATTTTGAAAGTCTTATCGAACACTCACTGGGGAGCCGATCGCATCTCCTTATTAAAAGTTTACCATGCTCTAATTCTATCTAAAATAGATTATGGTAGTACTGTGTACGGTTCTGCGAGAAATTCTGTGCTCGAGAAGTTGAACACGATTCACCACTCTGCTCTTCGCTTGTGCTCAGGTGCTTTTAGGACTTCTCCTGTGGAAAGTCTCTATGCTGACACCGGTGAAGCACCACTGAATTTGCGTCGCCTTATTTTATCGCTACAGTATTATTTTAAAATCCTGTCTCATGTCAATCATCCTCTACGAAATTATAAGTTTGATTCCTATCTCACCCGATTGTACGAAGCAAGGTCATCTTTCATTCCTCCATTTCATCGCAGAATAAAATCCATTTTATACAATTTTAATTTGCATAATGTTCAAATTTTAGCACCCGACTTAAATCTTGACCCTTGGATTACACCATCCATCAGCTTTTTTAACCCTTTTATAAATTTTGACAAAAGTAACACTGCACCTATCATTTATCAACAGATTTTTAATGATCATAGAGAATACTTTAATGATTTTACTCCGATTTTTACTGACGGTTCGAAGTCCAGGGACTCTGTGGGCTGCGCTTATGTTATAAACGGAAGAATTTGCAGTCATATTTTGCATCCCGCATTTTCTATCTTCTCAGCGGAAATTATCGCTATTATAAAAGCCTTGCAGCACCTGAATCACTATCAGAAAGGGAATTTTATATTTTATGTCGATTCTCTTGGTGTTTTAAAGTCTTTGTCAGCCCCAAACTCCACTAGCAACCCTTATATATTCCAGATACTGTACCTATATAATAACCTTACCTCCCTGGGTTTCAACATACACTTCTGTTGGGTACCATCTCATGTCGGTATTAAGGGAAATGAGATAGCTGACAATGCCGCAAAATTCGCAAATAATCAGCTACACTTTAAAATTCCTTATTGTCACATCAAAAAATACATTAAAAAAATTGTCTATGACAAATGGCAGAACATGTGGGACCAAGAAACAGGAAATAAGCTGCATCACCTGAAATCATCTATTGAACCCTGGCATCATCAATCTTCTAGAAGAAAAGATGTTGTAATTACTCGTTTGCGAATTGGACACACTCGATTCACGCATTGTCACCTTTTGCTAGGTGAATCTGCCCCCGTTTGTGCCAAGGGTGGTGTTGCTATGACAGTGAAACATATTATCATCAAGTGTCCAAATTTCAACAATGACCGCGTCTCCTGTTTTGGATCATTGTCCATTGGTATGAGGGACTTGCTTAGTTCGCAACCTCATTCAAATATTTTTAACTTTATACGTGCCATTGGTTTTTATCATTTCATCTAGCGTTTTTACCTTTTTATCATGTCCGTTAGGTACCTTTGAAACAATCATACTTTTACCTTTATTTAATTCTTTACATTATATATTTCTATTAAATTTTAAATTTTCCTATATAAACGTTGCGTCATGACTCGGTATGACTTTTGTGTAACCTTGTGTTTGGCACATTTTGTCCCATGCGGAATTAGTGCCATTAAGCTTCAGCCAACCAACCAACCAACCTACCCTACCCAAATACATCACTGCTGGATACTTGAATTGCTCTGTCCGCCCTTATATCCCTAACCCGCTTCGTTGTTTCAAATGTCAAAGATTTGGCCATCCCCAAACCTCTTGCCGTGGTTCTGTAACTTGTGCTAAATGTTCCACTGTCGGTCACGAGAGTGAGGCTTGCTTGGGCATTACAAAATGTATAAACTGCCAAGGAGATCACCCCGCTTATTCCCGCTCATGCCCTAAATGGATTGTAGAAAAAGAAATTCAGACATTGAGGGTAACCCAGAACATAAGTTATATTGAAGCAAGGAAACAAATAACTTCCCGTACTCCCAAAGTTGGAGTATCATATGCTGATACGACTGCTTTCCGTAAGCCCACAAAATCTATAGCCACCCAAACAGAAACTCCTATCTTCTATGCTCGCCCTCAACCTAATACCCAGACTGTAAATGTATCCAACACCCCTACTCTGAAAGCCGTAAATAATCCTTTACCTCCTGAGAGCCGTTCCCAGAATATAAATATTAAAAAATCAAATAAAAAAAAATAAATCTGATGCCAGTACCAGACGAAATAGTAAAATTACTCCTGCTTCAACTCTCCCTGCCACTAAAAGCTCATCTATAAAACGCAATGCAATATCAAAATCCACTAAATCTCTTTTAAAAGATTTCCAAAAAAATCCTGATTCAGCTGATAAACAAAATAATTACGAAACTGAAGAAGCTATAAAAGGTTATGTCTCCACCGGCGAAGAAATGTCGACGGATGGGTCAGAAACAGACCATTCTTCTGTTTTTATTTAAATTTTTTTTTCTTTTTTGTGGCTCGCTCGCCCTCTTGTTTAATTATGGCGGTCATCTCATGGAACTGTCATGGCTTTAAAACTCACGTTTCCGACCTTCGGGACCTGGTCAATACATTTCATCCTGTGTGTATTGCTCTCCAGGAAACTTATCTTGACATGAGTAAAGTTGCCAAGCTCCGGCGTTACAGCACTATTAGAAAGGACTATACAAGTGGTGTAAATGTTTCTGGTGGTGTCGCCCTTCTCACCGCGCATGACTATCCCTCATCTCCCATTTCTCTCTTAAAACTCATCTACAAGCAGTTGTTGCGAGAATTCACCTTAACTGTCTGATTACTGTTTGCAGTCGTTATCTCCCTCCGAAAACCTCTGTTGACCAGATTTCTTTAAATAACCTTGTTTGTGAACTTCCCTCCCCTTTTATAATTCTAGGTGATCTCAACGGCCATAACCGCTGTGGGGAAGCCCTAATATAAATCGTCGTGGGAAACAAATTGAAAGACTCATCTCTGACCACAACCTTTGTTTATTCAATACTGACCAGAACACTTACTTCCATTTTCCTACTTAATCTTACCATGCACTTGATCTCGCTATTTGTTCACCCTCTCTCTTTCCTTTGTTTAACTTTAATGTCGATAATGATCTCCATAATAGTGACCATTTTCCCATCATCTTAAGGCACACCACTCACACCACTACCATTCAAAGTATTCCGCGCTATATAATTGATAAAGCCAACTGGAATATGTTTTCTAATCTTGCTGATATTACTAATGATGCCGTTGAAAACCTTCCTATTGATGAAGCTGTTACTTCTGTAACGAACATTATTATTAACGCCGCTGATAAAGCAATCCCAAAATCCTCTGGACGCTGCCGTAGACAAAGCAAGCCATGGTGGAATGAAGACTGCCGCGTTGCATATAGAGACAAGAAAAGAGCATGGTGCACTTTTCGTCGCTTTCCTACTACTGAAAATTTAGCTGCTTTTAAGAGGTACAGAGGTGTGTTTAGACGTACTTTGCGTCGCAGCCAGAGAGATTCGTGGAGAAACTATGTTAATAGCATATCTTCTGCAACTACCAAACAGCTATGGAACAAAGTAAAGCGTGCTTCCGGATATCATCCCAACAATCAAATTCCAACTTTGAAATATGGCAATAACACTATCTCTTCTTTAAAAGATATAGCCAACACAATAGCCTTTACATTTTCGGATACCTGTTCCACTAATGGGTACAACCCCCAATTCATCAGAATAAAAACCAAAGCGGAAAAAAAACCAAAATAAATTTTCGTACCAAAGTTTCTCTGCCTTACAATAGTAAATTTACCTTATATGAACTAAGTAAAGCCCTCGATAATACCCATAAAAGTTCTACTGGCCCTGATAATATTTCCTGTGCTATGATAAAAAATCTGTCTCCGGCTTCTTTAAATAATATACTAGTCCTTTACAATAGAATCTGGCAAGAAAATACTTTTCCATCTTCTTGGAGAATGGCTATAGTCATTCCCATTTTGAAACCTGGCAAAGATCCCACGAATCCTCTGAGTTACCGCCCGATTGCTCTTACCAACTGTCTCTGTAAAATTTTAGAGAAAATGGTTAATGCTCGTTTGGTCTACTTTCTTGAAAGTAATTCCCTCCTTTCTAATCTCCAAAGTGGTTTTCGACATGGTAGAAGTACCATAGATAATATCGTGGACTTGGAGAGCAGAATACGGAACGCCTTTGTTAAGAGAAACCATTTAGTCTCTATTTTTATTGACGTTGAAAAAGCGTATGATCGTACATGGAGATACGGTGTATTGCGTCAACTCTACAACTTCGACTTAAGGGGTAACCTGCCTATTTTTATTAGAAATTTTTTATATAGGCGTGATTTTAAAATACGAATAGGAAACACTTTTTCGGACGTTTTTATACAAGAGGGTGTACCTCAGGGTAGTGTTCTTAGCGTTATGCTTTTTAGTATCGCTATTGACAACATTTTAAAAGTTTTGCCACTGTCTGTAAAAGGCAACCTTTATGTTGATGACCTGCATATCTCCTGTGAAGGAGCTGATATGCGTTTTGTCACTAGACAACTACAAACTGCCATTAATAAGATCGTTAAATGGTCCGACGAGAATGGTTTTCAGATTTCGAAAACGAAGACTTGCGGGGTTCATTTTTGCCGGAAACGTGGTCTCCACCCGGACCCTGAAATTAGTATCGCGGGCAACAATATTAGTATGGTTAACCAGGTAAAATTCCTGGGTATTACCTTTGACAGGAAACTTACCTTTTTACCCCACATTCTGGACCTTCGGAAGAGGTGTGAAAAATCATTAAATATTTTAAAAGTTCTCTCGAATACTTCATGGGGTGCCGATCGAGATTCCCTTTTAAGAATCTATTACGCTCTAATTCGTTCCAAGTTGGACTATGGCTGCATAGTATACGGATCTGCTAGGCAATCTGTCTTTAAAAAATTAAATGTTATTCACCACACCTCTCTCCGTTTATGTTCGGGAGCATTTCGTACTTCTCCCATTGAAAGTCTGTATGTGGACTCTTGTGATGAAGAGCTGGAACTTAGACGCAAGATCCTATCTTGTTTTTATTATGTAAATATTTCATCTTTGATCAATCATCCCCATCATAATCATAATTTTAATCCTTTTCTTACGCGTCTCTATCAGGCAAGGCCTTCTTGTACTCCACCCTTTTATTATAGGATTAAACATATATTAAAGGACATTGATTTTAACATCACCAGTATTCTCTCTAAGGATCAAGTAGCTCCATGGAATTGTCTTAACTTTACCTTTTTAAATCCTTTTAATAACTTTGACAAAAATTCAACTGCTGCTTTTATTTATACACAAATTTTTTATCATCATAGACAAAGTTATACTGAGGGTTCAAAATGTGATAATTTTGTAAGCTGTGATTATGTGATTGGGAACAATATTTATGCTTACAAGTTGCATCCCGCTATTTCCATTTATTCTGCTGAGTGTATGGCTATTCTGAAAGGGTTAGAACATTTGTATAAATATAAGAAAGCCAAATATATTTTTTATTCCGACTCTACGAGTGTATTGGAATCTCTGGGTTCATTGAACTGCAAGAGCCATCCTTTAGTTTTTAAAATTCTTCATCTCATCGAAAGCCTTCAATCGCTTGGTTTTACAATCCTTTTCTGTTGGGTTCCGTCCCATGTGGGCATACAGGGAAATGAAACAGCTGATAGCGCTGCAAAGTCTGCTACCGATTTCCTTAACTTTCCTCTCCCTTGCAGTGATACTAAAAAGTACATTAAAAGTTGTTTTTATAAAATATGGCAGAAGGCATGGGACGAGAAGTCTGATAATAAACTGCATACTATCAAGCCGAATATCGAGAAATGGCGCACTCTTTCTTCTCGAAAACAGGATGTTATTCTCACTCGTTTCCGTATCGGACACACTCGGTACACTCATCGCCATCTTTTGCTTGGTGACCAGCCACCTAAATGCAATAATTGCAAAGTTGACATGTCAGTTAAACACGCCCTCATAGACTGTCCTCTCTTCACCCATCATCGTCTTCATTTTTTTAAATGCTCTACACCTAACATCAAATCTCTTTTAAATGCCTCACCACATCCTAAAATTTTTAGCTTTTTAAAAGCTATTGGTTTTTATTCTCACATTTAGCGTTTTACTTCATCCTCCTTTTTAATTATATACGTTTTTCATCGTTTTTGTCTCATCTTTGTTTGTTTATTCTTATAATACTTTGATTTTAATTGTTTTTTTAATTGAAAAAGGGAGTTCATGCATCCTTGTGTTTGGCACAATTTGTCCCTGGTGGATGTTGTGCCATTAAGCCCTACCAAACCAACCAACCAACCTGCTGTTAAAAGGCTCTTTAATGCTCGTTCCACTTGTACTCCCCCTTTCTGCGAAAGGATGAAACCTCTGCTACATGAGGCTAATATTGAAAACATCTCTGTAGCACCTTTAAATAACCTTATTATTTCTCCTTGGAGTGTCCCTTTGACTCGCATCACTGGTGAACTGGTGTCTTTTAAAAAAGAAAATACAAATCCCGCTATTTACAAACAATTTTATTTAGAACATCGAAACCATTTTAAGGAGTATCACCCGGTTTTTACGGATGGTTCGAAAGCTGCCGGTCGCGTAGGCTGTGGTATTGTTTTCGAACAGACTACTGTTAGTTTAAGCCTCCCAAATATCTGTTCCGTTTATACTGCTGAAGTTGTCGCCATTCTTCGTGCTCTTCACCTGATTCAGTTGTCAAGCCATAATGAGTTTTGTCTGTACACGGACAGTAAGTGTGCTCTGGAGCAAATTAAATGTCCTACCAATGCCCATCCCTTAATAATTGATATTATTGATCAGTTAAGCACTCTCTATCGTAAAGGGTAGGACGTTATCTTTTGTTGGGTACCAAGTCTTATTGGAATATCTGGAAATGAGCTTGCAGACAGTGCTGCAAAGGCTGCTTCTGTTCACTTCGACCAAACTGTTCCTTAAAAAGATATTTTAAAATTCATCTCTCATCACATTTCCACCAGTTGGCAAGAGTTGTGGAATCAACAGGACGGCAACAAACTCCGAGCTTTAAAACCTTTCCTTTCCCCATGGCCAATGATACCTTTTAGACGCACAGATGTAATTTTAACCCGTCTTCGTATTGGCCATACTAGGTTATCTCATGCTTATCTCTTGACCAATGAAACAGTTCCCTACTGTACCAATTGTAAGGAAAAGTATACCGTTTTACATTTTTTAATTGAGTGTCCAATTTTTAATAATCAACGTCTCATATTTTTTAAAAGGGCTGACTTAAACTTGGGCGATTTGGTTGGGGAAACTCCCCATCCAAACCTCTTTGCTTTTCTTAAATCTATTGGCGTTCTTAATTGTATATAATCCTTTTTATGGTGACTTAGTATTTATTCTACACTTTGTCGATTTTATACTTTTTACTCTTATAGAATCATTTGTTATATATTATACAATCTGTTACTTTACATAACTTTTATCGTTCTGACCTGTATTTTGCTCATCTTGTTTTATTCTTCATCATGAAAATTACATTGCTCTTATTATGGCTTATTTTTACCTTTTTGTTTGGCGCAGAATGTCCCATATTGGATTTTGCGCCATTAAAATCAAACACTCACTCACTCGTTTCCTTTCTCACATGTGACGGAACCCAGATAAAGGTAATGGAAAAGCGCACAGATTTGATGCTGTCAATAAGGTCGGAACCTTAAATATTCAATTGTGACTATCTTACCTCGGTGAAGAAAGAGATTATAAGACTATTTTCCAGTCCGCTTCTCCTCCCTGAGTCTGTTTGACTCTTTCGTTAGGTGCGCATTAATACAGCACTTTTTTTTTAGAGTCTGAAAGATTTTCAGTTGTAGGGTACTTTTAAAGATATTCCAGGCCTTCCTCTGGTTTTTATAAGCAGCACGGCAGACATAATTGTACTAAGGTTTAGTTTGTTTCCGGCAGTGATCAGAATATTTAGGAATAGAATTATCAGCAGCAGTGTAATAATTGTTTACGTCACGTTTTGGACCACCTTGTAAATGGAAGCCTCCTGAACCATATCTCTTGAGCTCCTTTATTAGATTGAGAGAGTTCTGTGATATAGGGCTATTAGGATGTAAATAGATGCTGCTAACGGTAATAAAAATATAGCTATGGATTCTAGAGGCAACTGCTTGTAAATTGGTGTGAAGAGTGATAGGTGACGAAGGAACACTATGCTGGGCAAAAAGGGCCACACCACCAGAAACTCTGCCGCCGTCGGTGTAGTCCTTTATAATCTTACTATATCGCCGAAGCTTATAAAGTTTATTTGGTTCAAGATAAGTCTCTTAAAGAGCAATGCAAATAGGGTTGAAATTGTTGACAAGGTCCCTGATATTGGAGATGTGATTCTTAAAACTATGGAAATCAATCTAATACTAATGTTTCAATCTAATTCTAATATGTTGGATCTTTGTAGTTTTAAGTATTTGTTTGGTCTTTAAGTTTTAAATATTTGTTTGGCACAATATGTTCATGAGGACTCATTGCCATAAAACTCAATTCAACCAACCAACCAAACAACCAACTTGAAAACAGATCGATCTTACAAGTATTGAGGACACGTGTGATGGTTCTAGCAGCAAATATCTGTACTCTTCCCTGTTTATTTACAGATTTTGTTCATCAATGCAGGCGCTACAATAGTGAAAATAAATGTAATATTCCCAAAACAAATAGTTTTACTAATAAAATAATCTTTGGCAGTATTTAAAATAAATTCCTCTTTAGCTTCTACAATCATATTCCTTGTAACAAGTATCTCTTCGATGCGTTTTGTCTTCCTTTACAAACCAGACGAGCGTCGACGAACGTGGCCTTCTCATTATTTGTAGCCATCGTTTGTTGTGCCTCATCTTTGTTTGCTTATTCTTATAATACTTTGATTTTAATTATTTTTTAATTGGAAAAGGGAATTCATGCATCCTTGTGTTTGGCACAATTTATCCCAGGTGGATGTAGTGCCATTAAGCCCTACCAAACCATTATTTGTCAACCCCTCAGGGGGTTTACCTACTTCAGGTAAACACGGGTTTCACAATCCTGAGGTACCCCAGCGAATATTTCTCAATTCTTTTCTACTCACTTCTTCCCTTCTACTTTATTCTTATCTTTACCCCTCGTTGCGGTTTCATCTTTTGAGGTTAGGGCACCCCGAGAAGCTGTTTCCTCTATGTTGTCTCTTGCTACTTTTGGATTCTAAACTGCCCAATTGTTTGCCATGCGTGGATACACGTGTCCTCGGAAATGAGGATTCTGGTAATTGAGGGGCTTCCTCGTAGGGGAATCATCTGAATGGATTTCCATTTATTCGTGGAATCTTCAACACATTGCTTTGGCCTCGGCTTCGAGTAAACGGGGGTACGTAAGTTCCGGTGCGTATCAATCGGCTGGTGGACCATTTGTCTGCTACGGTTCAAGTGATCGGTCTAATGACTGTGAACGTATAGACCCGGCTAGCACTGGTGCAGAACCCTGCATCCCCTTGTTGGGCTCCGTGGTGGGTGGTGCGGTCGGGTCCGAATCTTAAATACATTTATTATGGATCCTTTAAAAAAACACTCCCCCGTCAATGTATCGTCTGTTTCCAATGAAACAAATACTGTTTTTCGTTTTTTTCTGATCAAATGTGATGATGGAAATTTTCATAACATGTCTCCATTTTTAATCCATAAAGTCATTCTGTCTACTGTAGGAGAAGTGCGAAATGTAAAAAAACTGCAATCCGGTGATCTTCTTGTGGAGGTTACTAATAACACTCAAGCCATCAATATCAGTAAATTAAAAACAATAGGCAATAGAACCGTTTCCGTTAACATCCATAAAAGTTTGAATCAATCCCGAGGCGTCATATCTGAACCTGACCTACAGAACATCTCTGAATCAGAAATACTTGAAAACCTGAAATCACAAAATGTCGTTGCTGTCCGCCGTATAACTATTAAAAGAGACAATAGAACAATTAACACTAAGCATATTATCCTGACGTTTGAACAACCAAAACTCCCGACTTCCATCAAAGCTGGATTCTTAAACTGCCACGTAAGACCCTACATCCCAAACCCTTTGCGATGCTTTAAATGCCAAAGATTTGGACATTCGCAGACGTCCTGTCGTGGATCTTTGACTTGTGCACGTTGCTCCGAAGCAGGTCACAGCAGCGAAGGATGTACTTCACAAAGTAAATGCATTAATTGCAAAGGCGACCATCCGTCATACTCAAGATCATGCCCGAACTGGTTAATAGAAAAAGAAATCCAAACCATAAAAATAAAACAAAACATCTCGTATCCCGAAGCCCACAAAATAGTGAAATCTAAAACCCCCAAACCTGGACTCTCTTACTCTGCCGTCACCAAATCTACTAAATCCATAGCCACCCAAACAGATTTACCTGTTAAAGCTATCACTCTTCCCATATCCTCACAACCAAAAAAGAATAAACGTCCTGTCTCGATACAAGTCTCAGAAACTGTTGTTCAGGATACTTTTCGGAAACAAAAAACTATAAATAAAAAAGGAACTGAAAATAGACCTCATATACCCAAAGAATCTGCTTTTAACAGGAAACAAACTCGTTTAAAACAAAAAAATATTCCTCCCCAGCCGTATGTCGATGACTCTATTCTAACTCTAAATCCATCAGACTCGGAAGTCTCGGATGAGTCTATGGACCAGTCAGACGCCGAATTTCCCGATCATTCTAAGGGGACTACTTCATCATTGTCTAATGCTTCAACACCCTTATAATCATGGCCCTGCTGCTTTCATGGAATTGCCACGGTTTTCTTAACAAAATCGACGATCTGCACATCATAATTCATGACCATAATCCTGCCTGCTTTGCCCTGCAAGAAACGTTTTTACATTCACAAAATAAAGCCCCCAAAATCCGCAACTATTCTATTTTAAGAAAGGATTACGAATCTGGAAATAAAGCCTCTGGAGGTGTTGCACTAATCATATCTAACAGCATTCCTTTTCAGTCTCTGAATCTAAATACAAATCTTCAAGCAGTTGCCGCACGTGTCCGTCTTAAATCCCTCACTACTGTTTGCAGCCTATATTTACCCCCCAATGAACCAATCAATCTACATCAGCTCACAAATTTAATAAACCAACTTCCTCCTCCGATAATCCTGCTCGGTGACTTCAACGCCCACAGTCCTCTTTGGGGTGGTCCCGAGGTCAATAATAGAGGTCAACTAATCGAATCATTCATATCTGATCTTTCTCTGTGTATTCTAAACAATGGGGATAACACCTACTTTCATAAACCTACTAAAAGTTTCCACGCCATAGACCTTGCAATCTGTTCTCCATCTGTCTATCCTTTATACTCATTTTTCGTTTCAAGTGACCTTCACAATAGCGACCACTTTCCGATATTTCTATCTCCGCTCTACCATAATTCGCAATATATACCTCAACACATTCGGTACATCGAAAGAAGAGCAGACTGGTCTTCTTTCAAATATCTCGCAGTTATCACTCCCGACACTCTAACTGGAACTATAGATGAAGCGGTCAACCAGGTAACCTCCACAATCATCAAAGCGGCGGATGTCACAATACCGAAATCTTCCTGTTCAGTCAGGAAAAATAAAAAAAAAAACCGTGGTGGAACTCAGATTGTCTATACGCAAAAAAACAGCAGCAGAAGGCATGGAGTATCTTTCGGAGATACCCCACTACCGAAAACCTGACAATCTTTAATAAGGCTAAAGCTCTTGCCAGGAAAATTAGACGCCATTCTCAAAGGGAGTCTTGGGTGAAATATGTATCAGGTATTACGAACTCAACGTCCAGTAAAGAACTCTGGATAAAAGCTAAAAGAGCAATGGGCATTTATCATAATAATCCAATTTCCTGTTTTTCTCATAATGGACAAATCATTTCAGATATAAAAGATATAACTAACACAATTGGTGAAACCTTTGCCTCAACCTCCAGCAAACATTCTTATTCGAAAGATTTCCAGTTCTACAAAACAATGTCTGAAAAACAAACCGTAAACTTTACAACTTCATTAAACTTGCCCTACAATAGCCCTTTTAACATCCAGGAATTACTTTTCTGTTTACGTCAGTGTGGAGATACTTCACCAGGTCCTGATGCCGTGTCCTTTAAAATGCTTAAACACCTCTCTCATAAATCTCTTACTACCCTTCTACATCTATATAATAGAATCTGGTTGGAAAATAAATTTCCAATTTCCTGGACTCAAGCAATCGTTATTCCCATTAGCAAACCTGGAAAAGATCCCACTAATCCGTGTAACTACCGCCCAATTGCTCTTACAAGCTGCCTCTGCAAACTCCTTGAGAAAATGGTCAATAGGCGTCTGACATTTATATTAGAAAAGGAACATCATATTCATCCGTTTCAAAGCGGATTTAGGAAAAACAGAACAACTGTGGATAACATCATACATCTTGAAACCCAAATTCGTAATGCCTTTCTAAGACGCAACCACTTAATATCCGTTTTCTTTGATATAGAGAAGGCTTATGATCGAACTTGGAGGCATGGAATTCTTCGCGATCTCCATCGTTTAGGTTTTCGTGGAAACTTGCCAAATTTTATCAAGAACTTCTTGTTTATCGGCAGTTTAAAGTTCGAATTAACACCACTCTTTCCAACAGCTTTATACAAGAAGAGGGCGTCCCTCAGGGTTCTGTTCTGAGTGTCACACTTTTCTCTATTAAGGTTAACGACATATTAAATGAAATCCCATCAACCGTAAATGCATGCTTATATGTGGACGACCTGCAAATCTCTGCACAGGGCAAAGATATTCGTTTCATTGAAAGGCAATTACAAACCTCAATTAATCGAATTGTTAAGTGGTGCAATATAAATGGTTTTAAAATATCTGGGGAGAAGACGACTTGCGTGCATTTTTGCCGTAAGCGTGGACTCCATCTGGACCCGGAGCTCTTCTTGGGATCTTTTAAAATTGACATTCACGATTGTGTAAAATTTTTAGGTATTTATTTTGACAAAAAACTTACGTTTGCTAAACATATTTCATATCTCCGCACAAAATGTGAAAAGAGCCTAAATCTTTTAAAAGTGTTATCTAATACTTCATGGGGCGCCGACCGTGATGTCATGCTTCGAATATATCGTGCTGTCATCCGGTCAAAAATGGATTATGCTTGTTGCGTTTATGGCTCTGCTCGCGCATCTGTTTTAAAAAAGCTTGACACGGTGCATCATTCCGCTCTTCGGATCTGCTCCGGTGCTTTTAGAACTTCACCCATTCAAAGCCTATATATCACATGTCATGAACCATCACTTCATCACATACGTTATAATATATCGGTTAAAACTTACTTTCGTATCATCTCTCATCAATCACATCCATTGAGAAAAATATTCTTGGATAATAATCTGGATCGTCTTTATTTTAATCGACCACACTCCATTCCTTCATTCGGTTTGAGAATTAGGAGAAGCCTTAAAGATACTCAGCTTGCCAACATTGATATCTCACCTCTTCTTTTATTTCAAGCGCCACCCTGGGAGAACCATAACATTCATTATCTTCAACCATTTAAAGGTTTTTTAAAAGAAAGCACTGACCCGTACATTTACAAACAACTTTTCAGTTCCTTTAAAGCACAATATCCGAACTATGAGGGCATATATACTGACGGCTCTAAGTCTCAGGATTATGCTGGTTTTGCCATTTGTACTGACTCTAATGCTTTGAGCTATAGTCTTCATCCTTTGTGTTCCATATTTACGGCCGAAGTCATTGCCATATACGAAGCCTTAAAGTACATTTCATCCAGTAATAAAAGGTTCTTTATAGTCTTCTCGGATTCAGT
The DNA here is from genome assembly GCA_032207245.1 of Pardosa pseudoannulata. NCBI lineage: Eukaryota > Metazoa > Arthropoda > Arachnida > Araneae > Lycosidae > Pardosa > Pardosa pseudoannulata. Next base: position 562,819 of record JAGEOH010000018.1, on the reverse strand, counting down.
CAGTGTCTTGGAAAGCCTCAAAACTGACTCGAATACTCATAGTTATGTTTCTCTTGTTATCCAGCTGCACAAAAATCTTTCTCTTCGTGGGTTTTATATACTTCTGTTGGGTTCCAGGTCACGTCGGTATTTCCGGTAATGAAAAGGCTGATGCTTTGGCGAGACAGGCAACATCATCATATTCTGGTCCTCTGCCTTACAATGATATAAAAAAAGCTATCTCTCGTATCACATATGACCGCTGGAATGCAGAGTGGAACACAGAAACTGAAAATAAACTTCACTCCATCAGGTCATCCATCTCATTTTGGTCACCTCTCAAATGTCGAAAAATGGACGTCATTTTAACACGTCTTCGTATTGGTCATAGCCGAGTCACTCATAAACATTTTCTATGTGCAGAGCCTACTCCGCAATGTTCTATTTGTCATACTCACCTCACTGTCCATCATATTTTAACTTCATGCACTGCTTTAAAACATTTTTATAATATATATTTTAAAACTTTTAATCCTAGTTTGAGTGAACTTCTGGGTGAAACTCCTCATCCCAAACTGTTTGAGTTTCTCTTTCGTACTAGTGTTTTAAACCTCATTTAAATGTTTTTTAATGTTTTCTTAATGTTTTAATGAGAGTCTTTTACCTCGTCTTTGCTGTATTTATTTTTATAAATTTTTTAGTATTTTCTCCTACATTTAAATTACAATTTTGTTTCAATATGTGCTCTTTTGTTTGGCGCAGCATATCCTAACTTGGATCTTGCGCCAATAAACCATAACCAACCAACCAAGCTGCAGTCAACAAAATAATTAACTGGTCCAACGAGAAAGGCTTCACTATTTCCAATACCAAAACATCTTGCATTCACTTTACCCGAAAACGTGGCCTCCACCTAGACCCTGAAATTTATATCGGAGGAAACCTTATAAATGTTCCGAGCCAGGTAAAATTCTTGGGCATTACTCTTGACCGCAAACTTTCATTTTTACCTCATGTTGTGGACTTGCGGAAAAAATGTGAGAAATCCCTGAATATTCTTAAAGTTCTTTCCAGTACTTCTTGGGGTGCAGATAGACAATCTCTATTGAAAGTATATCGTGCACTCATTCGCTCTAAACTGGATTACGGTAGTGTGGTTTACGGTTCCGCTAGGAAATCTGTATTAGAAAAACTCAAGCAGCAAAAACTGCTAGTGACTTTTGTGACATGTCTTTGCCCCTGTGTGATGTCAAAAAATATATAAAAAATCTGTTGCATAAGAAATGGCAGGATTGTTGGGATGAAGGGACTGATAATAAGTTGCGTGCCATTAAACCGAAAATCGAAAACTGGGATACCTTATCTAGAAGACATGACGTTATCCTCACTCGCCTACGGATTAGACACACACGTTTTACCCATCGTCATCTCTTACTCGGAGAACCAGCTCCAATGTGTGGTCACTGTAAAGCGGTCATCTCCGTAAAACATGTCCTCATCGATTGCCCTCGTTTTATAAAACATCGTATTCATTATTTTAATTCATAATCTATTGATATGAAAGATATTTTAAATAATTCGCCTTATCTTAAGCTCTTTCTGTTTTTAAAAGACATTGGGTTTTACTCTTTCATCTGAATGTTATGCTTCATCGCTGTTCTCTTTACTGTTTGTTTTATGTGTCTTTTCTATAATAGTTTTTACATTTTTTGACATGTTTGCTTTTATCTTATGTTATCCTTTTATAACTGCTTTGATCCCATCTCTGTGGTTCTAATTTTAACTATTTGTTTTGCACAATATGTCCCATGAGGACCTAGTGCCATAAAACTCCATTCAACCAACCAACCAACTAACATTAAAGCCGGTTACTTCAACTGCCCCGTGAGACCCTATATTCCTAACCCGTTGCGATGCTTCAATTGCCAAAGGTTTGGTCACTCGCAGACATCATGTCGGGGGTCCTTAACCTGTGCTCGTTGTGCTGTCCCTGGACACCATAGTGAAGGATGTTCTGCTCCTTTTAGCTGTATAAACTGCAAGGGAGACCATCCGGCATACTATCGCACTTGCCCAAATTGGAAAATCGAGAAAGAAATCCAAACACTAAAAATAAAAAATAACATTTCATACATAGAAGCCCGCAAAATAGTTAATTCAAACACTCCAACTCCTGGACTCTCATATTCTGCTGCAACTAAAACCACCAAATCAATAGGTACTCAAACTGACTTGTTTGCTAAAAAAGACATTTTGTACACAAAGAATTCAGTGCCATTAAGCTCTACTCAGGCTACGCATTGGCCACACCAGACTCACCCACTCTCATTTGCTGTTGGGGGAACCTCCTCCTCGTTGTCCTCGCTGCGACTACCAGCTCACAGTCCATCTTTTTTTTTTTTTTTTTTTTTTTTTGTTTGAGTCCTAATGTGTTGCTGCTTTTTACCTTTTGTCTGGCGCATCTTGTCCTCTTTGGACCTTGCGCCGTTAAACCTCAACCAACCAACCATCATTTTTTAACTTCATGCACTCGTTTTACTCGTTTTTATTTGATGTATTTTAGTAACACCAATTTAAGCTTAAATGACCTTTTGCGTGAATCTCCTCATCCTGCTTTATTTGATTTTCTCAAACGTATTGGTTTTTATTTATCTTTATGATGATTTCACTTCACTCTCGTTTTTCTCATCTCACCTTCAAATTGTATTTTTAGTGTTTTGAATTTTAACTGTATCAAGTATTAGTTGTACCCTTTTAATCTATATTTTTATCCTTTTGATGCGTGCTTTACTTTTCTATGTTTTATCTTTCGTCTGGCGCATCTTGTCCTTATTGGACCTTGCGCCATTAAACCCCAACCAACCAACCAACCAACCAACCATCCCACCAGTCAGCCTGGTAAACCAGTTGTCCTCTCCTCCACGTCAAATTCGCTGAATATTTAAACGCTCTGTTTTGCCGGTAAACTCAGCTACTGGGACGCAGACTACCACTCGTAAAGGGAAAAAGACTACTAAAAACGGTACAGAAAATAGACCGATTGTTCAAAAAGAATCTACCTTTAAATTGAAAAGTACTCGATATAAACAAAAAAATGTCCCACCCCAGCCTTTTATTGACGACTCAATTTTAACATTAAATCCATCAGATTCCGAAGTTTCTGATGAGTCAATGGATCATGAAGACATTGATGATTCTAAGCATACTGACGGGATTACTACTTCTTCTGAACCTCCTAATCCCTTTTAATCATGGCTGTGTTCCTTTCTTGGAACTGTCGCGGTTTTCGCAGTAAGTACCACGATCTGAAGCACCTCATTATGATTCCAATCCCGTTTGCATTGCTCTCCAGGAAACCTACCTGGGCAAGGATGACTGCTGTAAGGTGAGACGTTTCAGCAGCGTTAGGAAAGATAATCTTAGTGGTAATAAAGCTTCTGGTGGAGTGGCCATTCTTACTTCCCTTAACTATGTCACCTCCCCTTTAAACATCAGTACGGATTTGCAAGCTGTTACTGTTACAGTTCACGTCAATAAACTGATTACCATCTGTTCCATCTACCTACCTCCTAGGGAACCTATCAGCCAATGTGATTTGGAAAATCTTATTAAACAGCTTCCTACTCCCTTTCTGCTAATGGGCGACTTTAACGCTCATATCACTTTGTGGGGTAACTCCAACTGCAACCTCCGTCGTCAACAGATTGAAAAATTTGTTTCTGACCATTCTTTATGTATTCTAAACAACGGCAAACATACCTACTTCCATACTCCAAACCGCACTTTCCACGCCATAGATCTTGTCATTTGCTCTCCCTCCTTGTTTCCTTTTTTTACCTTTACAGATGCAAATAATTTATATGGTAGTGATCACTTTCCTATCTTTATATCTCACCTTGACAGTTACAGCAATAGAATCTGTCGACCTCCAAGGTATATTTATGAGGCTACCGACTGGCTTACATATCGTAACCTCGCAGTCATCAATAAAGATACTGTGATGGGTGATATTGATGAAGCTGTTAGTCGTGTCACTGACATTATCGTGAAAGCTGCAGATGCTTCTATACCTAGGTCGTCTCATAATCCACCAAAGCACCGGAAACCGTGGTGGAATGAGGATTGTCAGAACGCTATTAAAAAGTGAAAACCGTGCTTGGAACATATTCAGAAGGTATCCTAGTAAGGTAAATTGAATTGATTTTAAACGTGCAAAAGTTTTGCTCGCAGAATTCGCCGCAAATGCCAAAAAGAGTCCTGGATGACTTATGTTTCTAGTATAAAGACTGGTGTCTCTAGCCAAAAATTATGGTTAAAAGCCAAGAAAGCGATGGGTACTTATTACAGTGAGCACCAGGTTACTTCCTTAAACCTAAATGGAAATATAGTTTCTGATGTTGCATGTATTGCTAATACGATTGCTGAAACTTTCGCTCATATCACCAGTGCTGATTCTTACCCTCTTACTTTCTTACGGTGTAAACGTAATGCTGAAGCTTGTAGGCTTAAATTTTCCACCCGGACTGAGTTTTCTTATAACTGCCCTCTCACAGAAAAAGAATTTTTTTGTTGTCTTAAACATTCCGATTTAACTTCCCCGGGTAATGACAATATTACTTACAAACTTCTTCAGAATCGTCTCTACAACTCACTTATGAACATCCTGCATCTCTTTAATAGAATTTGGCAAGAACATACCTTTCCTTCTGATTGGCATAAATCCATCATTTTACCTATACCGAAACCAGATAAAGATCCTTCTGATCCTAACAACTACCGTCCTATTTCTTTGACAAACTGCATGAGCAAACTGTTAGAAAAGGTGGTCAACAACCGTCTCATGTACGTGTTGGAGACCAATAACTTTATTTCTCCCTTCCAAAGTGGGTTTAGGAAAGGTAGATCAACTAGTGATAACCTCGTGAATTTGGAAAGTCTAATTCGAAATGCTTTTGGGAAGCGGAATCATTTTGTGTCTGTCTTTTTTGATAGTCAGGAAGCTTATGACAGAACATGGCGTTACGGCATTCTTTGCGATATTTATAATCTTGGACTACGGGGGAACCTCCCCATTTTATATCAAACTTTTTATCTAAACGCGTTTTTAATGTTCGTATTGGAAATATTTTATCCGATAGTTTTATCCAGGAAGAGGGTGTCCCCCAAGGCAGTGTTTTAAGTGTCACTCTTTTTTAATTAAAATTAATTCTATTTTAGATCAAATTCCTCGGTCTGTTTATGGTAGTCTTTACGTGGATGATTTACTCATATCATGTGAAGATAAGGATATGCGCTTTGTTGAAAGACAGTTACAAACAGCCATCCGTAGTATTTATAAGTGTTGTAATGAAAATGGTCATACCATCTCTAGTGAAAAAAACTGTTTGTGTTCACTTCTGTAGGTTGAGAAACATGCATAATGACCCTGAACTGTATCTGGGTAATTCGCCCATTAATGTTGTTGATTCTGTTAGGTTTCTAGGGGTTATGCTGGACAGAAAGTTAACTTTCTCTCCCCATGTAAAAAACCTCAGGTTAAAATGTGAAAAAGGGCTCAATTTGCTAAAGTTTCTTTCGAATACTTCTTGGGGTGCTGATTACACATCTATGCTGCGTATTTACAGGTCTGCCATCCGTTCGAAAATGGATTATGCTTGTGCTGTTTATAGTTCTGCTAAGAAATCTGTATTAAAAACCCTTGACACCGTTCATCATACGGCTCTCCGCATCTGTAGTGGCGCTTTTCGTACCTCTCCCATTCCAAGTCTGTATGTTATTTGTAATGAACCTTCCCTGGATTTCATCCGCCAGCAGCTTTCACTAAACTACTACTTCCGTGTTATGTCACACCCCAATCATCCTCTACATAATCTCTTTAATCAAACCCATCTTGTTCAATTATTTGATAATCGTCCATCTTGTGTACCTTCTTTTGCTATCAGGATGCACAATATCCTGTGTGGAACCAACCTTTACAAAGTCTCTACATTAAAGAATAGATTCCTCGCATTCCCCCCATGACAGACTCCTGAATTTTCCTATCTCAATCCTTTTGCTGGCTTTATGAAGTCTAATACTGATGATGGCATCTTGCGGACACTCTTTGCCGCCCACCGCAACTACATTCCGATATACACTGACGGCTCTAAGTCTTCTTCTTATGTCGGTTCTGCTTTTGTGTGTCTTGAAAATATTATTTGCCATAGCCATCCTCCAGTCTGTTCTGTTTTCACTGCTGAGGTGTATGCTATCAAACAAGCCTTATTGCACATCTCATTAGAACTTAATAAGCAATTTATAATCTATACTGACTCTCTCAGTGCTCTTACAGCCTTGAAGTCTTACAATTCCATCCATCCCATTGTTTATAATATTTTAGAATTAAAACAGAGCTTGGAACAGCAAGGAATAAACATTCTGTTCTGTTGGGTCTCTAGCCAAGTTGGTATCTACGACAATGAGGTGGCCGATGCAGCCGCTAAAAATCCTAACATTCATGTTGATTGTCCTATTCCATACCCGGACATTAAGAAAGAAATTAGGCGTCATTTCATCTCTCTATGGCAAAGTAATTGGAACGGTATGGTTAATAACAAACTGCAAGCAATAAAACCTACCTTAGACATTTGACCTACCATTGGTAACCGGAAAAAGGATGTAACTCTTACTTGCCTTCGTATTGGCCATACGAGGCTGACGCATGTCCACCTTCTCCTCAATGATACTGCACCAACCTGTTTTTATTGTCATTCGCCTATCACTGTTTTACATCTTTTAACTTCGTGCTCCTGTTTTTACCATTTATATATGAAATTTTTAAATTCAAAATCACCTAATTTAACTGACCTTGTTGGAGATGATCCCCATCGGAATCTTTTTAAATTTTTACATGTTACTGGTTTTTTTCATGAATTTTAACATTCCTTTTTCTATATCTCTGCGGTTGTTGCTTTTGTCATCTGTTTTTGTGAGTTTTAATGTTTCAATCGTTCATTCATAAACTTTTGCTTGTTTTACCTTGTCTTCTTTTTTTCATCCATGTACTGTTTTACTCTTTTGTTTGGCGCAGTATGTCCTTAGTTGATTTTGCGCCATTAAACCCTAAAACAAACCAAATCATTATTTGTCAAGGTTCATTTCCCAACTTGAAGAAAAAATTTCAGTGTGGTGTATCAAAAGCTTAGATAAGAAGGATACTTCAAAGACTTGAGACATCTCATTAATCAGTTGTATTACTGTATGGTTGCGTAATGAGACATTTTTTATTATACTAGACGCTGCTGGAAACTGTAAAAGCAGTTCAAAGCTTTCTTCACAGCTGATAATATCAACTATTTGTATATGGTAGAAGTTTTCTTTGATTTTTCAGTTAAATTTAATATATTGTAAAAGGCAATCAAACCGTATTATGAGTTAACTTGAGTTAGAAACTTACCTCTGATGTTCGTAAAATTACAATTCTTTATTTTGTTTGATAGGATGAACAGAGGCTTTTGAAAATGATAACATTTCATTGCTGAGTTAGATAGGACTTTGTTACAAAGCTCATAAATAGTTGCGACATTGATCAGAGATTCAGCAGAGTTTTAACGACTCCGAATGGCAAGTATGTGCCCTGTATTATGACTTCTCTTCGTTAACTGACATTGTTTGCGGAAAGAGAAAATGATTAGATCTCAAAACTCATAGTTAACTTTAAAATCTCAAACGTACTTGTGTGACTTCCCAAAGAAACAATGAAAGTAAATTGAAAACTGTGGAAAAAGCAAATACAAAACCAACACAAGAAATGCAGGTAAAATGTAACTTTCATAATAAAGGATTGCGATACATTGTGATTAATAATGGCAAAAGAAACTTATATATATATATATATATATATATATATATATATATATATATATATATATATATATATATATATATATATATATATATATATATATATATATATATATATATATATATATATATATATATATATATATATATATATTAAAATTCGGGGATCATATACATTAAAATTCGAAAATTTTATCGCTGATACATGCTCACAAGACGGACTAACATCGCTAAAGGGAGGGAAAATTTACTTTTTTAAATGTCTGAAAGCCAACTTTATAAACGTGCAGTTTAGGGGTGAAATTTACTGATTCTGATCTCGTCGCTTAAGTTTGTATATTACTGGTGCAATTGGTGTAAATTGTATAATGATTTAATTATTTTATTTCGGAGTTTAAAAATTGATTCTGAATTATCAAATGTATTCATATCGAGCTCCTATTTTCCAAAATAGGTCATCGCAACCCTGCCACCTAAAAGTCCACTGTAAATACTCCAATCATAAGGGGACGGTACCGCCCCCGTTGAGAAACACTGTCTTAGAGAAAGTGTGAACCCCACGGATGGAGACAATTGATCATTGGCGTACCTCGGAGTCTTGAATCCCGTGTTTACTTAGAAAGTGAACCCGTGAGGAGAAATAAATCTCGCTTTCGAACTTTTTATTTACTATTTATGTATAAGAAAAGATTTTTAAAGGTAATCTTCTGTTACCAAGATAAGTTTTTTTCCACTCAAAAATTCCAATAACACATAAAAGAAAATACAACAAAGAACAGCTGTACAAAATTTTAATAGAAAAAATATTCGTTATATAATCATAAACACGAGATTTGCATTATTTAAAAAATCTTAAATTATTAAAGCTAGAAAGCTAAAATTTTATCATTGTTCATGGTTTGGTATTGATGCTTCTTGGAGGTGATTTAAATATTAACGCGAAACTGGAGGAAATATCAATTTTATGAATGGCTAACGTTGCGGCCGTTAATGTACAATGGTTAGCATTTGTGAATTCATGCAATGGGCTTCGAAGAAGGTTTGGATATATTTGTGTTGCTCTTGTGATACTTGTGTTAAAATGCTAAAACACTAAAGCCTTAAGATTTTGAATCATCCAGGAAGACTAATTTTAAAAGTGAATAATGCAATACGTGCCCATCTATTTACGCAATTAAAAAACAAATGCAAAATTTGTAACTTGGGGACGGGGGGCAATATACCCCAAGGTGTGCTTGATCGGTAATGAAACGAAATAAAAAAAAGTTACTGGATCCTCAGTTGACAACTTCTGCAAAAATGGAGGGGAAATCTATAGGTTTGTAAACAGAAAAGTGTACTTGATGAGCTAATCTGTTCTATTGAGTACAACTGCACCCTGTAATTAGCCCATACGATAATTGTGTCAAAACGGACTGTTTAGTTGATTTTCCAGAACGTGCGACTTCTTTTATATTGCATTATATTTATCGTTGTCACTCTTGTGTTTTCCCCACTTTGTTTTTCTTCTAATTTCGGAAAATACATTGCTTGTTTTATGGCATATTTTTACCATTTTTTTAGCGCAGCATGTCCTATTTTGTATTTTACATCATTAAAACTGACACTCACTCACTTAAAATTTTAAAACATTGTGTGCGGGTACATTTCACAGCGAACTGTATCGGGAGCGGGCGTTTTGCGCGTAAATTTAGTTATTCAGTTAAATCTCAATAGATCGAAAATGATTTAATTTTTTAACTAACATTTTGTATTTTATATTGAAATATATAAACAAATATAAAGATAGACAAATATA
>JAGEOH010000018.1:433100-553100 GCA_032207245.1 Pardosa pseudoannulata | reverse complement strand
CAATTCCACAATATTATCAGTGGTACTTCTACCATGTCGAAAACCACTTTGGAGATTAGAAAGGAGGGAATTACTTTCAAGAAAGTAGACCAAACGAGCATTCACCATTTTCTCTAAAATTTTACAGAGACAGTTGGTAAGAGCAATCGGGTGATAGCTCAGAGGATTCGAGGGATCTTTGCCAGGTTTCAAAATGGGGATGACAATTGCCATTCTCCAAGAAGATGGAAAAGTATTTTCTTGCCAGATTCTATTGTAGAGGTATAGTATATTATTTAGAGAAGCCGGAGACAGATTTTTTATCATAGCATAGGAAATATTATCAGGTCCAGTAGAACTTTTATGGGTATTATTGAGGGCTTTACGTAGTTCATATAAGGTAAATTTACTATTGTAAGGCAGAGAAACTTTGGTACGAAAATTTATTTGGTTTTTTTCAGCTTTGGTTTTTATTTTAATGAATGGGAGGTTGTACCCATTAGTGGAACAGGTATTCGAAAAAGTAAAGGCTATTGTGTTGGCTATATCATTTAAAGAAGAGATAGTACTATTGCCATATTTCAAAGTTGGGATTTGGTTGTTGGGATAATATCCGGAAGCACGCTTTACTTTGTTCCATAGTTGTTTGGTAGTGGCAAAAGATATGCTATTAACATAGTTTCTCCACGAATCTCTCTGGCTGCGACGCAATGTGCGCCTGAACACACCTCTGTATCTCTTAAAATTAGCTAAATTTTCGGTAGTAGGACGGCGACGAAAAGTGCACCATGCTCTTCTTTTGTCTCTATAAGCAACGCGGCAGTCTTCATTCCACCAAGGCTTGCTTTGTCTATGGCAACGTCCAGAAGATCTAGGAATTGCATTATCCGCGGCGTTAATAATGATGTTCGTTACAGAAGTAACAGCTTCATCAATAGGAAGGTTTTCAACGGCATCATTAGTAATTTCAGCAAGATTAGAAAACGTGTTCCAGTTGGCTTTATCAATTATATAGCTCGGAATACTATGAACGGTAGTGGTGTGAGTGGTGTGCCTTAAGATGATGGGAAAATGGTCACTATTATGGAGGTCATTATCGACATTAAAGTTAAACAAAGGAAAGAGAGAAGGTGAACAAATAGCGAGATCAAGTGCATGGTAAGATTGACTAGGAAAATGGAAGTAAGTGTTCTGGTCAGTATTAAATAAACAAAGGTTGTGGTCAGAGATGAGTCTTTCAATTTGTTTTCCCACGACGATTTATATTAGGGCTTCCCCACAGCGGGTTATGGCCGTTGAGATCACCTAAAATTATAAAAGGGGGAGGAAGTTCACAAACAAGATTATTTAAAGAAATCTGGTCAACAGAGGTTTTCGGAGGGAGATAAAGGCTGCAAACAGTAATCAGACAGTTAATATGAATTCTCGCAGCAACAGCTTGTAGATGTGTTTTAAGAGAAATGGGAGATGAGGGATAGTCATGCGAGGTGAGAAGGGCGACACCACCAGAAACATTTACACCACTTGTATAGTCTTTCCTAATAGTGCTGTAACGCCGGAGCTTGGCAACTTTACTCACGTTAAGATAAGTTTCCTGGAGAGCGATACACACAGGATGTAAATTATTGATCAGGTCACGAAGGTCGGAAACGTGAGTTTTAAAACCATGACAGTTCCAGGAAATTACCGCCATAATTAAAAACAAGAGGGCGGCCAATGCACACAAAAAAGAAAAAATTATATAAAAACAGAAGAGTGGTCCGTCTCTGACCCATCCGTCGACATTTCTTCGCCGGTGGAGACATAACCTTTTATCGCATCTTCAGTTTCACAATTGTCTTTATGTACAGAAGCAGAATTTTTCAGGAAATCTTCTTTGAAAACAGATTTAGAAGGTTTTGAAGATGTATTGCGTTTTATAGTAGAGCTTTTAGTGGCAGGGACTTTCGAAGCAGGAGGTATTTTTTTATTTCGGCTATTACTGTTATCCGATTTATTTTTTTTATTCGGTTTTTTAATGTTTATATTTTGGGAACGGCTCTCGGGTAGTAACTCTCGAGGAGGTAACGGAAATAGTTACAGCTTTCTGAGTACTGGTGTTCGTTTCTTGTACAGTCTGGGTATTAGGTGTAGAACGAGCATAGAAGATAGGATTTTCGGTTTGGGTGGCTATGGATTTTGTGGGCTTACGAAAAGCGGTCGTATCAGCATATGATACTCCAATTTTGGGAGTACGGGAATTTAGTTGTTTTCGAGCTTCAATGTAACTAATATTCTGGGTTACCCTCAAGGTCTGGATTTCTTTTTCCGCGATCCATTTAGGGCATGAACGGGAAAAAAGCGGGGTGATCTCCTTGACAATTAATGCATTTTGTAATGCCCGAGCAAACCTCACTCTCGTGGCCGACAGTGGAACATTTAGCGCAAGTTTGAGAACCACGGCAAGCGGTTTGGGAATGGCCGAATCTTTGGCATTTGAAAACAACGGAGCGGGTTAGGGATATAAGGGCGGACAGAGCAATTCAAGTATCCAGCAGTGATGTATTTGGGTAGTGTAGGAGTCTGAAATGTTATTATTATATGTTTTGGTAGGAATAGTAGTTTCGTTTCGACGAATGGTTATTCGACGGGCAGCGCAGACATTTTGGCTTTTTAAATTATCTACTATTTCTTCTTCGGATGTGTGCAGGAGATCAAATTCAGATATGACACCACGGGGAAAATTTAAAGTCGTATGAGCTGAGACACTGACGGGAATGTTTTGAAAATGGGACAGTTTTCTTATATTTTTAGCCTGTGTACTATTTGCGACTTCAATGAGGAGGTCGCCTGAACGGAGTTTCTTGATGGATTTTACACTGCCAACCATAGAACTTAGTTTTTTGGATCAGAAAGGGTGAAACTTTTTCTAGAGACTCCTGTTTTTCTTTAATTATAAAAAAAACGTTCGTTATTATTTGATGCACAATCGTGTTTTTCCATTTCTTCCTCCCAAGAAATACGTTTAGACGGAAAAACAGCAGATGAAGCAAGTCGAGAACTAGCGCCCGTAGGCAAAAACGAATTCTCATTAGCTTGCTCCATAATTTAAATAAACCACGGATTACTTCCAGTTCCACGAGGCCCCCGCCAGACCTCGCTTCCCCACACTTTTCTAACGCGTAAAGTGTAATCTACGGTGTCTTCGCGAACTGAGCAACAGGAAGTCCCTCATAACGTGCACCAGGTGCACGGTCCACAGCAGAAGCTAGAGGAGGATTTCACATTATGAGCGGAGTCCCCGCCGATCAGACAAACGCACCAAGGGACACAACCTCTGGGACCGTTTTAGGCAGAACGGTTCTGAAAGCCATTCCAGACGAAGCACGCGACTCCTCCGGCGTTTCCCCCCAAGTCCACATGAATCCGTTCCCTAGCCCAAACGGTGTACCTCACGGCAGAGGCCGAAGAGTGGTACTAGGACCCATAAAGTGGACAAGTCAAAAAACACCAGATCGGTGTTGATACGCCGCCAGGTTAGAAGGACAGATAGCACATATTTTTTTTTAATTTAAAAAAAAATTTTTTTTTAATTTTATTTCTTTTTGTGAAAAAAAATGGAAGCAGACAAACAAAAAAACACATACGTTAAAAAAGGAAAACAGTTTGTAGGAAAATGGAAATAAAGGGCAAATATTAACGAAGGGAGAGGGGTAAAAGTGTAGGAGCGCTATGGGACTCTGGGGACGCGACACCCATGCTCGCCGAAAGGTAGCAAGCCCCACGGAGGGAGAAAAAAAAGACACTGGGGAACCTCGGGGTCGTGAAGCCCGTGTTCACTTAAAGAAAGTGAACCCCCTGAGGGGTTCCTTTAATGGGAGGAGAGAATTGATTTAAAATATTATTGATGGAATTATGAATAATGTTACGCTTAAAACGCTGCCCTGAGGTACACCTTGTTCTTGAATAAAAACGTCTGATAAAATGTTGCCAATGCGGACTTTAAAATTTCTTAAATGTAAAAAGTTTTGTATAAAAACAAGAAGATTTCCTTTAAAACCAAAGTCATAGAGGTTACGGAGAATACCGTATCTCCAGGTCCGATCGTACGCCTTCTCGATATCAAAAAATATTGAAACCAAATGGTTTCGCTGAACGAAAGCGTTACGAATTTCAGTCTCCAGGTCAACAATATTATCTATAGTTGACCTGCCACGCCTGAAACCACTCTGAAGTGCAGAGAAACAGTTCTTTTTTTCCAGTATATGTGTTAGGCGGCTATTCACCATCTTCTCTAAAAGCTTGCAGAGGCAGTGAGTGCAATGGGGCGGTAGCTAAGCACATCAGTGGGATCTTTGTTCGGTTTTAGGATGGGGATCACAGTGGCGGTATTCCAAGAGGATGGGAAAGTCTGTTCATTCCAGATTCTATTGTATAGTGCGAGGATATTGAGTAAGGCGTTTTCAGAGAGATGTTTTATCATGACATATGAGATATTATCTGGTCCAGCAGAAGATTTTTCGTATTTTGCAGGGCTCGTTTAAGTTCAAATATTGTAAATCTACTGTTATAACTGAAGTGGATGTCTGTTTTAAAGGTTATTGCCTTTTGTTCAAGATTTCTTTTGTTACTAAAGAAAGAAGGCGAGTAGTTACTGCTGTTTGATATATGAGCAAAGGAAGAGGCAATGGTATTCGCTATGCTCTTTACTGATGATATTGTTTGGTTACTTTGCTGAATAATGGGTATCTGAGGGTTAGAATAAGCGCCTGCACACCGTTTAATTTTATCCCACATACACTTGCTTGAGGTAGAAGCAGATATGCTACCAACATAGCTTCTCCACGATTCCGCCTGGCTACGTCTCATAATGCGTCTAAAACAAGCTTTACACTTTTTATAACTATTAAGATTTTCGGTAGTAGGATACCGCCTGAACTTGCACCAAGCTCTCCTTTGCTCTTTCTGAGCATTACGGCACTCGTCGTTCCACCACGGCTTAGTTTGCCGTCGGAAACAGCCTGAAGACTTTGGAATGGCAGCATCGGCAGCAGCAATGATGGCTGTAGTTATTAGGTTAACGGCTTCGTCAACGCTGTTGTTTTCGATCATATCCTTTGTGATGGTAGCTCGATTTCTAAATTTATTCCAATCAGCATAATTCATAATATAATATGGCGTTTTGTAAGTTCTGGTTGTAGAAATAGTAGGCGTCAAAATTATCGGAAAGTGATCACTATTATATAAATAATTATCGACATAAAAATTGAAATAAGGGAAGATTGAAGGTGAACAGAAAGCAAGATCGAGTGTGTGAAAGGTTTTACTTGGAAAATGAAAATGAGTTGGTTGTTTTGTATTAAATAAACAAAGACTATGATCTGAGAGTAGTTGCTCCAGCTGAATTCCGCGTTGGTTCGAGCTGGTACTACCCCACAGGGTGCTATGTCCATTGAAATCACCAAGGATTATGTAGGGCTCAGGTAGCTGACAAATTAAGTTATTGAGGGAGGTTTGTGGAATATTTAATTTAGGTGGTAAATAAATACTACAAATTGTGATGAGAGAATGGGTGTGAATACGGATTGCAACAGCTTGAAGGTCAGTTTTGAGGTTAATTTGAGAGGACGGGTAGTCATGGGAGACAAAAAGGGCTACACCACCGGATGCCCTGCCGCCATCTACGTGATCTTTCCTATAGGCACTAAAACGCCGAACCTTTGAGATTTTGCCCTCATCCAGAAAAGTTTCCTGGAGTGCAAAACAAGCCGGGTGGAATTTGTTGACCAAGTCCCTAAGATCAGACACGTGCGTTTTGAAGCCGTGGCAATTCCAAGAAAAGAGAGCCATTATAAACGAAAAAGAATAAAGGAAGGAACTGGGACCTAAGGGACGGAGTTCGGTGACTCCGCCTCAGAACCGGATGATGATTCAGCTGACAGGAGATTAGAAAGGAGGGAATTACTTTCAAGAAAGTAGACCAAACGAGCATTCACCATTTTCTCTAAAATTTTACAGAGACAGTTGGTAAGATTGGTTTGGTTGGTTGGTTTGGTAGGGCTTAATGGCACTACATCCACCTGCGACAAGTTGTGCCAAACACAAGGATGCATGAACTCCCTTTTCCAATTAAAAAAAAAAAAAGTATTATATGAATAAGTAAACAAAGATGAGACAAAAAACAATGAAAAACGTATATAATTAAAAAAGAGAATGAGGTAATACGTTAAATGTGAGAAATAAAAACCAATAGCTTTTAAAAAGCTAAAAATATTAGGATGTGGCGAGGCATTTAAAAGAGATTTGATGTTAGGAGTAGAGGAGTTAAAAAAATGGAGACTATGATGGGTGAAGAGAGGACAGTCTATGAGGGCGTGTTTAACTGACATGTCAACTTTGCAATTATTGCATTTAGGTGGCTGGTCACCAAGCAAAAGATGGCGATGTGTGTACCGAGTGTGTCCGATACGGAGACGAGTGAGAATGACATCCTGTTTTCGAGAAGAAAGAGTGCGCCATTTCTCTATATTCGGCTTGATGGCGTTTATTATCAGACTTCTCGTCCCATGCCTTCTGCCATATTTTATAAAAACAACTTTTAATGTATTTTTTAGTATCACTGCAAGGGAGAGGAAAGTTGAGGAAATCAGTAGCAGACTTTGCAGCGCTATCAGCTGTTTCATTTCCCTGTATGTCCACATGGGACGGAACCCAACAGAAAAGGATCGTAAAACCAAGCGATTGAAGGCTTTCGATGAGATGAAGAATTTTAAAAACTAAAGGATGTGTCTTGCAGTTCAATGAACCCAGCGATTCCAACACACTCATAGAGTCAGAATAAAAAATATATTTGGCTTTCTTATATTTATACAAATGTTCTAACCCTTTCAGAATAGCCATACACTCAGCAGAATAAATAAAAATAGCGGGATGCAACTTGTAAGCATAAATATTGTTCCCAATCACATAATCACAGCTTACAAAATTATCACATTTTGAACCCTCAGTAAAAATTTGCGTATACTCAGTATAACTTTGTCTATGATGATAAAAAATTTGTGTATAAATAAAAGCAGCAGTTGAATTTTTGTCAAAGTTATTAAAAGGATTTAAAAAGGTAAAGTTAAGACAATTCCATGGAGCTACTTGATCCTTAGAGAGAATACTGGTGATGTTAAAATCAATGTCCTTTAATATATGTTTAATCCTATAATAAAAGGGTGGAGTACAAGAAGGCCTTGACTGATAGAAACGCGTAAGAAAAGGATTAAAATTATGATTATGATGGGGATGATGGATCAAAGATGATATATTTACATAATAAAAACAAGATAGGATCTTGCGTCTAAGTTCCAGCTCTTCATCACAAGAGTCCACATACAGACTTTCAATGGGAGAAGTACGAAATGCTCCCGAACATAAACGGAGAGAGGTGTGGTGAATAACATTTAATTTTTTAAGGACAGATTGCCTAGCAGATCCGTATACTATGCAGCCATAGTCCAACTTGGAACGAATTAGAGCGTAATAGATTCTTAAAAGGGAATCTCGATCGGCACCCCATGAAGTATTCGAGAGAACTTTTAAAATATTTAATGATTTTCCACATCTCTTCCGAAGGTCGATAATGTGGGGTAAAAAGGTAAGTTTCCTGTCAAAGGTAATACCTAGAAATTTTACCTGATTAACCATATTGATGGTGTTGCCCGCAATACTAATTTCAGGGTCCGGGTGGAGATTACGTTTCCGGCAAAAATGAACCCCTCAAGTCTTCGTTTTAGAAATCTGAAAACCATTCTCGTCGGACCATTTAACGATCTTATTTATCGCTGTTTGTAGTTGTCTAGTGACAAAACGCATATCAGCTCCTTCACAGGAAATATGCAGGTCATCAACATATAGGTTGCCTTTTACAGACAGCGGCAAAACTTTTAAAATGTTGTCTATATCGATACTAAAAAGCGTAACGCTAAGAACACTACCCTGAGGTACACCCCGCTTCTTGTATAAAAACTTCCGAAAAAGTGTTACCTAGTCGGATTTTAAAATCACGCCTATGTAAAAAATTTCTGATAAAATTAGGCAGGTTACCCCTTAAGTCGAAATTGTAGAGTTGGCGCAGTACACCGTATCTCCATGTACGATCATATGCTTTTTCAACGTCAATAAAAATAGAAACTAAATGGTTTCTCCTAACAAAAGCGTTCCGTAATCTGCTCTCCAAGTCCATGATATTATCTATGGTACTTCTACCATGAAGAAAACCACTTTGGAGAATAGAAAGGAGGGAATTACTTTCAAGAAAGTACACCAAACGAACATTAACCATTTTCTCTAAAATTTTACAGAGACAGTTGGTAAGAGCAATCGGGCGATAACTCAGAGGATTCGTGGGATCTTGGCCAAGTTTCAAAATGGGGATGACAATAGCCATTCTCCAAAAAGATGGAAAAGTATTTTCTTGCCATATTCTATAGTAGAGGTATAGAATATTATTTAAGGAAGCCGGAGACAGATTTTTTTTATCATAGCATAAGAAATATTATCAGGACCGTAGAACTTTTATGGGTATTATCGAGGGCTTTACGTAGTTCATACAAGGTAAATTTGCTATTGTAAGGCAGAGAAATTTTGGAACGAAAATTTATTTGGTTTTTTTCCGCTTTGGTTTTTATTCTGATGAATTGGGGGTTGTACCCATTAGTGGAACAGGTATCCGAAAATGTAAAGGCTATTGTGTTGGCTATATCATTTACAGAGGAGATAGTACTATTGCCATGTTTCAAAGTTGGAATTTGAGTGTTGGGATAATATCCGGAAGCACGCTTTACTTTGTTCCATAGCTGTTTGGTAGTGACAGAAGATATGCTAGTAATATATTTTCTCCACGAATCTCTCTGGCTGCGACGCAATGTGCGCCTAAACACACCTCTGTACCTCTTAAAGGCAGCTAAATTTTCGGTAGTAGGACGGCGACGAAAAGTGCACCGTGCTCTTCTCTTGTCTCTATATGCAACGCGGCAGTCATCATTCCACCATGGCTTGCTTTGGCTACGGCAGCGTCCAGAAAATTTAGGAATTGCATTATCAGCGGCGTTAATAATAATGTCCGTTACAGAAGTAACCGCTTCATCAATAGGAAGGTTTTCAACGGCATCATTAGTAATTTCAGCAAGATTAGAAAACATATTCCAGTTGGCTTTATCAATTATATAGCGCGGAATACTTTGAATGGTAGTGGTGTGAGTGGTGTGCCTTAAGATGATGGGAAAATGGTCGCTATTATGGAGATCATTATCGACATTAAAGTTAAACAAAGGAAAGAGAGAGGGTGAACAAATAGCGGGATCAAATTGCATGGTAAGATTGAGTAAGAAAATGGAAGTAAGTGTTCTGGTCAGTATTGAATAAACTAAGGTTGTGGTCAGAGATAAGTCTTTCAATTTGTTTCCCACGACGATTTATATTAGGGCTTCCCCACAGCGAGTTATGGCCGTTGAGATCACCTAGAATTATAAAAGGGGAGGGAAGCTCACAACCAAGGTTATTTAAAGAAATATGGTCAACAGAGGTTTTTGGAGGGAGATAAAGGCTGCAAACTGTAATCAGACAGCAAAGGTGAATTCTCGCAGCAACTGCTTGTAGATGAGTTTTAAGAGAAATGGGAGATGAGGGATAGTCATGAGCGGTGAGAAGGGCGACACCACCAGAAACATTTACACCACTAATATAGTCTTTTCTAATAGTGCTGTAACGCCGGAGCTTGGCAACTTTACTCATGTCGAGATAAGTTTCCTGGAGAGTGATACACGCAGGATGAAATGTATTGACCAGGTCCCGAAGGTCGGAAACGTGAGTTTTAAAGCCATGACAGTTCCATGAGATGTCCGCCATAATTAAACAAGAGGGCGAGCGAGCCACAAAAAGGAAAAAAAATTAAATAAAAACAGAAGAATGGTCTGTTTCTGACCCATCCGTCGACATTTCTTCGCCGGTGGAGACATAACCTTTTATAGCTTCTTCAGTTTCGTAATTATTTTGTTTATCAGCTGAATCAGGATTTTTTTGGAAATCTTTTAAAAGAGATTTAGTGGATTTTGATATTGCATTGTGTTTTATAGATAAGCTTTTAGTGGCAGGAGAGTTGAAGCAGGAGTAATTTTACTATTTCGTCTGGTACTGGCATCCGATTTATTTTTTTTATTTGATTTTTTAATATTTATATTCTGGGAACGGCTCTCAGGAGGTAAATGATTATTTACGGCTTTCAGAGTAGGGGTGTTGGATTACATTTACAGTCTGGGTATTAGGTTGAGGGCGAGCATAGAAGATAGGAGTTTCTGTTTGGGTGGCTATAGATTTTGTGGGCTTACGGAAAGCAGTCGTATCAGCATATGATACTACAACTTTGAGAGTACGGGAAGTTATTTGATTCCTTGCTTCAATATAACTTATGTTCTGGGTTACCCTCAAGGTCTGAATTTCTTTTTCTGCAATCCATTTAGGGCATGAGCGGGAATAAGCGGGGTGATCTCCTTGGCAGTTTATGCATTTTGTAATGCCCAAACAAGCCTCACTCTCGTGACCGACAGTGGAACATTTAGCACAAGTTACAGAACCACGGCAAGAGGTTTGGGAATGGCCAAATCTTTGACATTTGAAAAAACGGAGCGGGTTAGGGATATAAGGGCGTACAGAGCAGTTCAAGTATCCAGCAGTGATATATTTGGGTAGGGTAGGAGTTTGAAATGTTAGAATTATATGTTTGGTAGGTATTGTAGTTTCGTTTCGACGAATGGTTATTCGACGGGGTGCGCAAACATTCTGGCTTTTTAGATTGTCAACTATTTCCGTTTCGGATGTGTGCAGAAGATCAAATTCGGAGATAACACCACGGAAAAAATTTAAAGTTGTATAATCTGAAACACTGACGGGAACGTTTTGGACATTTGATAGTTTTCTTATGTTCTTAGCTTGTGCGCTATTTGCGACTTCAATGAGGAGGTCGCCAGAACGGAGTTTTTTTGATGGATTTCACATTACCAACCATTGAGCTCACTGTTTTTTGAATTACGAAAGGTGAAACTTTTTCGAAAGACATTTGTTTGGGTTTAATTAAGAAAAAAAACGTTCGTTATAAAGTGAAACACAATCGTGCTTTTCCATTTCTTCCGCCCATGAATTAACATTAGACGGAAAAGCAGCTGAAGCAAGTTGAGAACTAGCGCCCGTGGGCATATGCGAATTCTCTATAGCTTGCTCCATAATGTAGAAAAACCACGGATTACTTCCAGTTCCACGAGGCCCCCGCCAGACCTCGCTTCCACACACTTTCCTAACGCGAAAAGTGTAACCTACGGTGTCTTCGTGAAATGAGCAACGGGAAGACCCTCATAACGTGCACCAGGTGCACGGTCCACAGCAGAAGCTAGAGGAGGGTTTCACATTATGAGCGGAGTCCCTGAAGATCAGACAAACGCACCAAGGGACACAACCTCTGGGACCGTTTTAGGCAGAACGGTTCTTAAAGCCACTCCGGACGAAGCACGCGACTCCTCCGGCGTTTCCCCCCAAGTCCACATGGACCCGTTCCCTAGCCCAAACGGTGTACCTCAGAGGCCGAAGAGTGGTACTAGGACCCATAAAGTGGACAAGTAAAGTATTCGGAGTAAAGAGGTGCGATCAGCTCCCCAAGGAGTGTTAGAGAGGACTTTAAAAATATTCAGCAGTCTCTGACACTTTTTCCGCAGATGTAAGATATGCGGCAAGAAAGTTAATTTACTGTCCAAGATCACACCAAGATAACGAACCTCTTCAACAACATTGATGGGAATACCATACATGTAAATTGTAGGTTGGTTGGTTGGTTGGATGAAGTTTAATGGCGCAAAGTCCGATAAGGACACGATGCGCCAGACAAAAGGTAAAAAAACAACAACAAACAGCAATAGATAAAAAGTATATACGAAAAGAACACAAATGATACAGACCAGAGTAAAAATTTCCAAACATTAAAAACAGAACATGATATATGAGATGATAAAAAAGTGATGAAAAAAAGCCATTATAAAGAAGAATAAAAACCAATTCGCTTGAGAAAGTCAAAAAGGTCAGGATGAGGGGATTCACCCAAAAGGTCATTTAAACTTATATTTTTAGTACCAAAGTACATTAGATAAAAACGGGTAAAACGGGTGCAAGAGGTTAAAAAATGATGAACGGTGAGAAGACAATGGCAGCTTGGACAACGAGGAGGAGGTTCCCCCAAAAGTAAATGAGAATGGGTGAGTCTGGTGTGCCCGATACGTAGTCTAGTCAAAATGACATCACGTTTACGACTAGGAATCAAAGCCCAAGGCGTGATATTTGGTTTGATACCATGGAGTTTATTTAGAGTTTCTTTTCCCCAGTCATCAATCCAGTTATTTCGGACTATAAGGTAAGTTGCATTTTTTATATCGGTGTAAGAGAGTGAGCCATTATAGTGATCATTAGCACTCCTAGCAACCACGTCAGCCTTTTCATTCCCCGCAATACCTACATGACTGGGCACCCAACAGAAGAGAATATGGAAACCGCGACGTATGAGCTGCTGATATAGATTAAGAGTCATAAAAATTAAGCTGTTTAATATGATACCCGAACTGAGATTATCCAATACGCTCAAAGAGTCTGTATATATTGCAAATTTTTTCCTGTTGCTATTCGATATGAAATTAAGTGCCTCATATACGGCAATGAGCTCGGCAGTAAAAATTGAGCAGAAAGAAGGAAGGCGGTAACTACGAGCAGTAGTGTCACACACAACTCCAAAACCAACGTAGTTATCAGACTTAGATCCATCCGTGTAGATTTCGTTATAACTTTTGTAGCTATCTCTATGATTGTGAAAGAGTTGCTTATATATATGAGCATCTGTTACATTTTTAGTGAAGCCTTTAAAAGGATTCATATACGAGACTTTAAGCTCCTTCCAGGGTGGTATTTTAAAATAGGGTTTAGGCAATACTTCCTTGTCTTTAAGCAATGAGTTTTCTAAAATCCTCCGCATACGCAGACCGAAAGGCGGAATAAAAGATGGGCGATTAGAATAAAAATGATCATGATGACGGTTTAAAAGTATGTTTTTAAGAGGATGAGAAGGATGAGATAAAATGCGATAAAAAGTATTCAATGAAATATGAGAACGGATGTGGTTCAATGATGGTTCGTAGCAGTCGACATAAAGACTTTGTACAGGTGATGTTCTAAAAGCCCCAGAACAAATGCGAAGTGCAGAATGATGCACAGTGTCCAGTTTACGTAAAACCGATGGACGCGCTGAACCATAAACGGGACAAGCGTAGTCAATTTTGGAGCGAATGATTGAACGGTAAATGCGAAGCATAGAACAGCGATCGGCTCCCCACGAAGTATTAGCGAGGATTTTCAGAAGGTTTAGCTTTTTTTCGCAGTTTTTTCTAATAAAAGAAACATGTTGAGCAAAAAATAACTTTTTGTCGAAGATGACACCTAAAAACTTAGCAGAGTCTGAAACAGTAATTTTTGTTGACCCAAGATATATTTCAGGGTCAGGATGGATGCCACGTTTTCGGCAAAAGTGAACACAAGAAGTTTTTTCGCTAGAGATTCTAAAGCCGTTCAAATTAGTCCACTTAGTAATATTACGGATGGCTCCTTGAAGTTGCCGCTCGATGAAACGCATATCTTGCCCGGAACAAGATATCTGGAGATCGTCAACATAAAGGGTAGCTTTAATAGAAGGAGGTAGTTTGTTTAAAACCTGATTTATCTTTATAGAAAAGAGAGTCACACTTAGAACTGAGCCTTGAGGCACTCCCTCTTCCTGAATAAAAACATCAGAAAACGTGTTTTTTATACGAACTCTAAAATCTCGATGTGAAAGAAAGTTTTTAATAAAGATTGGCAAGTTCCCACGAAACCCAAAATCATAGAGATCGCAAAGGATGCCATAGCGCCATGTCCGATCATATGCCTTTTCAATGTCGAAAAAGATAGAAACTAAATGGCTCCTTTTCAAAAAAGCGTTGCGAATCTGCGTTTCTAAGTAAAGAATGTTATCAGTGGTGGAACGACCTTTTCTAAAACCACTCTGGAGAGGAGGAATACAATTTTTGCTTTCCAAGATGTAAACCAAACGAGAATTGACCATTCTCTCAAATACCTTACAAAGGCAGCTAGTGAGGGCAATTGGGCGATAATTGCTAGGGTTAGAAGCGTCTTTGTCTGCTTTGGGGATAGGAATAATTATGGCAGATGTCCACTGAATAGGAAAGGTGTGCTCTGTCCAGATGCGGTTATATAAGCCAAGAAGATTTAAGAGAGAACTGTGAGATAGGTGTTGTAGCATTTGATACGTAATATTATCAGGACCAGGGGAAGAATTCTTTAGGTGTCTTAAGTTGTTAATTAGTTCGAAGTCAGTGAAACGGACAGTTGTAAGGGAGATTAGAGACCGTAGAGAAGTTTAAAGATTGCTTCTCAGCTTTCATTTTGTGGCGTAAAAACTCAGTAGAATATGACGTGCTATTAGAAGCTGAAGCAAAGGACAATGCGATGGTATTGGCAATATCTTTCATATTCGAGATTGATTGGCCGTTATGATGGAGACAAGAAACTGGAAAGTTATTATAGTATATACCCAAAGCACGCCTTACTTTCGTCCAGAGCTGCTTGGATGAAGTGTTAGAATTTATACTAGAGACATAACGTTTCCAAGAATCTCGTTGGCAACGTCTCCTAACTTTCCTCGCCTGGGCTTTAGCTTTTTGAAATTTTAGTAGGTTTTCAGTAGACGGATACCTACGAAATATGCTCCAAGCCTTTTGCTGACCCTTTTTGGCCATATGGCATTCCTCGTTCCACCAAGGCTTTTTATTTTTAAGGAGGCGGTTACTAGATAGAGGAATGCTGGCATTAGCAGCTTTCAGAATGGTGGAGGTAACAATATGGACAACGTTGTCGATATTACCTTCGATCATATCCTGAGTGATTATAGCAAGGGAAGTAAAGGTATTCCAGTCTGCCTTATCATAGATGTAGTGCGGAATAGAAGTAGAATCTCCAGATTGTGAATACAGGGGGGAGAGGAAAATCGGGAAGTGGTCACTATTGTGCAAGTTTTCTGAAACCCAGAAGTTGTAAAACGGAGCAATGGGGGGAGAGCATATAGCAAGATCAATGGCATGAAACGTTTGCGTAGGAGTGTGAAAATAGGTACTGTCGCCGTTATTCAGAATGCACAGAGAAAAGTCATTAATGAGATTTTCAATAAGTTCCCCTCTATTGTTGAGATCAGTGCTTCCCCAAATGGGGCTATGGGCATTAAAATCCCCGACTATTATAAAAGGAGGAGGTAGTTGGTTAATTAGACTATTTAGTGATTGCTGTGGCACAGATTCGTTGGGAGGGAGATATATACAACAAATAGTGGTGAGATGCTTTAGATGTATGCGAGCAGCAACGGCTTGGAGATTAGTGTTAAGTGTGACGTCTATTGAAGGAATGTTACAGTTTATCAACAGAGCAACCCCACCAGAGGCGCGTTCACCCAAGTCATAATCTTTGCGGATAGTTTTATAGTTATGGAGCTTCAGATTAGTTCTGCAATTTAAGTAGGTCTCTTGTAAAGCCAGGCAGACAGGATTATGATCGAAAACGAGGGATTTTAAATCATCCATCTTATTGCGAACACCGTGGCAGTTCCAGGAAAGAACGGCCATCAAGAGGAAATTTTAAGGGGATTACGATTTCCTATGATTCCTTTTGCCTCTTTTTCAGGAACATCTTCATCCATCGATTCCCCAGAGAGTTCCAGAGTCCGAGACACGTAAATTTAAAATGCTGTCATCAATATTTGGTTGTTTGGGAATCTTTTTAACTTTAAAATAATCAGCTTTGTAGCTAGACCCTTTCGTAAACACTGGTCTAGAAGGGGTATTATCATTTTTCTTTCTAACTTTTTTTTGTTGAATTTTCACTTGCTTCGTTTGGGTACAGATTTCATTATTATTTTTCTGACTTGTCGATGTAGGTTGAGGAGGACTGCGAGTTTGAGATGGGGAGAGAGATGTGAGAGCAATTATTTTAGTAGGTGAGTCAGTTTGAATACCAACAGATTTCATACTTTTAGTGGCAGCAGAATAGGAGAGTCCAGGTTTGGGGGTACATGACTTTACTAGGTTACGAGCTTCTGTATATGATATTTGTTTTACTTTCACAGCCTGTATTTCTTTTTCGGTTGCCCAATTTGGGCAAGATCTAGAATAAGAAGGATGGTCACCCTTGCAGTTGACGCATTTAAATGGTTCCGAGCAACCTTCGCTGCCATGTCCAGGAACACCACAACGTGGACAGGTAAGATTACCACGACTGGAAGTCTGTGAGTGACCAAATCTTTGACATTTAAAGCAGCGTAGAGGATTAGGTATGTATGGTCTAACGGAACAGTTCAGGTATCCGGCCTTGATAGTAGTAGGAAGTTTAGGAAGATCAAATGTCAGAATTAGATGTTTAGTATTAAAAGTATTATTGTCTTTGCGGATTGTGATTCGACGGACAGCACTGACGTGTAGCGGTTTTAGATTTTCCAGAATTTCAGATTCAGATAGATATTGAAGGTCAGACTCAGATATAACGCCTCGGGATTGATTAAGTGTTCTGTGAGCGGACACGGAAACAGATTTTAATCCAATGCTCTTCAGTTTCAAAATATTAGTTGCTTGGCCGGCATTGGCGACTTGTACCAGAAGGTCTCCAGATTGCAATTTTTTAATGTTAGTTACCTCACCGACAGTCGATTGGATGGTTTTGTGTATGAGAAAAGGGGAGATTTGGTGGAAATTTCCCTTCGTTACATTTGATTATGAAAAAACGAGAATAATTAACACTAATTTCTGAACATTCACTTGACGACACATTGACAGGGAGATTTTTGTTTTAGAACCCATAATGAAAGAATTAGAGATTCGGACCCGACCGCACCACCCACCATGGAGCCCAACAAGGGGATGCAGGAATCTGCACCAGTGCTAGCCGGGCCTATACGCTCACAGTCAGAAGACCGATCGCTTGAACCGTAGCAGATGACAATGTCTAATCTACCAGCCGATTGATACGCACCGGAACTTACGTACCCCCCGTTTACTCGAAGCCGAGGCCAAAGCAATGTGTTGAAGTTTCCCCGCACAAATGGAAATGCCATTCAGATGATTCCCCTACGAGAAAACCCCTCAATTACCAGGATCCCCATTTCCGAGGACACGGGTATCCACGCACGGCAAACACGTGGGCAGTTTAAACGCCAAGAGGAGCAAGAGACAGCAGAGTGGAAACAGCTACTCAAGGGGTGCCCTCACCTCAAAAGAGGAAACCGCAACGAGGGAGAAGGATAAGAATAAAGTAGAAGGGAAGAGGAGAGTAGAAAAGAAACGAGAAAAGACCGCTGGGGTACCTCGGGATTGCGACACCCTTGTTTACCTAAAGTAGGTAAACCCCCTGAGGGGTGTAAATTGTAGGAGGAGGATGCATTTCCCTCTTTCTGCAGAAGTGGACACAAACACTTTTACTAGGAGAAAAGGAATACCCGTTTCTGTCGCACCAATCGACTATGTGGTTAACAGCGGTTTGAAGTTGCTGTTCAATCACCCGCATATCCGATCCTTGACAGGAGATCTGAAGATCGTCAACATAAAGGCTGCTTTTTACAGATTGTGGTAAAACAGTTAAAATATTAGAGAAATATAAAGTAAAAAGTGTCACGCTAAGGACACTGCCTTGGGGGACACCTTCAAATTGTATAAAAGAACTTGAGGTGGTATTTCCTATGCGAACTTTAAAATATCTTTTGTATAAAAAATTTCTAATAAATATAGGAAGATTGCCACGGAAGCCAAGAACATGTAAAGTCCGTAAAATACCATATCGCCATGAATGTTCGTAAGATTTTTCGATATCTAGAAAAATTGAAACAAGGTGGTTTCTTCGTACAAAAGCTGTACGGATTTCAGATTCAAGACAAACAATGTTGTCTAAAGTAGATCTTCCTCTTCGAAATCCACTCTGCTCAATAGGAATGTCTCTATTATTTTCCAAGACATGTACTAAACGGGCGTTAATCATGCGTTCCAAAGTTTTACAAAGGCAACTTGTTAAAGCTATAGGCCTATAATTCAAAGGGATTTTAGGATCTTTACCCGGTTTTAGAACAGGGATAACAATGGCTTCCTGCCACATGCAAGGAAAGACATTCTCGCGCCATATCCTATTAAATAACTCCAAGATGTTGACCATGGCATCATGATTGAGGTTCTGGAGCATCTCGTAAGATATCCCATCCGGACCAGGGCTGGTTTTATGAGCCTGAAACAGGGAATTCCGAAGCTCATACAAGTTGAACTCGCAGTTGTAGGATAACTTTTGACGACTACGGAAGTTGACAGGCGACCGCTCAACACGTTTTTTATTCACGTTAAAAGTAGGGCTGTAAGAGTTGGGATCGGATACACTTGCAAAAGAGATACCAATTTCATTAGCAACATCAACAGGGGAGGAAAGTACTGTTCCATTGATTTCTAAGACAGGGAGGGAGAATTCCTGATACAAACCGTTTGCTGCATTTACTTTTCTCCAGACTTCTTTACTGGACGTCCTTGCAGTAATAGAAGAGGTATAGAGAATCCAAGATTGTCGCTGACTCCTTCGCCTAATTTTCCGAGCAATGGCCTTGGCTCTTTTAAACGCAATCAGATTGTCATTCGTGGGGTACCGTCGAAAAATTCCCCAGCGTTTCTTTTGTTCTTTATATGCTTTAGCACATTCCTCGTTCCACCAGGGTTTTCTGAACTTATGGTATCGAGGTATGTTCTTAGGGATCGCAGCATCAGCAGCGTCCAAGATGGCTTCAGTTACGGTATATACAGCAGCATCAACATCTGTTCTTTTAACCATGTCTTCCGTAATCACTGCCAATTCAGTAAAAGTCTTCCAATCTGCTTTGTGATACTTAAAAGTGGCAGGGCGTAGACCAAATTTAGGCATGTCTACATGGGAGATCACCAGCGGGAAGTGGTCACTGTTATGTAAGTCTTTATCAACAGAGAAGTTCAGCTGTTGCATGAGAGACGGCGAACAGATGGCCAAATCGAGGGAATGAAACGTCTTCGAAGCGGCGTGAAAGTATGTGATTTCTTCATTGTTAAGAAGACAGAGGCAGTGATCCGTAATTAGCTGTTCAATCTGCCGCCCACGGGAGTTAGTATTTTCACTACCCCATAGAATGCTATGACCGTTCATATCCCCCATCAAAATAAAAGGGTGCGGTAGTTGTTCAACCAAGTTGTTCAGATCGGATTGCGATATTGATTGTCGAGGTGGTAAGTAAAGACAACAGACAGTGAGCATAGATGAAGTATGAATTTTTACAGCGACCGCTTGCAAAGAAGTTCTCAAATTAAGAACAGTGAAAGGAACCGAGTGTGACACTAAGATGCAAACGCCACCAGAACTTGTACTGCAATCAGAAATATCCTTCCTAAAACAGGAAAACCCACGAATTTTCGTGGGAAGATGAGACTTAAGGAAGGTTTCTTGGAGGACAAAGCATACTGGTTGGAACATATTTATTATGTTCTTGATGTCCGAAATGTGGGTGCGAAAACCGCGACAGTTCCACGAAATAAATGAAGCCATTAGGTCTGAAGGGAGGAAGATGCAACTGACGGTTTGTCCAGCCCAGCGCGCAGATTTGCTGCCCTGGAATTTTTTTCAACTTCCATAAATTCACCGATGTCTGAAGCATAAAGTTCTATGCCATCATCAGAATTAATTTGTTTTTTTTTCCGGGTTCTTTAAGATTTCCTCCAGAGAATGTTTAAATGATCGCTGTATGGTTGGGCAAGACAGTTTTTTGTTTTTCATCTTTACCTTTTTTGTTTGACGTTTCGGTATAACGTTTGGCAGGGGATCATTTAATGGAGATTGCTCAATGATATGTTTTACTGAGAGAGGCTTACTTTTAAGGTTAAAGTTACTAAATAAAATATCACTGCATTTAACGGGTGTGTTCAATTGACTATTTTCGAAAAGCGAGTTTTCGGTTTGTGTGGTTATGGTTTTAAGTTGTTTAGCTGCAGCGGAATATGTCATGCCGCCCTTTGGAGTTCGTGATTCAACTATTTTCCGGCTTCAGGGTAAGATACATTCTGAGTCACTTTTACAGATTGAATCTCTTTTTCAGTCTGCCACTTTGGGCAGGATCGCTAAAAAGCGGGATGATCTCCATTGCAATTAACACATTTTACTGTGCAATTGCAGTTTTCACTATTGTGGCCGACATCTGCACAGCGGGCACAGGTAACGGAACCACGACAGTTAAGTTTGGAGTGACCAAAACGTTGACACTGGAAACAGCGCAAGGGATTTGGAACATAAAACCTGACAGGGCATCTCAAAAAAACTGCATGTATATATTTGGGTATAGAGGGAGAGCCAAAAGTTAGAATAACATGTTTGGTAGGAATAGAGTTGCCATCGCGTTTAATGTCTATTCTTTTCACACCACCGACATTTTCACTTTTTAGTCCTATTAAAATCTCCTCTTCATTGCAGTTAAACAGATCACGCTCAGATATAACGACCCTAGAGCAGTTTAGAGTATTGTGATCAGAGACAGAGACCGCTATATCGCCAAAAAAAGTACACTTTATTAAATTTTCAGCTTGTTTCTTGTCTTTGACTTCAATCAGTAAATCTCCAGATCTTAGTTTTTTTACTGAACGTATCTCTCCGACATTGGTCATTATAGCTTTATGAATCAAAAAAGTTGAACTATTAGTAAAATTACCTTCTTTGCGATGTACGATAAAGAATCTTGCTGTTTTCAAATTACATGACACAAGGTATTTGGTACGGAATCCATAAGAGAGGAAGAAAAATTCAGACCCCGACGGCACCACCCACCACGGAGCCCAACAAGGGGAAGTAGAGACCTACCTCAGTGCTAGCCGGGGTCTATACGCCCACAGTCACACCCTAAGACGCCTACCCCCCTTAACGCAGGGTCCAGTGAGTGACCACTAGGCTTAGCCCAAAAGCCGAAGAACGACCAGCCGATTGATGCAAAAGGGACCACAAAGCACCTCCCGTTTGCTTGAAGCAGAGGCCAAAGCAATGTTGGGAACATCAACGTTTGCACGGGCTGAGTGTGCCGGTCAATGAACCCTCAAGAACCAGGACCCTCATTTCCAAGGACACGGGTCTCCACGCACGGCAAACACGTGGGCAGTTTCAACACCAAGAGGGAGCAAGAGACAACAGATCGGAAACAGCTTCTCAAGGGGTGCCCTCACTTCAAAAGAGGAAACCACAACGAGGGAGAAGGATAAGAATAAAGTAGAAGGAAAGAGAAGAGTAGAAAAGAAATGAGAAAAGATCGCTGGGGTACCTCGGGATTGCGAAACCCGTGTTTACCTAAAGTAGGTAAACCCCCTGAGGGGATTCAGCAGCTAAAATCTTCTGATGAATGAGACTAAAATCAGCCAAATGCGTCTTTATGCGCAGATGAAAAGGAGGAATTAAAGATGGACGTGATCTATACAAAACGGGTGAAAAATGGACTGATGAAACGATTATGAAAAGGATGATTCGCATGCGCAGTAGTTCTAAAATAGTAATTAAGGCATAAAATCTGACGTCGGAGGTCTAAAGGCTCTTCGTCACAGTTCACATATAAACTCTGAACAGGGGAAGTCCTAAAAGTGCCCGACACGAGGCGGAGGGCCAGATGGTGGACAGAATCAAGTTTCTGTAGTGTAGTTTTGCATGCAGACCCGTACACAGCACACCCATAATCCAATTTTGAGCGGACAATAGCTCGGTAAATTCTTAATAGGCTTGTACTTGCCGCTCCCCAAGAAGTGTTAGATAGAACTTTAAGGATATTAAGTGCCCTTAAGCATCTCCCTCGCAGGTTAAGAACGTGGGGGAGGAAAGTTAGCTTCCTATCAAAAACAATACCAAGATACTTTAATTCACTAACTATGGGGATAGTGGCATTATTAAAACGTATCTTTGGATCAGAATGAAGGCCCCGTTTCCTACAAAAGTGGATACATTTAGTTTTTTCTGTTGAGAACTGAAAACCATTGTAATTCGCCCATTTAAGAATGTTGTTGCCTGCAAATTGGAGCTTTCTTTCAATAACAGTCATATCAGGACCTGCGCAGGATATACATAGGTCATCAACGTACAGACTTCCTTTAACAGGATAAGTGAATTGGTTCAAAATATTATTAATGGAAATTATAAATAATGTTACGCTTAAAACGTTGCCCTGAGGTACACCTTGTTCTTGAATAAAAACGTCCGATAAAATGTTGCCAATGCGGACTTTAAAATTTCTTAAATGTAAAAAGTTTTGTATAAAAACAAGAAGATTTCCTTTAAAACCAAAGTCATAGAGGTTACGGAGAATACCGTATCTCCAGGTCCGATCGTACGCCTTTTCGATATCAAAAATATTGAAACCAAATGGTTTCGCTAAACGAAAGCATTACGAATTTCAGTTTCAAGGTCAACTATATTATCTATAGTTGACCTACCACGCCTGAAACCACTCTGGTTGGTTGGTTGGATGAGGTTTAGTGGCGCAAGGTCCAATAAGGACAAGATGCGCCAAACATAAGGTAAAAAACAACAACAAATTAGAACAAACAGCAATAGATTAAAAGTATATACGAAAAGAACACAAATGATACGGACCAGAGTAAAAATTCCCAAACATTAAAACCAGAACATGATAGATGAGATGAGAAAAACGTGATGAAAATAAGCCATTATAAAGAAGAATAAAAACCAATGCGCTTGAGAAAGTCAAAAAGGTCAGGATGAGGGGATTCACCCAAAAGGTCATTTAAACTTAAATTTTTAGTATCAAAATACATTAGATAAAAACGGGTAAAACGGGTGCAAGAGGTTAAAAAATGATGAACGGTGAGAAGACAATGGCAGCTTGGACAGCGAGGAGGAGGTTCCCCCAAAAGCAAATGAGAATGGGTGAGTCTGGTGTGCCCGATACGTAGTCTAGTCAAAATGACATCACGTTTACGACTAGGAATCAAAGCCCAAGGCGTGATATTTGGTTTGATACCATGGAGTTTATTAAGCGTTTCTTTTCCCCAGTCATCAATCCAGTTATTTCGGACTATAAGGTAGGTTGCATTCTTTATATCGGTGTAAGAGAGCGAGACATTATAATGATCTTTAGCACTCCTAGCAACAACGTCAACCTTTTCATTCCCCGCAATACCTACATGACTGGGCACCCAACAGAAGAGAA
Organism: Pardosa pseudoannulata; assembly: GCA_032207245.1. Classification (NCBI taxonomy): domain Eukaryota; kingdom Metazoa; phylum Arthropoda; class Arachnida; order Araneae; family Lycosidae; genus Pardosa; species Pardosa pseudoannulata. Next base: position 529,786 of record JAGEOH010000018.1, on the reverse strand, counting down.
TATGGAAACCGCGACGTATGAGCTGCTGATATAGATTAAGAGTCATAAAAATTAAGCTGTTTAATATGATACCCGAACTGAGATTATCCAATACGCTCAAAGAGTCTGTATATATTGCAAATTTTTTCCTGTTGCTATTCGATATGAAATTAAGTGCCTCATATACGGCAATGAGTTCGGCAGTAAAAATTGAGCAGAAAGAAGGAAGGCGGTAACTTCGAGCAGTAGTGTCACACACAACTCCAAAACCAACGTAGTTATCAGACTTAGATCCATCCGTGTAGATTTCGTTATAACTTTTGTAGCTATCTCTATGATTGTGAAAGAGTTGCTTATATATATGAGCATCTGTTACATTTTTAGTGAAGCCTTTAAAAGGATTCATATACGAGACTTTAAGCTCCTTCCAGGGTGGTATTTTAAAATAGGGTTTAGGCAATACTTCCTTGTCTTTAAGCAATGAGTTTTCTAAAATCCTCCGCATACGCAGACCGAAAGGCGGAATAAAAGATGGGCGATTAGAATAAAAATGATCATGATGACGGTTTAAAAGTATGTTTTTAAGAGGATGAGAAGGATGAGATAAAATGCGATAAAAAGTATTCAATGAAATATGAGAACGGATGTGGTTCAATGATGGTTCGTAGCAGTCGACATAAAGACTTTGTACAGGTGATGTTCTAAAAGCCCCAGAACAAATGCGAAGTGCAGAATGATGCACAGTGTCCAGTTTACGTAAAACCGATGGACGCGCTGAACCATAAACGGGACAAGCGTAGTCAATTTTGGAGCGAATGATTGAACGGTAAATGCGAAGCATAGAACAGCGATCGGCTCCCCACGAAGTATTAGCGAGGATTTTCAGAAGGTTTAGCGTTTTTTCGCAGTTTTTTCTAATAAAAGAGACATGCTGAGCAAAAAATAACTTTTTGTCAAATATGACACCTAAAAACTTAGCAGAGTCTGAAACAGTAATTTTTGTTGACCCAAGATAAATTTCGGGGTCAGGATGGATGCCACGTTTTCGGCAAAAGTGGACGCAAGAAGTTTTTTCGCTAGAGATCTTAAAGCCGTTAAAATTAGTCCACTTAATAATATTGCGAATGGCCCCTTGAAGTTGTCGCTCGATGAAACGCATATCTTGCCCGGAACATGATATCTGGAGATCGTCAACATAAAGGGTAGCTTTAATGGAAGGTGGAAGTCTGTTTAAAACCTGATTTATCTTTATTGAAAAGAGAGTCACACTTAGAACTGAACCTTGAGGCACTCCCTCTTCCTGAATATAAACATCAGAAAACGTGTTTTTTATACGAACTCTAAAATCCCGATGTGAAAGAAAGTTTTTAATAAAGATTGGCAAGTTCCCACGAAACCCAAAATCATAGAGATCGCAAAGGATGCCATAGCGCCATGTCCGATCATATGCCTTTTCAATGTCGAAAAAGATAGAAACTAAATGGCTCCTTTTCAAAAAAGCGTTGCGAATCTGCGTTTCTAAGTAAAGAATATTATCAATAGTGGACCGACCTTTTCTAAAACCACTCTGGAGAGGAGGAATACAATTTTTGCTTTCCAAGATGTAAACCAAACGAGAATTGACCATTCTCTCAAATACCTTACAAAGGCAGCTAGTGAGGGCAATTGGGCGATAATTGCTAGGGTTAGAGGCGTCTTTGTCTGCTTTGGGAATAGGGATAATTATGGCAGATGTCCACTGAATAGGAAAGGTGTGCTCTGTCCAGATGCGATTATATAGGCTTAGAAGATTTAAGAGAGAATTGTGAGACAGATGTTGTAGCATTTGATACGTGATATTATCAGGACCAGGGGAAGAATTCTTTAGGTGTCTTAAGTTGTTAAGTAGTTCGAAGTCAGTGAACGGACAGTTGTAAGGGAGATTAGAGACCGTAGAGAAGTTTAAAGATTGCTTCTCAGCTTTCATTTTGTGGCGTAAAAACTCAGTAGAATATGACGTGCTATTTGAAGCTGAAGCAAAGGACAATGCGATGGTATTGGCAATATCTTTCATATTCGAGATTAATTGGCCGTTATGATGGAGACAAGAAACTGGATAGTTATTATAGTAAATACCCAAAGCACGCCTTACTTTCGTCCAGAGCTGCTTGGATGAAGTGTTAGTAATTTATACCAGAGACATATCGTTTCCAAGAATCCCGTTGGCAACGTCTCCTAACTTTCCTCGCCTGGGCTTTAGCTTTTTGAAATTTTAGTAGGTTTTCAGTAGACGGATACCTACGAAATATGCTCCAAGCCTTTTGCTGACGTTTTTTGGCCATATGGCATTCCTCGTTCCACCAAGGCTTTTTATTTTTAAGGGGGCGGTTCTTAGATAGAGGAATGCTAGCATTAGCAGCTTTTAGAATGGTGGAGGTAACAATATGGACAACGTTGTCGATATTACCTTCGATCATGTCCGGAGTGATTATAGCAAGGGAAGTGAAGGTATTCCAGTCTGCCTTATCATAGATGTAGTGCGGAATAGAAGTAGAATCTCCAAATTGTGAATACAGGGGGGAGAGGAAAATCGGGAAGTGGTCACTGTTGTGCAAGTTTTCTGAAACCCAGAAGTTGTAAAACGGAGCAATGGGGGGAGAGCAGATAGCAAGATCAATGGCATGAAACGTTTGCGTAGGGGTGTGAAAATAGGTACTGTCGCCGTTATTCAGAATGCACAGAGAAAAGTCATTAATGAGATTTTCAATAAGTTCCCCTCTATTGTTGAGATCAGTGCTTCCCCAAATGGGGCTATGGGCATTAAAATCACCGACTATTATAAATGGAGGAGGTAGTTGGTTAATTAGACTATTTAGTGATTGCTGTGACACAGATTCGTTGGGAGGGAGATAAATACAACAAATAGTGGTGAGATGCTTTAGATGTATGCGAGCAGCAACGGCTTGGAGATTAGTGTTAAGTGTGACGTCTATGGAAGGAATGTTACAGTTTATCAACAGAGCAACCCCACCAGAGGCGCGTTCACCCAAGTCATAATCTTTGCGGATAGTTTTATAGTTATAGAGCTTCAGATTAGTTCTGCAATTTAAGTAGGTCTCTTGTAAAGCCAGGCAGACAGGACTATGATCGGAAACGAGAGTTTTTAAATCATCCATCTTATTGCGAACACCGTGGCAGTTCCAGGAGAGAACAGCCATCAAGAGGAAATTCTAAGCGGATTACGATTTCCTATGATTCCTTTTGCCTCTTTTTCCGGAACATCTTCATCCATCGATTCCCCAGAGAGTTCAGAGTCCGAGACACGTAAATTTAAAATGCTGTCATCAATATTTGGTTGTTTGGGAATCTTTTTAACTTTAAAATAATCAGCTTTGTAGCTGGACCCTTTCGTAAACACTGGTCTAGAAGGGCAATTTTCATTTTTCTTTCTAACTTTTTTTTGTTGAATTTTCGCTTGCTTCGTTTGAGTACAGATTTCATTATTATTTTTCTGACTTGTTGATGTAGGTTGAGGAGGACTGCGAGTTTGCGATGGGGAGAGAGATGTGAGAGCAATTATTTTAGTAGGTGAGTCAGTTTGAATACCAACAGATTTCATACTTTTAGTGGCAGCAGAATAGGAGAGTCCAGGTTTGGGGGTACATGACTTTACTAGGTTACGAGCTTCTGTGTATGATATATTTTGTTTTACTTTTACAGCCTGTATTTCTTTTTCGGTTGCCCAATTTGGGCAAGATCTAGAATAAGAAGGATGGTCACCCTTGCAGTTGACGCATTTAAATGGTTCCGAGCAACCTTCGCTGCCATGTCCAGGGGCACCACAACGTGGACAGGTAAGATTACCACGACAGGAAGTCTGTGAATGACCGAAATCTTTGACATTTAAAGCAGCGTAGAGGATTAGGTATGTATGGTCTAACGGAGCAGTTCAGGTATCCGGCTTTGATAGTAGTAGGAAGTTTAGGAAGGTCAAAAGTCAGGATTAGATGTTTAGTATTAAAAGTATTATTGTCTTTGCGGATTGTGATTCGACGGACAGCACTGACGTGTAGCGGTTTTAGATTTTCCAGAATTTCAGATTCAGATAGATATTGAAGGTCAGACTCAGATATAACGCCTCGGGATTGATTAAGTGTTCTGTGAGCGGACACGGAAACAGATTTTAATCCAATGCTCTTCAGTTTCAAAATATTAGTTGCTTGGCCGGCATTGGCGACTTCTACCAGAAGGTCTCCAGATTGCAATTTTTTAATGTTCGTTACCTCACCGACAGTCGATTGGATGGTTTTGTGTATGAGAAAAGGGGAGATTTGGTGGAAATTTCCTTCGTTACATTTGATTATGAAAAAACGAGCATAATTAAAACTAATTTCTGAAGATTTACTTGACGACACATTGACAGGGAGATTTTTGTTTTTAGAACCCATAATGAAAGAATTAGAGATTCGGACCCGACCGCACCACCCACCATGGAGCCCAACAAGGGGATGCAGGATTCTGCACCAGTGCTAGCCGGGCCTATACGCTCACAGTCGAAAGAGTGATCGCTTGAACCGTAGCAGATGACCAAGTCTAATCCACCCGCCGATTGATATGCACCGAAACTTACGTACCCCCCGTTTACTCGAAGCCGAGGCCAAAGCAATGTGTTGAAGATTCCCCGCAAAAATGGAAATGCCATTCAGATGATTCCCCTACGGGGAAGCCCCTCAATTACCAGGATCCCCATTTCCGAGGACACGAGTATCCACGCACGGCAAACACGTGGGCAGTTTCAACGCCAAGAGGAGCAAGGGACAGCAGAGTGGAAACAGCTTCTCAAGGGGTGCCCTCACCTCAAAAGAGGAAACCGCAACGAGGGAGAAGGATAAGAATAAAGTAGAAGAGAAGAGGAGAGTAGAAAAGAAATGAGAAAAGATCGCTGGGGTACCTCGGGATTGCGACACCCGTGTTTACCTAAAGTAGGTAAACCCCCTGAGGGGGGAAACCACTCTGAAGTGCTGAGAAACAGTTGTTCTTTTCCAGTATATGTATTAGGCGGCTATTCAACATCTTCTCTAAAAGCTTGCAGAGGCAGTTAGTGAGTGCAATGGGGCGGTAGCTAAGCACATTAGTGGGATATTTATTCGGTTTTAGGATGGGGATAACTGTGGCGGTATTCCAAGAGGAAGGGAATATCTGTTCATTCCAGATTCTATTATATAATGCAAGGATATTGTGTAATGCGTCGTCAGAGAGATGTTTTATCATAATATACGAGATATTATCTGGTCCAGGAGTAGTTTTTTTCGTATTTTTCAGGGCTCGTTTTAGTTCAAATATAATAAAAGTACTGTTATAAGTGAGATGGGTGTCTGTTTTGAAGTTTATTACTTTTCCTTCAGCAAGTTTTTTGTGACGGAGGAAAGATGGTGAGTAGTTACTGCTGCATGGTATATGGGCAAAGGAAGAGGCAATGGCATTCGCTATGCTCTTTACTGATGATATTGTTTGGTTATTGTGCTGAATAATGGGTATCTGAAGGTTAGAATAAGCGCCTGCACACCGTTTAATTTTATCCCACATACACTTGCTTGAGGTAGAAGCAGATATGTTGCAAACATAGTTTCTCCACGATTCCGCCTGGCTACGTCTCATTATGCGCCTAAAACAAGCTTTACACTTTTTGTAATTCTTAAGATTTTCGGTTGTAGGGTACCGCCTGAACCTACACCAAGTTCTCCTTTGGTCTTTCTGAGCATTACGACACTCGTCGTTCCACCACGGCTTAGTTTGCCGTCGGAAACAGCCTGAAGACTTTGGAATGGCAGCATCGGCAGCAGCAAGGATGGCTGCAGTTATTTCTTTAACGGCTTCGTCAATGCTGTTGTTTTGTATCATATCCTTCGTGATGGTAGCCCGATTACGAAATTTATTCCAATCAGCAGAATTCATTATATAATATGGCGTTTTGTAAGTTTTAGCTGTAGAAATGGTAGGCGTTAAGATTATCGGAAAGTGATCACTATTGTATAAATCATTATCGACATCAAAATTGAAATAAGGGAAGATTGAAGGTGAACAGAAAGCAAGATCGAGTGTGTGAAAGGTTTTACTTGGAAAATGAAAATGAGTTGGTTGTTTGGTATTAAATATACAAAGACTGATCTGAAAGTAGTTGCTCCAGCTGAATTCCGCGTTGGTACGAGATAGTACTACCCCACAAGGTACTATGGCCATTGAAATCACCAAGTACTATATAAGGTTCAGGTAGCTGATTAAGTTATTGAGCGAGGTCTGCGATATATTTTCTTTGGGTGGTAAATAAACATTACAAACTGTTATCAGAGAATGGGTGTGAATACGAACAGCAATAGCTTGAAGGTCGGTTTGGAGTTTAATCTGAGAGGACGGGTAGTCATGGGAGACAAAAAGGGCTACACCACCGGATGCAATACCGTCATTCACGTGATCTTTTTTGTAGCAACTAAAACGCCGAACCTTTGAGATTTTGCACTCCTCCAGAAGAGTTTCCTGGAGTGCAAAGCAAGCAGGATGTAATTTGTTGACTAGTTCCTTAATATCAGGCACGTGGGTTTTGAAACCGTGGCAATTCCAAGAAAAGAGAGCCATTGCGAGTGAAAAGTGAAGAGGAAAGAACTAGAACCTAAGGGACGGAGTGCGGAGACTCCGCCTCAGATCCAGAAGATGATTCAGCAGACATGTCTTCAGGGGAGACATACATTTTTATAGGCTCATCAAAAACAACTTCGGGTTCATCATTTTTTAAAAAATCAGGCCGTTTCATTTTGGTTTTTATTTTATTTGCAGGAGGGGGTAGCTTCTGACGTAGTGGATGGTTTCGTGATAAAGGCTTTAATCGCCTTTTGATATTTTGCTTATTGCCTTTAGTAGTTTTATTAGCTATATTTGCTTCTTTTTTACAGTAGAAGAAGTTGTACTTTTTTGCGTAGGTACTTGTGTTGTGGTGCTTGAGCTAGTAGTAAGTTTATTATTTTTCTCAGACGTAGACTTTGTTTCCTTTTCGATTCTATTGAGGATGGAGGATTGGGAAATTTCAGTTTGTATAGCTATGGATTTTACTGTCTTTGGTTTTAAAGCTGCTGAATAAGATATATTAGGGTTAGGTGTACGAGAGAGTACCAATTTTCGGGCATCGGGATAAGATATGTTATTTTTTATTTTTAAAGTTTGAATTTCTTTCTCCATCTGCCAAGTAGGGCAAGAGCGGGAGAAAGAAGGATGTGTCCCTTTACAGTTTATACATAACGGAGCCTTTTGACAGTTTTCAGATTCGTGGCCAATTTCTGAGCACCAGGCGCAGGTAGTGGCTCCACGACAAGATAACTTTGAATGGCCAAAACGTTGGCACTGGAAGCATCTTAAGGGGTTAGGAATATACGGGCGTACTGAACAACGGCGGTAAGCTGCATTAATGTATGATGGGAGATTCGGGCTATTGAATGTTAATATTACATGTTTAGTGTTTTGCACATCTCCACCACGACGAATGGTGATGCGTTTTACGTGAGTTACTCCTTGGTCTCTGAGATTTTCTAATATTTCATCCTCAGATGAGGTAAATAGATCTGATTCTGAGATTATACCTTTTGAATAATTTAAAGTCTTGTGGGTCAACACTATGACTGAGAATGAACCTAGAGTTGTACGGGATATGAAAGTTTTAGCTTGAGATGAGTTAGAAACTTTTATTAAGAGGTCTCCAGAATTTAGTTTTTTAACAGATTCTACATCACCAATGGATGATTTTATAGCTTTGTGAATGACAAAAGGTGAAATTGGCCGAAAACTATCTGCTGTTAATTTTTTCACGATAAAGAAACGTGTGCTGCTATTCACGACGTTGACATTTTGTTGCTCTTCTAGAGAGTTTTTAGGGGGGGGGGAAATGAAGCCATGATAAAGAAAAGAAAATTCGGACCCCGGCGGCACCACCCACCACGGAGCCCAACAAGGGCATGCAAAAATCTGCACCAGTGCTAACCGGTATCTATACGATCACAAGTACTCCTGAAGCCACTACCACCCTTAAAGCAATGACCCAGAAAGTACGCCGCTCACTTAGTCCAAGCCGAAAACCGACCAGCCGATTGATACATACGGACCGATATGTACCTCCCGTTTACACGAAGCCGAGGCCAAAGCAACGTGTTGGAAACTCCCCACCAAAATGGAAATTCCATAAATATGATTTCCCCCACGGGGAATCCCCTCAATTACCAGGATCCTCATTTCCATGGACACGGGTCTCCACGCACGGCAAACACGTGGGCAGTTAACAGTTCGCGAGAGGCTATGTTCAGAACGGAACATAGCATCACGAGAAAAGCCCTCACTTCCAAAGAAGCAACCACAACGAGGGGGAAAATGAAAGGATAAATAAGGAGACAAGAGGAGAGGAGTCAGAAAAAATAAAACAGTTCGCTGGTGTACCTCGGGACTGCGATACCCGTGCTTACCTAAAGTAGGGAAAACCCTGAGGGGGTAAGGAAATTAATAATCTTTACAAAGTATCGTCACGTAGAAGTACATTTCTCTCAGCGATATTTTAAAATTCTATAAAGACAATTTGTGGGTAAGTAATTTATTAAAGATAATTTTATATAATTAGATAATTTGTGCATTTAGTTTACAATGTTTATAAGAATATGTATTTTGTTTGGTAAAAAAACATTTTTGCAGATAAATTTTTTTTTTGTTTTAAATAAAAAAATTACATGTTTGAAATCATGTATTCTAATATTTGCGAAAATATTTTGTTAAAGAGTTAAAATATTTTTTGCATATTTATTAATAATCATGATAAAAGTGTACTCATTATAGAAAGTTAGTTGTAAAAAGAACTCCAGAAAAAACCAGATATAAAGGTAAAAGAAATAATACAGTTTCATCTCATTACACTGAAATAGTTTTATTTAACTATAATTAAAACCATATGTTCAAGAATTCCTTGTAAACATTAAAGTTTGACATTATGCTGAAAATAGTTTCATTAACTATCGAAAACTACAATTTTCCTCTCTTCTTTAATCGATACAGTTACTTAAGGTAATATAATTAGATAAAGGTTAAATGATTACTTTTCTTCTCGTAGTAATTGATGCAGCAGGAATTTTCCGGAAAAAAAAAACAAAACAGTTTATGCTTTTATAGGAAGCAATACCTGGGGCACAAGGTTTAATCTCATTCCTTCCAGTTTAAATGTATTTCAATCTAAATGTGTTCACATTAAGAAAGGTATTTTAAAGAGTTTCAGTTTATTTTATGAAACAGTTATGCAAGAATGATTTATGAATTCGGAAAATAGCTATGAACTATAATAAAGGCATTAAATTACAAGACATGTTTTTAAGTAAGAACCTCCAAGCAAATAGTTGATATTTAAACCAATACTATAAAGAACAAATTATAACAGCAAGAATAAAAGAACATAATAGGATAAAAGCAAACAGTGTATAAATAAAAAGTGATGAGTTAATGACGTTAAACATTACCATAAAACCAATATCTTTAAAAAAAATAATAAGATTCAAATGTAGTGGTTGGTTGGATGTAGTTTTATGGCACTCACTGAGTCCTCTTGGGACATATTGTGCCAAACAAATAGACTGTGGTAAACAATAAAAATGGCAATATTAAAAATATAGACGTCATAAAAGATAAAATTTACAATTTACACAATCAAATGTGAGGATTAAAACCAATATCTTTTAAAAATGTAAAAATATTTGGATGAAGAACAGAATTTAAAATATCACATAAATGTACACTATTAATTTGGTTGGTTGGTTGGTTGGTTGATGCTTTATGGCACTGAATCCTCTAGGGACATATTGTGCCAAACACAAGGTAAAAAGATTTAAAGGTGGTTATTAAAAACGTCAAATAAACATACGATAATGACACAAACTTGTAAAAATTTAAAATATAAAAGAGAAAACTGCTAAGAACAAAGAGAAAAGATTAAAACTGTTTGGTGATAAAAGATGCGTAAACCATCAAATATGATTATAAAAATCGATATATTTAAGAAATTTAAAAAGATTAGGATGAGGTGAGATACCAACAAGATCACGGATACTGATATTTTGAGAAAAATACCGACGACGAAGTTTATTAAAATTTGGACAGTCAATTAAAATGTGTTTCACGGTCATATTGACCTTGCAGGCTTGGCATATTGGAGCAGGATCCCCGAGAAGGAGGTGACAGTGTGTAAAGCGGGTGTGACCAATACGCAGACGGGTTAATACAACATCCCATTTCCTCGTATTTTGAGAGTGCCATTGACTGATAATAGGCTTAACTAGATGCAATTTATTATCAACTAGATGGTCCCACGATTCTTGCCAATTTCGTTTAGTGCTATATTTGATATGATTCTTCAAGTCGCAGTAAGGGATAGCAATGTCAAGGGGATCAACAGCCAATTTTGCAGCACGATCCACGAGATCGTTACCCATAATTCCCACATGAGAAGGAACCCAACAAAAGAGGATTGAAAAACCCTTCGAGACAAGGATGCTTAAAATCTTGTAAATATATAAAATCAGTGGGTGACTATTGTTATGTGCAGTAGATAAAGAGTGTAGAGAGCTCAAAGAGTCGGTATATAAAATGAATTTGTTACTTTTCTAATGAATTAATTCCTCCAAAGCATTAAAAATAGCGATCAGTTCAGCAGTGTAAATTGAAAAACAAGAATTCAGTTTATAGCTATACATATCATTATCTATTACATATGCACAGCCAACATAATCGTCAGATTTTGATCCATCGGTAAAAACAGGAATATAATTATGATATGAAAGTCTATGATAATTAAAAAAATGTTTAAAAACAATATCAGCAGTAGAAGCTTTGTCAGTGTTTAAAAGGATTTAAAAACATAAAATTTGAAGTTTCCCAAGGTGGAGGTAAAGTACATTATTAAAAGAAAAATTGTATAAACGCTGATTGGTGTACATAGGACACTCAACAAGTATATGTTTCACAGTCATAGGACCATTACAATGCTGTCAAATGTAGTGAATTCTGAAGCAATGAACTTAGAGATATGGAATGGGAGTTAAAATGATAAGTACGATAGTAGTAAAAACTTGGACATTCTAAGAGATTGTAATATACGCATGACTGTAAAACACAATGTTTGCAAATAGGGGCAGGTTCCCCAAGCAATAGGGGACTGAAGAGAGTATGACCGATAAGAAGACGAGTAACAATAATATCATACTTCCTGGAGGATACTGAAGGCCAGAGTGATATTACAGGTTTCATTGAATAAAGTTTATTAGTTTGTTGGTTCCAGATGTTTTGCCATTCATTCCACTCTAAATTCACAACATAATTCTTTGTGTCTGGGTAGGGTAAATGAAAATGTAGTAGGTTGGTAAGAAATCTAGCAGCTCTATCTGCACGCGCATTTCCAGCAATACTAACATGCGAGGAAATTAACAAAACATTATGGAGTAACCCCTCAAAATCATTTTCTTACATATGTTCAACAGATGTATGGCGACGTTAGCATCTCACCGATCGCAACATGCAAATTTTCTTTCTCCTCCCTCCGAAGAAGAGTTAAAGCGCGTGTTCATTCAGTCTAGCTCAAGTCCAGTAATGGTGACTAAGGTACATAAAATATGTTCCTGGTCACAATGTCCTTCAAGTTCTCAAACAATACCTCTGTAGGTGTCATGCCAAGCCTGGGTTTCTCTTCTTGGTGCCTACTTCTAAATGACGAGGATCCATCGTGGGCAATGTTACTCGCGTCCGTAGTATACCTTAAGCTACACGTGCTCCATGTGTAGGAGCTAAATGAGTAACAGCCTCGCAAGCATGTTTGGCACAAGGATTATATATATATATATATATATATATATATATATATATATATATATATATATATATATATATATATATATATATATATATATATATATATATATTAAACTGCATTAGAAAACAACTAGAAATGGCTTTTTAAGATAATGAATTCCCTATATAATACTAGCCTAAGATATCTGTCCGTCTGTCCTCGAATTTATGAAGCGGATTGATCTTGCAATGGATAAACGCATCCATATTGTATATTTAATGAGTTAGGGTCAGCAAAATTCAAAGGGGGTAAAATTAAGAGCAGATAATTCAGTTTTTCAATTTATCTTATAATAAATAGGTAAAAATCACTTTTTCCTAGCATTATGACGTCATTCTTTTAACCATCTCATTTAATAATTTCTCATTTTAAATTATTTAAATGTCGTCTGCATTATTTTCATACGTTTTATCCCTGAACTCAGATATAACGTAAATAATTTTCTTTTATATTTGACTTAAATAATAAATTAGGTTCATATGGGATAATTTTAAATTTAACGATCTATTATTTTTTGTTTCAATGACAGTTTTATCACCTGTATTAACAACTAATTCTTTTCATAAAAGTCTAGGAGTCTATTTCAAGGACTAATAAATACCTAGCGTTTAAGTTATATATCTTTAAGGAGTTTAATAAGTTAATTAAATTAAGAAGTTTGTCCGTTCGTGTGTTTGTTTTTTAAACATAACACGCTTTGCAACCGATTCGCTAAATTTTGGACATCATTCATACAAACCCCCAAATAATCACTGTTTATATTAAAACCTCTGTTGTCCATCCTATCACGCAATATGACAAGATAAATTAAAGTTGGCAACTAACATACGGTCAGCAATTTTTTTAATGGTAATTTTATATTTTACCACCTCCAAAACTTTTCGAGATAATTCTAAACTTTTGAGATAAATTCATAATTCCTTCATTTTTTTTAATGGCAAAAAAAATTGGGAGGAACTTAACGATAATTTCGACTCAGCTAAGAAAACTTCAAATAATCTTTCTAAATGAATTCAACGTGATTCAAAACTGCATTCACAGTATCGGGAGACTTTAGAGGAGTATGAAGATAAATTATTTATCGTGTACCAGATAATTCTCATCCAAAAAACAAACCATATTTTTACCTGCCTCATATGGTACTTTACAATTCTGAAAAATTAAAAATTTTACTAATCCCGTCATATGACGGGCTATATGCTAGTTCCTATGTACTGTTTAGTTCTGAAATTAAGACAAACTCATTCATTCAACATGAAGCTTATTTCTTACACTAATACATAATTACTGCATGAATAAATCTAAGAAATGAATTTCTCGAATAATAATCATGTGTTTTAAAAATATTGCATTCATACCCATAGAACACAATATATATCCTCTTTGATGTCATTGTTAAATGCATTCAACAATGATTTTTCGGTAAGTTTCACAAACACATGAATTTCCGACAATATATTTACCTTTCGATAGCCCTACCTGAATGTAACATTCCACAATCTGGGAGGCAATTTTCAATGTATCTAAACAAAGAAAAATACAGCATATATTTCAAAAATAAGATAAGTAGATACAAATATCCTGTATAGAACAATTCAATAGAAGCTTAATTTCTGCAAAACTTATAAATTCAAGAAAGCTGCTATTATCTCAGGCTTCAAAACTATTCAATTAACATTTCATCTTTAAAATAATCTATTTAATAGCGTCTAATAGCGTTTCCCCTGTAATTATATCAATTTATTTGCCTTTAGGCCAAAGCCCAAATGGATTTCTCAGTTATTTTGTTAGTTATCTTATAAAAGTAAGTACTGTTTTAATTTCAAATAACTATTTGTTAAATTTAAATATGATGTCTTTACCAACAAGAAAAATTTATAAAGCATAGTAGAATAAACTCTGCGGATACGAACTATTAATTATATGGTTTTAAATAATTATTAACATTATGAACAGAAAAACATCAGTTAAAAAATGCGTTCTAGGAGTTGTTTTTTTTTAAATTCAGCAGCTGTAGTGCTGTCGATTCTGATCCATCCCTATATATTGAGTATCCGTATCAATTTAGTAACTACATTACAACATTCTGAAAGAGTTCGACCGTTTTGAAGTTGAGTATTTAAAATGCCTCGATGAATGAAAAATCCCACAGACTGAAATATACTGTCATCCATTTTCTTAATATGAGGAAAAGATTAAAATTTCTCGGCTAATCAGTGAAATGTATGGAATAAACATTGAGAGAAAGAAGACTAAGAAAGTGTGTTCGTGGATTTTTATGACGCAAAATCAGGTGAGAGTGTGCTCTATGACGAGCTAAATAAGCGATTTTCTGACATTTCAGAAATCTTGTTGCAGAAATTAATTGAAATAATGTGGAGAACACACATTTTATATTTCATCTTGATTAAATTAAAATACTAAAATTTTAAAACGTTTTCTTTGTGGAACTGAGGAACAATACTTAAATTATCGTACGTTCTTCGCTCGATGGGAACCAAAAATATTGGCTGGAGGAAAGGTTGGTTGGTTGGTTGGTTGGTTGATGCTTTATGGCACTGAATTCGCCAGGGATATTTTGGGCTAAACAAACTAGAGGAAAGAATGCAAAACAAAACGGTTAGTGCGTAGCAAGGTGGCGGATTTTTATGAGAGTGGAATTCTAAAGCTAGCCCTACTTTTAATAAGAAGTTTCTTGATACGGTAGAAATTACATTAAAGTAGATTAAATTGCAAGCTTTTATGTAAAAATAAAAACTGATAAATTACACTTGTATGCTTTTAATTTCAAAACTATACTTGCATGTCTGTATACGAGCCGTTTAAGTTACTTAAGATAACGGTAAAATTAAAAAAATCTCGGAAATATCTCTCAAATCTGCTAATGATAAATGATGAGAGAATCCAACTAACTTCTACATCAATATATTCTCAGAGATTAATGTTAAATACTGGTAAATAAGGATGTCATGGAAACTGTAGTTAATCATTATCATCATTATTAAATCAACTTATTCTAACAGCTGCTAGTTAAAAAAGGGAAAGTTGGTTAGATTATTTATTGCTCAAAATCAGGTAAAAATATACTGTGTCAAACAAGATAAAATAAAGAAGATGACAATGTTCTAAAAATATGATAGTCTAAAAGGACGTAAAATCTCACATGATTGATTGGTCGACTATTTGAAGCTTTATGGCATAGTATCCACTAGAGTCATAAAATGCCAAACAAGATCAATAGTTACATGAGATATACAATAATGTAATATAATATTGTAATTGACTCTCGATTGCAAATGGTTATAAAAAAGCATAAAAACGTATAAAAAATCAAAATTGAATAAAGAAATGGACAAAAAGACGACCTTAAAAATAATGAAATATGAGGATGAAAGCCCATAGGTTTTATAAAATGAAAAATATGATGAGGAGAAGCTCTCACCAAATCAGTCAAGTTTATGTAACAGGTGTAAGAATAAAATTGACGACTTTTTTTTTTTTAAATTCGGACAGTCTACAAGAATGCGATTGATACTCATGACAACTTTGCAGTTATCTCAGATGGATCAAAGTGGGGTTTACTAGTGGGGTCAGCTTTCAAAATTTGGGTAGGAAAATTTTGTCCTTTTGTGCTGAGCCGGATTGCAATTACAACGGTTGGTCACCATTTCCGGATGACTTCGGCTAAGGCGGGTTTAAGAAGTCTCTTACAGTTAAAATCCAGCTTGTTTAACATTAAGTTTATTCAAAGATGAATTACAGTAAATACTTCTACAAGACAACTAGTTTATTTATATTATACGTGTATTCCCATTAGATAAACAGAAGGTTGGTTTGTTTAAAGTTTTATGTCGCAAAATCAACTAAGGACATACTACGCCAGATAAAGGAGTAAAACAGCACATGGATGAAAGAAAAAACAAGAAGGTAAACAAGCAAAAGTTAATGAATGAATGATCAAAATATTAAAACCGCATGAAAGCAGATGACAAAAACAGCAACCACAGAGAAGTGGAGATAAACAGAAGGAAAATGAAACAGAAGGCCTGTCTCTGCAAGCAAGGATAATGCAAAGATAAGACATTTTTAACATAAAAATTACGTCGCTCTCTTCATAATTTCCGATAATTTATACGAATATTTTAAATGTTTCTAGAAAATCATTTTCTATTTATTTCCATTATTTATTAATAAATAACGGAAAATAATGGAGAATAACTATTAATTGCAATTGAATATCCGGAGTTAACGATCACCTCTATTGAAGCTATACTGCCCCTAACCTTATTGTAGATGGTCTTATCTCACTTGAAGGTATCTCGCCTGTCTCTGCAAGCAAGGATAATGCAAAGATAAGACATTTTTAACATAAAAATTACGTCGCTCTCTTCATAATTTCCGATAATTTATACGAATATTTTAAATGTTTCTAGAAAATCATTTTCTATTTATTTCCATTATTTATTACTTAAATTGAGCAAGACATTATTTTCTGGCTTTCTCTTGCTTTTATATTAATACTTTTTCGGGATTGTCTACCTCTAATTCGCCGAATGAGCCACGCCTTTCTCAATCATCCAAATGTTTCTGTAGATGTATCATCCAAACTCCACTTATTTCAAATTATAACCGTAATATGATATTTGCAAAGAAGTTGAATTTTCCTCTTAATCATTTTATACATCCTATTGATGTTAGATTATTCAAGTATGTTAAATATTGGTGTTTTTTATAATGGCTGCTTATAAATTGTTATGAGCAAAATTATTTCCCTAAAATATTATACAATTTTACTTTAAGTAAAAACTTAAGTTTAAGTGCATAGAAATAAGTCAATTCATAACGACATTAAAATTTATAATTTTAAGGTAATTAAATTTGAAGAATTCATATTTTTTTCATAATACACGTTAAAGATTACAACACTTAATATTTAATTACTTTATACTTTCAATTTTAAAATCCTTTATTGATGACTTTTTGCCTACTAATTGTCTGGTCCTATTGAAATATTTTCAAACAGGTTGGCTGGAGTTTATTGGAGCAAAATCCAAGTTAGGATATATTTCAAACAGGAGTCTCAGAATTATGGATGATATTCAAGTACATTTTCAATTAAAACTACTTTCTGGTAATGTCATGACAATTAATCAAACAAGAGCCCATTTGGCCGTGAGGCCCTCCAGGCTTACCCCGACGGCGGTGGGCTGATCGCAAGTACTGGGCCACTCCACCACGCAATCGACCCTTCGAAGAACCCGGAGTGCGCCCGTCGCTTCGCCGGCGCCAACATGGGGCGAACGCAGCAGAGTTGCGCTTGAATTTGGAAGACTACTGGATGCTTGACGCATATTGCACATTAAAATTCATTCCTACGGAGCACATTTTTAATAAAAATTAAATATTAATGGAGGATTCAAGTACTTTATAGCATTTGTTTTATGTATTAGAACTTTCAGTAGCATGATTATATCATGGCATCTTTCCTTCTATGACGATATTGTTGCAAAACTACACAATGGATAACTTCAGGTACTTTTCAAACAGATCGAGACTAGAGCCGGTCCCAAATCCACTGTGTTCATTAATGGCTACCGAGCATTTAAAATAGGTACGTGGTCCCAATGTCCTTCAAGCTCTTAAACGGTACCGCTGGAGATGACAACGCAATTCTGGGGGCCTTCTACTTGGCCCCTCTTCAAAATTACAAGTATCCTTCTTTGTTCAGGTTTAATCGGTGTTCAGCCCTCGTGATTCCTTTTTCAAAGTGAAACTTCATATTTCCCTTAACCATTGACCAGTCGTATATTGCAACAGGGTCTGTTGGACCTGATTTAAGGTTTTTTTACACCAGGTGGGTGAATAACAATAACAGACAATAAGTTAGATACCCAGATGAGATATTCTTAGCAAAATAGCAGAAAAAAGGTTATAAACAATTTAAAGAATTGTCAAGCTAAATGTGCAAACGAGAGAAGATTCAGTCAATGTCAGTTAAAAATTTCTCGGATCTAAAAATCTTTGTGAAAGAAATTGCTATAGCTTTTTTGAGAGTGAGCTAACGATTTACTAATATTTTAGCATTTAATGTTTGTATTTCAGAAATGTATTTATTAAAATTATTTTTCAGCGAGTTTCACACGATCTTATTGGTATTTAACATAATTAACATTTTTGAAATATTTTCCTAGAAAATAGTAATCAGGGTAAAGTGTAATGTTATCTCTATATATATATATAAAAATACTATATTACTGTGTGTTCTAGCCATTTCTCATTTTGTACACAACCTTTTAGAAATACTGATTTTTATAATGTCCTATGTAAGACCTAGCCATTTATTAATATTTTGCTTCGTATTCAGTTGACATTTCCCTTAACCAAATTCAATCTATCATTAATAAAAAAAAACACTAGTTATTTTTTACGACTCTTATTCCCTTTTGTGTTGATGTATTTGATTACACAAGTCAGAATTTCATGAGTGATCTCTTTCTTCGTTTGAAATAATAATGCATATGATTGCTTTGTTAGGTACAAGGAGAAATATATCTCATGATAAAGAATTCTTAGAATATAAAGATAGAAATAGGCTGAAGGCTGTTTTGCATACTTGTTAGGAATGGATACTTATCTTGCATACTTGTTAAGAATGAGGAATTTTCACGTTTTCTAATTTTGATTTTAAACGATAGAAGACAAAAAAATAAGCAGGACAGTAGCTATTTTTCTTTCATTTGGGGGCCTAATGAGTGATTTCTAATGGGTTTTATAGCGGACTCTTTAACGTCTCTCAAAAACGATACTTTTTCTCCGCCGAGTTTGTGACGTCATCGTTCATGCAGGCACCGAGCGCCTATGCTGTTTACATGTTAAAAGGCGACTTTTAAATTTGTTTTTGTGTAAAGTATCGCATATAATAGAAATTTTTTTGTTATGTCTGGCATTAAAAAATCATACTCTAAATATTGTATTGTGCCATTCTGTAAAAATACAACAACTAATTGCAATGAGAAGATATTTTTCAGCGTCCCGAAAGACCCACATACACGTAAAATCTGGACAACTGGGATGAAAAGGGATGAGAAATTAAACCCCAAATTATCATATAAATCATCTTTATGGGTTTGTGAAGACCATTTCTCGGTAAGTAAATGCTTGCTTTTGTTTAAATATTACTAATTTAGAACAATTAAAGTATATAAAAATACATCTATACCTTTAAAAGGATTGTTGATTAACCACTGCTATTTAACTTTTAAAACTGCTAATTTTCGAGTATTATCACAGAGTTCAAGTACAATAAATATTTTATAAAGCATATAAATATCGAAAAACATATAAATATCTAAAGCATATAATTATCTAATAAATAACTCGGGGGAGGGGAAGGTTATGTATTTTCAAGGTATTATAAATATTTTCTTCAGAGATGCATACTTTCTTGTGTATCAAATCACAGTGATACTTTTCGATTAAATTGGTGACTAATTTGAAAAAAAGTATAATATTTTTAAAATACTTAATAATGATATTACTTTAAAAATTAAATTTAATTTGAGAAATTTTATACATTTTTTAATTTGACATTAATATTAAAGTCAATAAAATTGTATTGCTATTTAAATATGTATAAATAATTAAGTAAAGCCGTTTAAAGATTTTAAATTTCTTTTCATCATATTTAAAATATCTAAGAATTGGTTTGGTTTTGATTTGGTTTTGGTTTGGTTTTGGAGTGCTACGGTCTACTTTTTGCAACACGAAGGCTAATGAGACCGGTCTCACAATAAATAACTCCTCTAATTTTTATTTTAATATTACATCCGTCTCTATTTATAAAAAACGATGCTACTACAAATGTGTGTGTATATGATATATGTATATTTATTTGACTTGTTTGTGTTTACAAACAAAAGAGCTGTGTTTAGCATGAATAAAGTATTAATACATGTTAAGTAAAACTGGAAAAAAATATAAATGATTTTACATACCTTTGGGTTTTAATTCCTCATATTTCTGCTCCCATAAAATCCGGGTTTTTTGCCAAGAAAGAAAACATTGACATGCTGTCAATTTTCGGGAGGTTGTCTGATTGTGCTTTGGTAAATCCAGGTAAAAGAGACATTTATGACAAATTGAGATAACTAAGCTATCTAGATCGATAAAATAAACCTTCAGGTTTAAATAAAAATAAATTTTGATAGCTAGAAAATTTTAGGAACTTGCAAAAACAAAATCGAAAAATAGTGCGCGCTTAAAAGCAATACAAAAATATTGGTCTTCATGAACGATGACATCACAACCAATCACGGAGCGTTTTGATGTCACGTGATTTTCGCTTAACTTTAAAATTAATTTTTTAAATGATGGACCCAGTTTTTTACATTTTTGAGAACATTTTTGGAATCTGCGAGTCTGAAATTATCAGAAAAACACTAAGTTGTTCGAATCCCCCACATGTGCAAATTCCTCATTAAAAATGTGGAACTTATATCAGAACAGATCAATCGTCAACTATATTTTCTTGTGCCAGATTATAGAATTGAGGCTTAAATTCCCATTGAACACAGATATGACGTTTCTGAAAGAAACTACTGTACACATTATTCATGGTAAATTATCAGGTACATTACATTAGCATATACCAAATGCCCTTTTATATCTTATGTAGACATTTCTTTTTTTTTTTAATTTTTCACATTTTATACTGCTTTCTATATTGTCGTGCATAAGCGATGGACAAATTAATACTTGGCTTTTCATTCAGCTTAAATATACATAAAGCAAATTTAATCTATTTTTATTTTCAAAAATTGCTTTTTTTTTGTATTCAAGGTAAATTAATTTTTAGAGTTTAACATTTACGGTTAATTTTACCCTATCTCAGAGGATACCAAACGGTTCATTGAGAGTTACTAGGGTACACAGGTAAATTTAAAGGTAAATTTAGACTCGCGGTAGATCGTAGTGTTAATGTCAGGTTGGCTTAACCTGAAATAATCATTTATCTTTAAAATGCCTTTTTAAAAACGCTTTAAAAATATTTGGCCTCCAGTTTCTAAAGAAAATTACCCAATTTTTACCCAATTTTTTCCTAAATGATATTAAAAAAAGTATAAGACCAAAATTTCTGGTGAACTTTTCAAATTTTGAAATAGAATGCCAGTTACTACCCATTCAAACATTACAGGCCGAACGATGGTCGATTGGTTAGGGTGCTGGTCTTCGGTACCGGAGTTCATGGGTTCGAATCCCACAGTGGCATGGATGTTCGTAGCCGTTCGGAATCGGCTTTAAGCTGTAGGTCCCGGTCTCATTAACCCTCGTGTTGCAAAAAGTAGACCGTAGCACTCCAAAGCAAACCAAAACCAAACATTACAGACTTCTTTATGACCTGAAAGAGTTGCATCTTTCGTATAAAGATAAGAAAAGTTTTTTCAATAACCTTACATCTGTAATCATTTACTAACGACTAAATTTTTCCTTGTGCACAATTCAGTTTGAGATTAATTTTAAGTACTATTTTATTAAAATTTCTTTGCATATTTACTAGAAATGTATATTTATAGACCATTGTAGTATATGAAAAAAAGCCTCTCTCGGTTTCTTTTTGTGGCTCAGAGTAAAGATTTTAAAAGCAGTTCAGTAGCTCCAAACATATTTTTAATAACGCAGTAGGGAAAGTCTGCATGGACATTGAGGCTGATATTTCAGCTTTATCAGCGAGTTCGTTTCCATTGATGCCAACATGCAGTCAATCAAAAGAACGTCTTCCATTAGTTCTCTCAAATCCAAAGCAGGATTGTGGAGAAATATAGTCAACATTAAGCTCCCACCGTCAGTTGTTCAACACCATCGACTGACTCCTATTTGATATGCATTAATAATATCCCTCTGACCTTCCTCCCCATTACTGAAATTTTAATTTATACTAACTATGCGGCGATTTTTTCCTACCAAAGGGAATATAAATTTGTATTTACTATAGAAAATAATAAACTTAAAAATTATTAAATGGCTCTACAGATACATTAGACTAACGATTATTAAAATGTCAAAATGCCATGTTCTCAAATATCTTATTTCAACTACAAAATTCAGATCAATAACACTCGTCTCACACGAGTAGGCATTAAATACTTAAGCTTAACTAGATAAAAATTCGTCCTGGAAATAAATTTAGAAATGTCAACCGAGCTCTTTAACACTTAATTTCTCACACCAGCAAAATGCATATGAGCAATATATTTGTGGTGCCGACAAAGATGCACTCCGATTAACTTTAATCCTAACTTAACTTTAATCCTAATTTCAAGTTTTTTATGCAAACTGTTCTCGTTAATTATTCATTTATCTTTTGTAGAATAAATGTTGTGGCAACGGCGACAGAAAAATTCATTTTATTCTCTTGCAGTCTAATGCATTGTGTATATAACGAGATCTGTTAAAGTTTGATCTGGTTTTTTTTTTTTTGTAATAAAATGCTTGTTCGTTTTAAGCTCTGAATTTTTATTACCTGCTGCACAGTTCCGTGGGAGTATCAGACCAACACCTCCCCACAAATTACATATCCTTCCTTCGTCCTACTGAATTACGTATGCAACACTAGTATAGTATAGGAATCAGCTGCGTAAGACCAAAAATTTAACAATCGCCCAAAATATTACTATTCAATTAGTGACTTAAAACTTATTGGCAGTGTCCACTTGGGACATAATGCCAAACACAAGGCTGTTCCTCGGAAACTCACTATTTCTCCATTGCATTTCCGAAATTCAAGTATTTATAAAAACTCAACATTCTAATTATTTTAAATTTTTCTTTAAAACTTCTCTTAAATTCCATTCCATACCATATCAAATAATCTAATGACAAAAATCTAGTCATTTACAACCATACTAATCCTGTTTATAACAGAAGGTCGATAGATCTTGTAAACAAATGTTTTTTAGAGTTTCATTAGATTGTTTGGTTTGGTCTGGAGTGCTACGGTCTACTTTTTGCAACACGAGGGCTAATGAGACCGGGACCTACAGCTTAAAGCCGATTCCGAACGGCTACGAACATCCATGCCACTATTGGATTCGAACCCACGAACTCCGGTACCGAAGATCAGCACTCTAACCAATCCCCCATCGTTCAGCCATTAGATTGTTGTTGCACTAGATAGCACCGATTGCTGATTGGTCGACGGAACCTAGCTCAAAATCTGAATAAATCTTCTTAGTTTTTACGCTTTTATCGCACTAAGCGGTGGGGCACTAACTAAAAAACACTTGTGGCGACTCGGTCGCACTGGTTATTTTTTGTAATACTAGTTTATTTCTTACATAATCGTTTATAATTCATTTCACAATACTTGTTTATGCTAATTTTTATTTTTACGAAATTGTAACTGTTAACCAGACTGTTCACTGTTCATGATATAAGCACCCGCCACTCAAGCAACAGAGGTCATTCACCTAAGTCCGACTTGCATCGTTCTCTCGCTGCCAGCAGCCGACTTCAACGTTATATGGACTCCCGCTTCCGTGCGACCTTGAGGTTCCCTCAAGTATGACTGACTGTATGTTCGCCACGCCGCTGCGGAGAGTTGAAATTAAGTCTGCCGAGTTGCTGCATGTTGTTATTGATCGTTGTGAAGGATATTGTTTATAGTTTGTATTAATTTTTGTTACCACAAGCCAGTGGTTATGTTGTTATTCAAGTAGCAATAATAAATGTCTTATTTTCCGTTCATGTGTGTGTAAGCATATTTAGGTAATTTAAGCGAGTGGCAAGAGTTGGGCACCAATCGAATGTTTACCCTCTAACGTAAAAGGGCAACCTTTTCACGAGTCAGTATTAACCTACGTTAGAGCGCTTGCTTCACACTTTAACCCTTTTCTCTCATTGCTTGATATTGAACTCACGGATCCGTATATCCCATTTTTATGGTTAATTTGTAACTCACTTTTATTTCTATGCACCCCAGATAGAAATTTCGGGAGTAGATGACAAAGCCCAGGCAATCCTGTTACCACGGCATTCCAGTAAATCCGTCAGTCATAGGCAATTCGAGCACCGATCCGGGTCAATACTACCGTGAGGCCACCAGGTCCCTACCTCCAGAAACTTCCTCTCATTCGGGCTAGTATTCCAAATAACCTTTGTTCGATAATGGATGAAATTTTTCCAAGGAAAAAAAAAATGGAAAGTAACTGAAAATTGCATTTCAAATTAGCTGCATTATGTTTAGACAAAGTTTATCACATTTAATGTTTAATGTAATTTAAAAATTTTTAAGTTTTTGTACCTAGTAGCTATTGAGAAAAAGAGAAACATTAAAATTTTCATTCTAAGAAAGTAGATTCCGAGTACAAGTTTTCATTTCTATCCAATTACGAGGATATAGGGTTGTAAAACTTGCATTTTTTAAATGCTAAAACGACAAACTACATTTAACGGCTAATTTTGTTTACAGAAAGATTAAGTTTTCTTTAAGAATTAAAATTAAGAATTCTATCTTTAATTACTCATAATGTGGAAAGCATATACAGTTTTCAATTTTGAGTCAAAAGTAATTTTTCTTTATAATCCAGATGAATTTAGTTCTTCAGTGAAAGGGAATATTATAGATTCATTAGAGATACTACAGTGTAATTTCATTCTCAAACCTGCTCTGAAGCTAAACCTGTGATTGGACAATAATGGGAAGTTAATCCGGCAGCGCTTGCACGCAATTTGTAACACGAGAACTCAACCTGGGCATTTTAGACTCAATTCAGTCTCTATTTTAACATTATCTCTACAATTTAGATGAAAATATCAACTACTAGCTAACATAAAACAAAGCTATTTGAAGGCGATGTAAAAGATTAATCTTTTTTATAGCTAGTGCGCAATAATGTTTTCTGACACTCCAAATAACACTGTACACTATAGTCCGTTAACATAACCTGTCTTTGTAATTGGAGCAATGATCATTCAGAAAATTTTACATATAAAATTTGCGAGTTTGCTAGCCATTACTTAACATATTGTATGCAGGATACGTACTAGTACGGGTTAGTGTAACAACATGGTTTGTTTGTGGGTACAAAAATAACGGTATATACAGGAAAACGAAGCCGAATGTTCTTGTATACTACATAGATTCTGAAAACATTTAGACAAATAAAAACTAGTTTTTACATCGATGCGGAACCACAGAACGGGAAGATTTATTAAAAAAATCAATTTAGATTTAAAATTAACTTTTTATTTATCCTTGCAAAAATTTATATATATATATAATGTATTATATATGTATATATATTTGTCTATCTTTATATTTGTTTATATGATTCAATATAAAATACAAAATGTTAGTTAAAAAATTAAATCATTTTCGATCTATTGAGATTTAACTGAATAACTAAATTTACGCGCAAAACGCCCGCTCCCGATACAGTTCGCTGTGAAATGTACCCGCACACAATGTTTTAAAATTTTAAGTGAGTGAGTGTCAGTTTTAATGATGTAAAATACAAAATAGGACATGCTGCGCTAAAAAAAATGGTAAAAATATGCCATAAAACAAGCAATGTATTTTCCGAAATTAGAAGAAAAACAAAGTGGGGAAAACACAAGAGTGACAACGATAAATATAATGCAATATAAAAGAAGTCGCACGTTCTGGAAAATCAACTAAACAGTCCGTTTTGACACAATTATCGTATGGGCTAATTACAGGGTGCAGTTGTACTCAATAGAACAGATTAGCTCATCAAGTACACTTTTCTGTTTACAAACCTATAGATTTCCCCTCCATTTTTGCAGAAGTTGTCAACTGAGGATCCAGTAACTTTTTTTTATTTCGTTTCATTACCGATCAAGCACACCTTGGGGTATATTGCCCCCCGTCCCCAAGTTACAAATTTTGCATTTGTTTTTAATTGCGTAAATAGATGGGCACGTATTGCATTATTCACTTTTAAAATTAGTCTTCCTGGATGATTCAAAATTTTAAGGCTTTAGTGTTTTAGCATTTTAACACAAGTATCACAAGAGCAACACAAATATATCCAAACCTTCTTCGAAGCCCATTGCATGAATTCACAAATGCTAACCATTGTACATTAACGGCCGCAACGTTACCCATTCATAAAATTGATATTTCCTCCAGTTTCGCGTTAATATTTAAATCACCTCCAAGAAGCATCAATACCAAACCATGAACAATGATAAAATTTTAGCTTTCTAGCTTTAATAATTTAAGATTTTTTAAATAATGCAAATCTCGTGTTTATGATTATATAACGAATATTTTTTCTATTAAAATTTTGTACAGCTGTTCTTTGTTGTATTTTCTTTTATGTGTTATTGGAATTTTTGAGTGGAAAAAAACTTATCTTGGTAACAGAAGATTATCTTTAAAAATCTTTTCTTATACATAAATAGTAAATAAAAAGTTCGAAAGCGAGATTTATTTCTCCTCACGGGTTCACTTTCTAAGTAAAAACGGGATTCAAGACTCCGAGGTACGCCAATGATCAATTGTCTCCATCCGTGGGGTTCACACTTTCTCTAGGACAGTGTTTCTCAACGGGGGCGGTATCGTCCCCTTATGATTGGAGTATTTACAGTGGACTTTTAGGTGGCAGGGTTGCGATGACCTATTTTGGAAAATAGGAGCTCGATATGAATACATTTGATAATTCGAATCAATTCTTAAACTCCGAAATAAAATAATTAAATCATTATACAATTTACACCAATTGTGCACCAGTAATATACAAACTTAAGCGACGAGATCAGAATCAGTAAATTTCACCCCTAAACTGCACGTTTATAAAGTTGGCTTTCAGACATTTAAAAAAGTAAATTTTCCCTCCCTTTAGCGATGTTAGTCCGTCTTGTGAGCATGTATCAGCGATAAAATTTTCGAATTTTAATGTATATGATCCCCGAATTTTAATATATATATATATATATATATATATATATATATATATATATATATATATATATATATATATATATATATATATAATATATATATATATATATATATATATATAATATATATATATATATATATATATATATATAAGTTTCTTTTGCCATTATTAATCACAATGTATCGCAATCCTTTATTATGAAAGTTACATTTTACCTGCATTTCTTGTGTTGGTTTTTGTATTTGCTTTTTCCACAGTTTTCAATTTACTTTCATTGTTTCTTTGGGAAGTCACACAAGTACGTTTGAGATTTTAAAGTTAACTATGAGTTTTGAGATCTAATCATTTTCTCTTTCCGCAAACAATGTCGGTTAACGAAGAGAAGTCATAATACAGGGCACATACTTGCCATTCGGAGTCGTTAAAACTCTGCTGAATCTCTGATCAATGTCGCAACTATTTATGAGCTTTGTAACAAAGTCCTATCTAACTCAGCAATGAAATGTTATCATTTTCAAAAGCCTCTGTTCATCCTATCAAACAAAATAAAGAATTGTAATTTTACGAACATCAGAGGTAAGTTTCTAACTCAAGTTAACTCATAATACGGTTTGATTGCCTTTTACAATATATTAAATTTAACTGAAAAATCAAAGAAAACTTCTACCATATACAAATAGTTGATATTATCAGCTGTGAAGAAAGCTTTGAACTGCTTTTACAGTTTCCAGCAGCGTCTAGTATAATAAAAAATGTCTCATTAACGCAACCATACAGTAATACAACTGATTAATGAGATGTCTCAAGTCTTTGAAGTATCCTTCTTATCTAAGCTTTTGATACACCACACTGAAATTTTTTCTTCAAGTTGGGAAATGAACCTTGACAAATAATGATTTGGTTTGTTTTAGGGTTTAATGGCGCAAAATCAACTAAGGACATACTGCGCCAAACAAAAGAGTAAAACAGTACATGGATGAAAAAAAGAAGACAAGGTAAAACAAGCAAAAGTTTATGAATGAACGATTAAAACATTAAAACGTACAAAAACAGATGACAAAAGCAACAACCGCAGAGATGTAGAAAAAGGAATATTAAAATTCATGAAATAAACCAGTAACTTGTAAAAATTTAAAAAGATTCCGATGGGGATCATCTCCAACAAGGTCAATTAAATTAGGTGATTTTGAATTAAAAAATTTCAGATATAAATGGTAAAAACAGGAGCACGAAGTTAAAAGATGTAAAACAGTGATAGGCGAATGACAATAAGAACAGGTTGGTGCAGTATCATTGAGGAGAAGGTGGACATGCGTCAGCCTCGTATGGCCAATGCGAAGGCGAGTAAGAATTACATCCTTTTTGCGGTTACCAATGGTAGGCCAAATGCCTAAGGTAGGTTTTATTGCGTGCAGTTTGTTATTAACCATACCGTTCCAATTACTTTGCCATAGAGAGATGAAATGACGCCTAATTTCTTTCTTAATGTCCGGGTATGGAATAGGACAATCAACATGAATGTTAGGATTTTTAGCTGCTTCATCGGCCACCTCGCTGCCGTAGATACCAACGTGGCTAGGGACCCAACAGAACAGAATGTTTATTCCTTGCTGTTCCAAGCTCTGTTTTAGTTCTAAAATATTATAAACAATTGGATGGATGGAATTGTAAGACTTCAAGGCTGTAAGAGCACTGAGAGAGTCAGTATAGATTATAAATTGCTTATTAAGTTCTAATGAGATGTGCAATAAGGCTTGTTTGATAGCATACAACTCAGCAGTGAAAACAGAACAAACTGGAGGGAGGCTATGGCAAATAATATTTTCAAGACACACAAAAGCAGAACCGACATAAGAAGAGGACTTAGAGCCGTCAGTGTATATTGGAATGTAGTTGCGGTGGGCGGCAAAGAGTGTCCGCAAGATGCCATCATCAGTATTAGACTTCATAAAGCCAGCAAAAGGATTGAGATAGGAAAATTCAGGAGTCTGCCATAGGGGGAAAGCAAGGAATCTATTCTTTAATGTGGAGACTTTGTAAAGGTTGGTTCCACACAGGATATTGCGCATCCTGATAGCAAAAGAAGGCACACAAGATGGACGATTATCAAATAATTGAACAAGATGGGTTTCATTAAAGAGATTATGTAGAGGATGATTGGGGTGTGACATAACACGGAAGTAATAGCTTAGTGATAGCTGCTGGCGAATGAAATCCAGAGAAGGTTCATTACAAATAACATACAGACTAGGGATGGGTGAGGTACGAAAAGCGCCAGTACAGATGCGGAGAGCCGTATGATGAACGGTGTCAAGGATTTTTAAGACAGATTTCTTAGCGGAACCGTAAGTGGCACAAGCATAATCCATTTTCGAACGGATGGCAGACCTGTAAATACGCAGCATAGATGTGTAATCAGCACCCCAAGAAGTATTCGAAAGAAACTTTAGCAAATTGAGCACTTTTTCACATTTTAACCTGATGTTTTTTACATGGGGAGAGAAAGTTAACTTTCTGTCCAGCATAACCCCTAGAAACCTAACAGAATCAACAACATTAATGAGCGAATTACCCAGATAGAGTTCAGGGTCATTATGCATGTTTCGCAACCTACAGAAGTGAACACAAACAGTTTTTTCACTAGAGATGGTATGACCATTTTCATTGCACCACTTATAAATACTACGGATGGCTGTCTGTAACTGCCTTTCAACAAAGCGCATATCCTTACCTTCACATGAAATGAGTAAATCATCCACGTAAAGACTACCATGAACAGACCGAGGAATTTGATTTAAAATAGAATTAATTTTAATTAAAAAAAGAGTGACACTTAAAACACTGCCTGGGGGACACCCTCTTCCTGGATAAAACTATCGGATAAAATATTTCCAATACGAACATTAAAAAACGCGTTTAGATAAAAAGTTTGATATAAAAATGGGGAGGTTCCCACGTAGTCCAAGATTATAAATATCGCGAAGAATGCCGTAACGCCATGTTCTGTCATAAGCTTTCTGAATATCAAAAAAGACAGACACAAAATGATTTCGCTTCACAAAAGCATTTCGAATTAGACTTTCCAAATTCACGAGGTTATCACTAGTTGATCTACCTTTCCTAAACCCACTTTGGAAGGGAGAAATAAAGTTATTGGTCTCCAACACGTATATGAGACGGTTGTTGACCACCTTTTCTAACAGTTTGCTCATGCAGTTTGTCAAAGAAATAGGACGGTAGTTGTTAGGATCAGAAGGATCTTTATCAGGTTTCGGTATAGGTAAAATAATGGATTTATGCCAATCAGAAGGAAAGGTATGTTCTTGCCAAATTCTATTAAAGAGATGCAGGATGTTCATAAGTGAGTTGTAGAGACGATTCTGAAGAAGTTTGTAAGTA
Organism: Pardosa pseudoannulata; assembly: GCA_032207245.1. NCBI lineage: Eukaryota > Metazoa > Arthropoda > Arachnida > Araneae > Lycosidae > Pardosa > Pardosa pseudoannulata. The sequence continues at coordinate 499,588 of JAGEOH010000018.1, read as the reverse complement.
ATATTGTCATTACCCGGGGAAGTTAAATCGGAATGTTAGACAACGAAAAAAATTCTTTTTCAGTGAGAGGGCAGTTATAAGAAAACTCAGTCCGGGTGGAAAATTTAAGCCTACAAGCTTCAGCATTACGTTTACACCGTAAGAAAGTAAGAGGGTAAGAATCGGCACTGGTGATATGGGCGAAAGTTTCAGCAATCGTATTAGCAATACATGCAACATCAGAAACTATATTTCCATTTAGGTTTAAGGGAGTAACCTGGTGCTCACTGTAATAAGTACCCATCGCTTTCTTGGCTTTTAACCATAATTTTTGGCTAGAGACACCAGTCTTGATACTAGAAACATAAGTCATCCAGGACTCTTTTTGGCATTTGCGGCGAATTCTGCGAGCAAAACTTTTGCACGTTTAAAATCAATTCAATTTACCTTACTAGGATACCGTCTGAAAATATCCCAAGCACGGTTTTGCTTTCTAATAGCGTTCTGACAATCCTCATTCCACCACGGTTTCTGGTGCTTTGGTGGATTATGAGATGACCTAGGAATAGAAGCATCTGCAGCTTTCACGATAATGTCAGTGACACGGCTAACAGCTTCATCAATATCACCCATTACAGTATCTTTATTGATGACTGCGAGGTTACGATATGTAAACCAGTCGGCAGCCTCATAAATATACCTTGGAGGTCGACAGATTCTATTGCTGTAACTGTCAAGGTGAGATATAAAGATAGGAAAGTGATCACTACCATATAAATTATTTGCAACAGTAAAGGTAAAAAAAGGAAACAAGGAGGAGAGCAAATGACAAGATCTATGGCGTGGAAAGTGCGGTTTGGAGTATGGAAGTAGGTATGTTTGCCGTTGTTTAGAATACATAAAGAATGGTCAGAAACAAATTTTTCAATCTGTTGACCACGGAGGTTGCAGTTGGAGTTACCCCACAAAGTGCTATGAGCGTTAAAGTCGCCCATTAGCAGAAAGGGAGTAGGAAGCTGTTTAATAAGATTTTCCAAATCACATTGACTGATAGGTTCCCTAGGAGGGTAGGTAGATGGAACAGATGGTAATCAGTTTATTGACGTGAACTCTAACAGCAACAGCTTGCAAATTCGTACTGATGTTTAAAGGGAGGTGACATAGTTAAGGGAAGTAAGAATGGCCACTCCACCAGAAGCTTTATTGCCACTAAGATTATCTTTCCTAACGCTGCTGAAACGTCTCACCTTACAGCAGTCATCCTTGCCCAGGTAGGTTTCCTGGAGAGCAATGCAAACGGGATTGGAATCAGAAATGAGGTGCTTCAGATCGTGGTACTTACTGCGAAAACCGCGACAGTTCCAAGAAAGGAACACAGCCATGATTAAAAGGGATTGGGAGGTTCAGAAGAAGTAGTAATCTCGTCAGTATGCTTTGAAGTATCAATGTCTTCATGATCCATTGACTCATCAGAAACTTCGGAATCTGATGGATTTAATGTTAAAATTGAGTCGTCAATAAAAGGCTGGGGTGGGACATTTTTTTTTTGTTTATAACGAGTACTTTTCCATTTATAGGTAGATTCCTTTTGAACAGCCGGTCTATTTTCTGTACCGTTTTTAGTAGTCTTTTTCCCTTTACGAGTGGTAGTCTGTGTCCCAGTAGCTGAGTTTACCGGCAAAACAGAGCGTTTACTATTTAGCGAATTTGACGTGAAGGGGAGGACAACTAGTTTACCAGGTTGATTGGTGGGATGGTTGGTTGGTTGGTTGGTTGGTTGGTTGGATGGGGTTTAATGGCGCAAGGTCCAATAAGGACAAGATGCGCCAGACGAAAGATAAAACATAGAAAAGTAAAGCACGCATCAAAAGGATAAAAATATAGATTAAAAGGGTACAACTAATACTTGATACAGTTAAAATTCAAAACACTAAAATACAATTTGAAGGTGAGATGAGAAAAACGAGAGTGAAGTGAAATCATCATAAAGATAAATAAAAACCCAATACTTTTGAGGTTGGTTGGTTGGTTGTAGCTTAATGGCACTGAATCCTCTTGGGATATATTGTGCCAAACACAAGTACTCATTAGTAAAAAAGTATTTTAAAATTAAGTTCAGTATATAACACTTAATAAGAAAGCGCTGTTTCGACAAGAGATACGAAAAGAAATATATATAGAATTAAAAATGTAAATAAAGTGAGATTATAATATCAAATATGAGGATAAAAACCAATGACTTTTAGAAAGGTAAAAAGTTCAGGATGAGGTGACGCATTTAAAAGATATTTGATATCAGGGGTAATAGAGTTAAAATAACGGAGACGATGTTGATTATAGATGGGACAGTCTATCAGGGCGTGTTTAACAGACATGTTGGTTTTACAAATTTTACATGAAGGTGCCTGATCACCGAGTAAGAGATGACGATGGGTGAACCGTGTGTGTCCTATACGGAGACGGGTGAGGATGACATCGTGCTTTCTGGACGAAAGATGGTTCCACTTTTCAATTTTTGGCTTGATACTACGCAACTTGTTATCAATATTAACATCCCAGGCACTCTGCCAAATTTTATAAAAGCAACCTTTTATATATTTTTTTGCATCACTGCACGGTAGAGGAGCATCAAGGTACTCAGTTGCAGATTTAGCAGCACTATCAGCCATTTCGTTCCCCTTAATACCCACATGCGATGGAACCCAACAGAAAAGGATCGAGAAACCCACCAAAGTAAGTTTTTCAATGATGTCTAGAACGTTAAAAACAAGAGGGTGACTCTTGATATTCGGGGAACTCAGCGCCTCCAAAACGCTCTTAGAATCCGTATAAAAGATAAATTTATTATTTTTGCGATGGTACAAGTGCTCCAAACCTTTCATTATTGCTAAAATTTCCGCCGAAAAGATGGAATATGCAGGATGCAACTTGTAGGAGTAGGTGGTGTTATCAATTACGTACGCACAACCCACAAAATTACCACTTTTCGAACCATCAGTAAATACTGGAGAAAAACTGGCATAACTTTGTCTATGTTCGTAAAAAAGTTGTTGGTAAATCAGAGGTGCAGTTGCGTCTTTGTCAAAATTATTAAAAGGGTTTAAAAAGGTAAAATTGGGTTCATTCCAAGGTGGCTTAAAAGAATCAGCAGCAAGAATTTGTGCTTTGTCAAAGTAAACTTCTTTTAAAATAATTTTCATTCTAAGATAAAAAGGAGGAATGCAAGATGGTTTGGCATTGTAAAGTCTAAAAAGATATGGGCTAAAATTATGCTTATGTGATGGATGATTAATATTTGATGAAGTTCTAAGATAATGATGAAGTGATAAAATTTTCCGTCTCAGCTCTAGAGGTTCTTCATATGAGTCGACGTACAAGCTTTCGACTGGGGATGTTCTGAAAGCACCGGTGCATAAACGTAGTGATATATGATGAGGAAGATTCAGTTTAGTTAAAACAGATTTACGGGCAGAACCGTATACTACACATCCGTAATCTAATTTGGAACGAATTAAAGCACGATATATTTTTAAAAGACATGTTCGATCAGCACCCCAAGAAGTAGATGAAAGCACTTTTAGAACATTTATAGATTTTTCACATTTATTTCGCAGATGCTTTATGTGCGGAAGAAAAGTTAGCTTACGATCGAACACAATGCCAAGGAATTTTGCTTCATCTTTCATGATAATTTTATCACCTGCAAGATAAATATCGGGATCAGAATGCAAGTTACGTTTCCGGCAAAAGTGCACGCCGTGAGTCTTAGATTTAGAAAGGTTAAAACCATTTTGGTCACACCAACTTACAATTTTGTCAACGGCTGCCTGTAACTGCGTCTCAATAAACCGCATATCAGAACTTTCACAAGAAATGTGGAGGTCATCCACATAAAGTGCACCCTTGACAGATTGAGGGATTGCTTTTAAAATGTTATCAATAGCTATTACAAAAAGGGTTACACTTAAAACACTGCCCTGAGGCACGCCTTCTTCCTGTATAAAAGTATCAGAATAACAATTGCCCGATCTGACTTTAAATTCCCTCCCGGATAAAAACTTACTGATAAAAATAGGGAGATTGCCCCTTAAATTTAAATTATAAAGCTGCTGAAGGATACCGTACCGCCAGGTTCGGTCGTAAGCTTTTTCAATGTCGAAAAAAATAGTGACAATGTGGTTGCGCCTTACGAATGCATTTCTGATTTTTGTTTCCAGATCAATTAAATTGTCGGCAGTTGACCTACCTCTACGAAAACCACTTTGAAAATCAGATAGACAGCGGTGTGTTTCAATATAGTGAACCAGGCGAGAGTTTACCATTTTTTCTAAAAGTTTGCAAAGGCAGTTTGTTAGAGCGATGGGACGATAGCTTAGAGGATCAGCGGGATTATGCCCGGATTTTAAAATCGGAATGATAGTCGCGAGTCTCCAGGAAGCGGGAAAATAATGTTCCTGCCATATTCTATTGTACAGAAGTAAGAGATTGCTTAAAGAACAGGAAGAAAGGTTTTTTATTATTTCATAGGAAATATTGTCCGGACCGGGAGAAGTTTTACGAGTATTGTGCAGAGCATTGTTCAGTTCAAATAAAGTAAAGTTACTATTGTATTGTTCTTGATTGTTGCTTTTAAATTTAATTTCTTTTTTCTCTACTATAGTTTTATTTCTAAGGAAAGAAGTACTGTAACCGGCATTAGAACAAGTGTTAGAAAGAGAGGAAGCAATCAGATCAGCGATATCCTTAGGGGAAGATAATGTATTATTGTTATAATTTAGAATGTTGATATGGTGAGCCGAATATAGTCCGCAGGAACGTTTTATTCTGTCCCACATCTGTTTACTAGTAGTAGCAGCTGAAATATTCTCCACGTATTTCCTCCACGAGTCCCTCTGGCTTTGCCTTAAAATTCGCCTAAACACGGCTTTGCACTTTTTATAGACTGTAAGGTTTTCAGTGGTAGGGTACCGACGGAACTTGCACCAGGCTCTTCGTTGATGTTTTTGTGCGTTGCGGCACTCTTCATTCCACCAAGGTTTGGTTTGCCGAGAAAAACGGCCAGAAGCTTTTGGAATGGCAGCGTTAGCGGCAGCAGTGATCACATCCGTTACAAGCTTAACTGCTTCGTCAATATTGTTGTTCAGGATCATATCTGTACTTATGATTGCACGTCTACGAAAAGTATTCCAGTCGGCGGATTTAAGCATATAATAGGGCATTTTGTAGATTTGAGTGTTGTGCACAGTCGGAGTTAAAATTATAGGATAATGGTCGCTATTGTGTAAATCATCATCTACATGAAAATTAAAAAAATGGAAAATTGAAGGCGAACAAAAAGCAAGATCAAGAGTATGAAAAGTTTTGGAGGGAAAATGAAAATGAGTAGCTTGATTATTGTTAAACAAACAGAGACTATGATCGGCAAGTAACTGCTCAATCTGAGTTCCGCGTTGGTTGGTATCTGTACTGCCCCACAAGAAACTATGTCCGTTAAAATCCCCAAGAATATACGTTTGAGAAAATCAAATAAAGCAAGATGAAGATTCACGCAATATTTTAAGCTTTTGGCGGTAAAAATACATCAAATAAAAACGAGTAAACGAGTGCATGAAGTTAAAAAATGATGGTTGGTTGGGTTGAGAGTTTTAACGGCGCAAGGTCCAAAGAGGACAAGATGCGCCAGACAAAAGGTACAAAAAGCAGCAACATTTGCTCAAAAAAAAAAAAAAAAAAAAAAGATGGACTGTGAGCTGGTAGTCGCAGCGAGGACAACGAGGAGAGGTTCCCCCAACAGCAAATGAGAGTGGGTGAGTCTGGAGTGGCCAATGCGTAGCCTGAGTAGAGCTTAATGGCACTGAATTCTTTGTGTACAAATGTCTTTTTTAGCAAACAAGTCAGTTTGAGTAGCTATTGATTTGATGGTTTTAGTTGCAGCAGCATATGAGAGTCCAGGAGTTGGAGTGTTTGAATTAACTATTTTGCGGGCTTCTATGTATGAAATGTTATTTTTTATTTTTAGTGTTTGGATTTCTTGCTCTTTTTTCCAATTTTGGGCAAGTGCGATTGTATGCCGGATGGTCTTCCTTGCAGTTGATACAGCTAAAAGGAGCAGAACATCCTTCACTATGGTGTCCAGGGACAGCACAACGAGCACAGGTTAATGACGACATGATGTCTGCGAGTGACCAAACCTTTGGCAATTGAAGCATCGCAAGTTAGGAATATAGGCTCTCACCAGTTGAGGTAACGGCTTTAATGTTAGTTGGTTGGTTGGTTGAATGGAGTTTTATGGCACTGGGTCTCATGGGACATATTGTGCAAACAAATAGTTAAACTTAGAACCACAAAGATGGGATCAAAGCAGTTATAAAAGGATAACATAAGATAAGCAAACATGTCAAAAAATGTACTATTATAGAAAAGACACATAAAACCAACAGTAAAGAGAACAGCGATGAAGCATAAAATTCAGATGAAGTAAAACCCAATGTCTTTTAAAAACAGGAAGAGCTTAGGATGAGGCGAATTATTTAATATCTTTCATGTCAATGGGTGATGAATTAAAATAATGAATACGATGTTTTATAAACGAGGGCAACGATGAGGACATGTTTTACGGAGTGACCGCTTTACAGTGACCACACATTGGAGCTGGTTTCCGAGTAAGAGTGACGATGGGTAAAACGTTGTGTCCAATCCGTAGGCGAGTGAGGATAACGTCATGTCTTCTAGATGATAAGGTATCCCAATTTTCGATTTTTGGTTTAATGGCACGCAACTTATTATCAGTCCCTTCATCCCAACAATCCTGCCATTTCTTATGCAACAGATTTTTTGATATTTTTTTGACATCACACAGGGCAAAGACATGTCACAAAAGTCACTAGCAGTTTTTGCTGCTTGAGTTTTTCTAATACAGATTTCCTAGCGGAACCGTAAACCACACTACCGTAATCCAGTTTAGAGAGAATGAGTGCACGATATACTTTCAATAGAGATTGTCTATCTGCACCCCAAGAAGTACTGGAAAGAACTTTAAGAATATTCAGGGATTTCTCACATTTTTTCCGCAAGTCCACAACATGAGGTAAAAATGAAAGTTTGCGGTCAAGAGTAATGCCCAAGAATTTTACCTGGCTCGGAACATTTATAAGGTTTCCTCCGATATAAATTTCAGGGTCTAGGTGGAGGCCACGTTTTCGGGTAAAGTGAATGCAAGATGTTTTGGTATTGGAAATAGTGAAGCCTTTCTCGTTGGACCAGTTAATTATTTTGTTGACTGCAGCTTGGAGTTGCCTGACAATAAAACGCATATCCGCGCCTTCACAACAAATATGCAGGTCATCAACATAAAGATTTCCTCTTACCGAAGTTGGAATTACCTTTAGTATACCATCAATGGCGACATTAAAAAGTGTGACACTGAGGACACTACCCTGTGGCACGCCCTCTTCTTGAATAAAAGAATCTGAATAAATTGTACCAATCCGGACCTGAAACTCCCGGAGATGTAAAAAATTTCTGATAAAAATTGGCAGGTTACCCCTTAAGTCAAAATTGTATAGGTTTTGCAATATGCCGTACCTCCACGTACGGTCGTATGCCTTCTCAATATCAATAAAAATTGATACAAGATGATGGTTTTTAACAAATGCGTTGCGAATTTTGCTCTCTAAATCAATTATATTATCAATGGTGGATCTGCCACGGCGAAACCCGCTTTGAAAGGGAGACAATAGGCGATTACTTTCGAGATAGAAAACCAGACGAGCATTTACCATTTTTTCTAAGATTTTGCACAAGCAATTAGTGAGAGCGATAGGACGGTAATTTAGTGGGATCTTAGGATCTTTGATCTTTGGGTTTCAGAATAGGTATGATGGTGGCCTTTCTCCAGGAAGATGGAAAGCTTTGTTCTTGCCAAATTCTATTGTACAAGTGAAGTAGGTTATGTAGAGAATCTGCAGAGAGGTTTTTAAGCATGACATAAGAAATATGGTCAGGACCGGTAGCTGAATTGTGGGTGTTACGCAAGTGAGTGAGTGAGTGTTAGTTTTAATGGCGCAAAATCCAATATGGGACATGCTGCGCCAAACAAAAGGTAAAAATAAGAAATAATAAGAGCAATGTAATTTTCGTGATAAAAAAAAAAAACAAGATGAGAGAAATACAGGTCAGAACGATAAAAGTTATGTAAAGTAACAGACTGTATAATATATAACAAATGTTTGTATAAGAGTAAAAAGTATAAAACCGACAAAGTGTAGAATAAATATTAAGTCATTATAAAAGGGATTATATACAATTAAGAACACCAATAGATTTAAGAAAAGCAAAGAGATTTGGATGGGGAGTTTCCCCAACCAAATCGCCCAAGTTCAAGTCAGTCTTTTTAAAAAATATGAGACGTTGATTATTAAAAATTGGACACTCAATTAAAAAATGTAAAACGGTATACTTTTCCTTACAATTGGTACAGTAGGGAGATGTTTCATTGGTCAAGAGATAAGCATGAGACAACCTAGTATGGCCTATACGAAGACGGGTTAAAATTACATCTGTGCGTCTAAAAGGTATCATTGGCCATGGGGAAAGGAAAGGTTTTAAAGCTCGGAGTTTGTTGCCGTCCTGTTGATTCCACAACTCTTGCCAACTAGTGGAAATGTGATGAGAGATGAATTTTAAAATATCTTTGTAAGGAACAGTTTGCTCGAACTGAACAGAAGCAGCCTTTGCAGCTCTGTCTGCAAGCTCATTTCCAGATATTCCAATGTGACTTGGTACCCAACAAAAGATAACGTCGTACCCTTTACGATAGAGAGTGCTTAACTGATCAATAATATCAATTATTAAGGGATGGGCATTGGTAGGACATTTAATTTGCTCCAGAGCACTCTTACTGTCCGTGTACAGACAAAACTTATTATGGCTTGACAACTGAATCAGGTGAAGAGCACGAAGAATGGCGACAACTTCAGCAGTATAAACGGAACAGATATTTGGGAGGCTTAAACTAACAGTAGTCTGTTCGAAAACAATACCACAGCCTACGCGACCGGCAGCTTTCGAACCATCCGTAAAAACCGGGTGATACTCCTTAAAATGGTTTCGATGTTCTAAATAAAATTGTTTGTAAATAGCGGGATTTGTATTTTCTTTTTTAAAAGACACCAGTTCACCAGTGATGCGAGTCAAAGGGACACTCCAAGGAGGAATAATAAGGTTATTTAAAGGCGCTACAGAGATGTTTTCAATATTAGCCTCATGTAGCAGAGGTTTCATCCTTTCGCAGAAAGGGGGAGTACAAGTGGAACGAGCATTAAAGAGCCTTTTAACAGCAGGGCCAACTGTGAAAGTATTCAAAGGGTGATTAGGGACGGAGCGGTATTTAAAATAGTAATTCAGAGACAGCTTTTTACGTCTGAGATTCAACGGAAGCTGGTTACAAATAGTATATAAACTCTGAACAGGTGAAGTACGAAAAGCTCCACAGCAGATGCGGAGGGCAGCGTGATGGATTGGATCTAACCAACGAAGTGCCGATCTAGAAGCAGAACCATATATTACAGCACCGTAGTCCAAGCGAGAAAGAACCACAGATTGATAGATTCGGAGTAAAGAGGTGCGATCAGCTCCCCAAGAAGTGTTAGAGAGGACTTTAAGAATATTCAGCAGTCTCTCACACTTTTTCCGCAGATGTAGGATATGCGGCAAGAAAGTTAATTTACTGTCCAAGATCACACCAAGATAACGAACCTCTTCAACAACATTGATTGGAAAGCCATACATGTGAATTGTAGGAGGAGGATGCATTCCCCTCTTTCTGCAGAAGTGGACACAAACGCTTTTACTAGGAGAAAAGGAATACCCGTTTCTGTCGCACCAATCGACTATGTGGTTAACAGCGGTTTGAAGTTGCCGTTCAATCACCCGCATATCCGATCCTTGACAGGAGATCTGAAGATCGTCAACATAAAGGCTGCTTTTTACAGATTGTGGTAAAACAGTTAAAATATTAGAGAAATATAAAGTAAAAAGTGTCACGCTAAGGACACTGCCTTGGGGGACACCTTCAGATTGTATAAAAGATCTTGAGGTGGTATTTCCCACGCGAACTTTAAAATATCTTTTGTATAAAAAATTTCTAATAAATATAGGAAGATTGCCACGGAAGCCAAGAACATGTAAAGTCCGTAAAATACCATATCGCCATGTATGGTCGTAAGCTTTTTCGATATCTAGAAAAATTGAAACAAGGTGGTTTCTTCGTACAAAAGCTGTACGGATTTCAGATTCAAGACAAACAATGTTGTCTAAAGTTGATCTTCCTCTCCGAAATCCACTCTGCTCAAAAGGAATGTCTCTATTATTTTCCAAGACATGTACTAAACGGGCGTTAATCATGCGTTCCAAAGTTTTACAGAGGCAACTTGTTAAAGCTATAGGCCTATAATTCAAAGGGATTTTAGGATCTTTACCCGGTTTTAGAACAGGGATAACAATGGCTTCCTGCCACATGCGAGGAAAGACATTCTCGCGCCATATCCTATTAAATAACTCCAAGATGTTGACCATAGCTTCATGATTGAGGTTCTGGAGCATCTCGTAAGATATCCCATCCGGACCAGGGCTGGTTTTATGAGCCTGAAACAGGGAATTCCGAAGCTCATACAAGTTGAACTCGCAGTTGTAGGATAACTTTTGACGACTACGGAAGTTGACAGGCGTCCGCTCAACACGTTTTTTATTCACGTTAAAAGTAGGGCTGTAAGAGCTGGGATCGGATACACTTGCAAAAGAGCTACCAATTTCATTAGCAACATCAACAGGGGAGGAAAGTACTGTCCCATTGATTTCCAAGACAGGGAGGGAGAATTCCTGATACAAACCGTTTGCTGCTTTTACTTTTCTCCAGACTTGTTTACTGGACATCCTTGCAGTAATAGAAGAGGTATAGAGAATCCAAGATTCTCGCTGACTCCTTCGCCTAATTTTCCGAGCAATGGCCTTGGCTCTTTTAAACGCAATCAGATTGTCATTCGTGGGGTACCGTCGAAAAATTCCCCAGCGTTTCTTTTGTTCTTTATATGCTTTAGCACATTCCTCGTTCCACCAGGGTTTCCTGAACTTATGGTATCGAGGTATGTTCTTAGGGATTGCAGCATCAGCAGCGTCCAAGATGGCTTCAGTTACGGTACATACAGCAGCATCAACATCTGTACTTTTAACCATGTCTTCCGTAATCACTGCCAATTCAGTAAAAGTCTTCCAATCTGCTTTGTGATACTTAAAAGTGGCAGGGCGTAGACCAAATTTAGGCATGTCTACTTGAGAGATCACCAGCGGGAAGTGGTCACTGTTATGTAAGTCATTATCAACAGAGAAGTTCAGCTGTTGCATGAGAGACGGCGAACAGATGGCCAAATCGAGGGAATGAAACGTCTTCGAAGCGGCGTGAAAGTACGTGATTTCTTCATTGTTAAGAAGACAGAGGCAGTGATCCGTAATCAGCTGTTCAATCTGCCGCCCACGGGAGTTAGTATTTTCACTACCCCATAGAATGCTATGACCGTTCATATCCCCCATCAAAATAAAAGGGTGCGGTAGTTGTTCAACCAAGTTGTTCAGATCGGATTGCGATATTGATTGTCGAGGTGGTAAGTAGAGACAACAGACAGTGAGCAAAGATGAAGTATGAATTTTTACAGCGACCGCTTGCAAAGAAGTTCTCAAATTAAGAACAGTGAAAGGAACCGAGTGTGACACTAAGATGCAAACGCCACCAGAACTTGTAGAGCAATCAGAAATATCCTTCCTAAAACAGGTAAACCCACGAATTTTCGCGGGAAGATGAGACTTAAGGAAGGTTTCTTGGAGGACAAAGCATACTGGTTGGAACATATTTATTATGTTCTTGATGTCCGAAATGTGGGTGCGAAAACCGCGACAGTTCCACGAAATAAAAGAGGCCATTAGGTCTGAAGGGAGGAAGATGCAACTGACGGTTTGTCCAGCCCAGCGGGCAGATTTGCTGCCCTGGAAGTTTTTTCAACTTCCATAAATTCACCGATGTCTGAAGCATAAAGTTCTATGCCATCATCAGAATTAATTTGTTTTTTTTCAGGGTTCTTTAAGATTTCCTTCAGAGAATGTTTAAATGATCGCTGTTTGGTTGGGCAAGACAGTTTTTTGTTTTTCATCTTTACCTTTTTTGTTTGACGTTTCGGTATAACGTTTGGCAGGGGATCATTTAATGGAGATTGCTCAATGATATGTTTTACTGAGAGAGGCTTACTTTTAAGGTTAAAGTTACTAAATAAACTATCACTGCATTTAACGAGTGTGTTCAATTGACTATTTTCGAAAAGCGAGTTTTCGGTTTGTGTGCTTATGGTTTTAAGTTGTTTAGCTGCAGCGGAATATGTCATGCCGCCCTTTGGAGTGCGTGATTCAACTATTTTCCGGGCTTCAGGGTAAGATACATTCTGAGTCACTTTTACAGATTGAATCTCTTTTTCAGTCTGCCACTTTGGGCAGGATCGCGAAAAAGCGGGATGATCTCCATTGCAATTAACACATTTTACTGTGCAATTGCAGTTTTCACTATTGTGGCCGACATCTGCACAGCGGGCACAGGTAACGGAACCACGACAGTTAAGTTTGGAGTGACCAAAACGTTGACACTGGAAACAGCGCAAGGGATTTGGAACATAAGACCTGACAGGGCATCTCAAAAAACCTGCATGTATATATTTGGGTATAGAGGGAGAGCCAAAAGTTAGAATAACATGTTTGGTAGGAATAGAGTTGCCATCGCGTTTAATGACTATTCTTTTCACACCAACGACATTTTCACTTTTTAGTCCTATTAAAATCTCCTCTTCACTGCAGTTAAACAGATCACGCTCAGATATAACGCCCCTAGAGCAGTTTAGAGTATTGTGAGCAGAGACAGAGACCGCTATATCTCCAAAAGAAGTACACTTCATTAAATTTTCAGCTTGTTTCTTGTCTTTGACTTCAATCAGTAAATCTCCAGATCTAAGTTTTTTTACTGAACGTATCTCTCCGACATTGGTCATTATAGCTTTATGAATCAAAAAAGGGGAGCTATTAGTAAAATTACCTTCTTTGCGATGTACGATAAAGAATCTTGCTGTTTTCAAGTTACATGACACAAGGTGCCCACGGGGGGTATTTGGTTTGGAATCCATAAGAGAGGAAGAAAAATTCAGACCCCGACGGCACCACCCACCACGGAGCCCAACAAGGGGAAGTAGAGACCTACCTCAGTGCTAGCCGGGGTCTATACGCCCACAGTCACACCCTAAGACGCCTACCACCCTTAGCGCAGGGTCCAGTGAGTGACCACTAGGCTTAGCCCAAAAGCCGAAAAACGACCAGCCGATTGATGCAAAAGGGACCACAAAGCACCTCCCGTTTGCTTGAAGCAGAGGCCAAAGCACTGTGTTGGAACATCAACGTTTGCACGGGCTGAGTGTGCCTGTCAATGAACCCTCAAGAACCAGGACCCTCATTTCCAAGGACACGGGTCTCCACGCACGGCAAACACGTGGGCAGTTTCAACACCAAGAGGAGCAAGAGACAACAGAGCGGAAACAGCTTCTCAAGGGGTGCCCTCACCTCAAAAGAGGAAACCACAACGAGGGAGAAGGATAAGAATAAAGTAGAAGGAAAGAGGAGAGTAGAAAAGAAAAGAGAAAAGATCGCTGGGGTACCTCGGGATTGCGAAACCCGTGTTTACCTAAAGTAGGTAAACCCCCTGAGGGGTTGTTACGCAAGGCCATTTAATTCATGTGAAGTAAAATTGCTATTATAGGGTAATCGAGTTGGTTTTAAATTTAAAATTTCTCTCAGTAGCTGATTTGATTTATTGAACGGGACTGGTAACTATTGCCTGAACAAATATCACTAAAGACTGAGGCTATTGTATTTGCAATATTAATAAGAAATCGTATATTTTTATAATGGAGATTATTTTGTTTTTTCTACTACTTGACAAGGGAAGGTGTTGCATTGAACGAAAGTGTATTGAAATAGCTTATAGTTAAAAATATTGCTTTTATAATGGTAATGTTATATTACTAGAAATGTACTTTACTTTATCCCACAATTGCTTGCTACTAACTTTAGAAGAAATGCTACTTATATATTTTCTCCATGAGTCTCTTTGGCTATTACGTAAAGTACGCCTAAAAGCAGCTCTAAATTTTTTATATTTGGAAAGATTTTCAGACGTTGGGTACCTTTTAAAATACTCCAGGCCTTTCTCTGTTTTTTATAAGCATCCCCGCATTCACTATTCCACCAAGGTTTACTTTGTTTCCGGCAGTTTCCGGATGATTTTGGAATGGACTTATCAGCAGCAGCTATAATTATTTCAGTCACACTTTGTACTACCTTGTCAATGGAATGTTCCTACCATATTTCTTGAGATGACAGCCAAATTCCTGAAATTTTCCCAGTTTGCTTTTCCATAATATAGCGGGGTATAGACTAGGAGTGGAGAGAGAGAGGAGTTAAAATTATGTTATATATATTAATATGTCACTATGGAAATTAACGAAGAGTCATTAATGAGCTAGAGAGCAGTTGAGGAGATGAGGAGGTCAAGTGAGTTTTTGAGGGAAATGGAAATAAGTGGACTGGTCGCTATTGAATATACATAGATTATGGTCTGAAATCAGTTGCTCGATTTTTTTACCTCGTCGGTTGAGATCAGAATTGCCCCACAGGGTGCTATGGCCATTAAAAGTCACCTATAATTATGAAGGGTTTGGGAAGCTCATTTATTAGGTTATTGAGAGAGTTCTGTGAAATGCGTTTATTAGGAGGCAAGTAGATGCTACAAACTGTAATAAGAGCGTGGGTATGGATTCGGACTGCAACTGCTTGAAGTTCGGTTTGAAGGGTAATCTGAGTGGACGGGTAATCATGGGACACAAGAAGGGCTACTCCACCGGAAGCCCTGCCTCCAGGGTCATGATCTTTTCTGTAGGTCGAAAAAAACGCCTAATTTTGGCAATCTTGCACTCATCCAGAAGAGTTTCCTGGAGTGCTAAACAAGCTGGGCGGAATTTATTGACTAAATCTCTAAGATCCGGCACGTGGGTTTTGAAGCCGTGACAGTTCCATGAAAGGAGAGCCATGATAAACAAAAGAAAAAGATTAAAAGAAACGGGCACCTAAGGGACGGAGGTCGGAGACTCCGCCTCAGATCCAGATGATGATTCAGCTGACATGTCATCCGGAGAGACATACATTTTTATAGGCTCATCATCTAAACTTACTTCACTTTTATCCTTTTTTAAAAAATCTGTATGTTTCATTTTTGTCTTTATTTTTATTGCAGGAGGTGGAAGCTTCTGCCGCAGTGGATGGTTTGGTGGAATAGGTTTTTAATCGCTTTTTGAGATTTTGCTTATTGTTTTTAGTAATTTTATGAGCCATATTTGCATCTTTTTTTACAGTAGATAAATTTGTATTGTTTTGCGTAGGTACTTGTTTTGTGGTGCTTGGGCTATTAGTAAGTTTCATGCTTATTTCAGGTGTAGCTTTGTTTTCTTTTTCGATTCTATTGAGAATAGAGGACTGGGAAAATTCGGTTTGTACGGCTATAGATTTTACGGTCTTGGGATTTAAAGCTGTTGAATATGAGATACCAGGCTTAGGTGTACGTGAGAGTATCAATTTACGGGCCTCGGGATAAGATATGCTATTTTTTATCTTCAGAGTCTGAATTTCTTTCTCCATCTGCCAAGAAGGACAAGAGCGGGAGAAAGATGGATGAGCCCCTTTACAATTTATACATAACGGAACCTTCTGACAGTTTTCAGAGTCGTGGCCAACTTCTGAGCAACGAGCGCAGGTAATGGCTCCACGACATGACAGCTTTGAATGGCCAAACCGTTGGCACTGAAAACAGCGTAAGGGGTTAGGAATATACGGGCGTATTGGACAACGGAGGTAAGCTGCATTAATATATGATGGGAGATTCGGGCTATTGAATGTTAGTATTACATGTTTAGTTTTTTGTATATCTCCACCACGACGAATCGTGATGCGTTTTACGTGAGTTACTCCTTGGTCTCTGAGATTTTCTAATATTTCATCCTCAGACGAGGTAAATAGATCTGATTCTGAGATTACGCCTTTTGAATAATTTAAAGTCTTGTGGGGCAAAACTATGACTGAGAATGAGCCTAGAGTTGTACGGGATATGAGGGTTTTAGCTTGAGATGCGTTACAAACTTTTATTAAGAGGTCTCCAGAATTTAGTTTTTTAACAGATTCTACGTCACCAATGGAGGATTTTATAGCTTTGTGTATGACGAAAGGGGATATAGGCCGAAAACTATCTGCTGTTAATTTTCTCATTTGGGAACGGCTCTCGGGTAGTGAATCTCGAGGAGGTAACGGAATAGTTACAGCTTTCTGAGTAATGGTGTTAGTTTCTTGTACAGTCTGGATATTAGGTGTAGAACGAGCATAGAAGATAGGATTTTCGGTTTGGGTGGCTATGGATTTTGTGGGCTTACGAAAAGCGGTCGTATCAGCATATGATACTCCAACTTTGGGAGTACGGGAATTTAGTTGTTTTCGAGCTTCAATGTAACTGATATTTTGGGTTACCCTCAAGGTCTGGATTTCTTTTTCCGCGATCCATTTAGGGCATGAACGGGAAAAAGCGGGGTGATCTCCTTGACAATTAATGCATTTTGTAATGCCCGAGCAAACCTCACTCTCGTGGCCGACAGTGGAACATTTAGCGCAAGTTTGAGAACCACGGCAAGCGGTTTGGGAATGGCCGAATCTTTGGCATTTGAAACAACGGAGCGGGTTAGGGATATAAGGGCGGACAGAGCAATTCAAGTATCCAGCAGTGATATATTTGGGTAGTGTAGGAGTCTGAAATGTTATTATTATATGCTTGGTAGGAATAGTAGTTTCGTTTCGACGAATGGTTATTCGACGGGCAGCGCAGACATTTTGGCTTTTTAGATTATCTACTATTTCTTCTTCGGATGTGTGCAAGAGATCAAATTCAGATATAACACCACGGGAAAAGTTTAAAGTCGTGTGAGCTGAGACACTGACGGGAATGTTTTGAAAATGGGACAGTTTTCTAATATTTTTAGCCTGTGTGCTATTTGCGACTTCAATGAGGAGGTCGCCTGAACGAAGTTTCTTGATCGATTTTACACTGCCAACCATAGAACTTACAGTTTTTTGGATCAGAAAGGGTGAAATTTTTTCTAGAGACTCTTTTGATTTTATTATGAAAAAACGTTCGTTACTATTGGATGCACAATCATATTTTTCCATTTCTTCCGCCCAGGAAATACCTTTAGACGGAAAAGCAGTTGAAGCAGGCTGAGAACTAGCGCCCGTAGGCATATGCGAATTCTCTTTAGCTTTCTCCATAATGTAAAAAAACCACGGATTACTTCCAGTTCCACGAGGCCCCCGCCAGACCTCGCTTCCACACACTTTCCTAACGCGAAAAGTGTAACCTACGGTGTCTTCATGAAATGAGCAACGGGAAAACCCTCATAACGTGCACCAGATGCACGGTCCACAGCAGAAGCTAGAGGAGGATTTCACATTATGAGCGGTTGGTTGGTTGGTTGGTTGGTTTTATAGGGCTTATTGGCACTGAATCCTCTTGGGACATATTGTGCCAAACAAATAGTTAAGATAGAAACGATTACAATGATCAACAAGTTAAAATAGCAGGGCTAAAAGAATGTCAAAAGATAAGTGTAAATATAAAAATATGCAATGACAGTGTATGAATAAAAGCGATGAATTAAAGATCTTAAATGTATGCATAAAAACCAATATCTTTTAAAAATTTAATAAGATTCAGATGAGGTGGATCATGAAGCAAAGAAGTTAAGGATATGGAATGAGTTTTAAAATGATGAACACGATGGCGATTAAAACTTGGACATTCTGCTAAAATGTGTTTCACAGTCACGGGTACTTTACAATGTCTGCAAACAGGGGCAGGTTCCCCGAGCAAAAGGTGACAATGGGTAAAGCGAGTATGCCCTATACGAAGACGAGTAAGAACGACGTCATACTTCCTGGAGGGTATAGAAGGCCAGAGTGATAGTTGAGGTTTCACTTCATAAAGTTTATTGTTGATTTGTTGGTTCCAAATAGATTGCCATTTTTCCCTTGCTAAAATAACCACATACTTCTTGATATCAGGGTACGGTAAGTGGAAGTGGAGAAGGTTGGTAGCGGATCTCGCAGCTTTATCTGCTCGCTCATTTCCAGAAATACCAACATGCGAGGGAACCCAACAAAACACTATGGAATAACCCCTTAAAATCTTCCTCTTATATATGTTTATGAGGTGTAAGATGAGTGGATGGCTCTGGTGGTCAGGAAAGGTGAGAGAATGTATTACGCTAAGAGAATCGGTGTAAATAATAAAATTGTACCCTTTGTAATACACCAATTTTTCAAGAGCCAGGCAAATAGCTATTATTTCAGCGGAAAAAATAGATACGGACGAATGCAGTTTGCAGCTATGAACATCATTATCTATTACGAAGACACAACCAACGAAGTCACTCGACTTAGAGCCGTCAGTAAAAACAGGAGTATATGATCGGTAAGTGTCCCTGTGACTTAAAAATATTAGCTTGAAAATAATGTCAGCAGTGTCATTTTTTGTAAAATCTTTAAAAGGGTTTAATAGAGTAAAATCAGGAATCTCCCAAGGTGGGTTTGTACATTCAGCAGCTAAAATCTTCAGATGAATGAGACTAAAATCAGATAAATATTTCTTTATGCGCAGATGGAAAGGAGGAATGCAAGATGGGCGTGATCTGTACAAACGTGTGAGAAATGAACTGATGAATTGATTACGAGAAGGATGGTTTGGTTTGTTTTAGGGTTTAATGGCGCAAAATCAACTAAGGACATACTGCGCCAAACAAAAGAGTAAAACAGTACATGGATGAAAAAAAGAAGACAAGGTAAAGCAAGCAAAAGTTTATGAATGAACAATTAAAACATTAAAACGTACAAAAAACAGATGACAAAAGCAACAACCGCAGAGATGTAGAAAAAGGAATATCAAAATTCATGAAATAAACCAGTAACTTGTAAAAATTTAAAAAGATTCCGATGGGGATCATCTCCAACAAGGTCAATTAAATTAGGTGATTTTGAATTAAAAAATTTCATATATAAATGGTAAAAACAGGAGCACGAAGTTAAAAGATGTAAAACAGTGATAGGTGAATGACAATAAGAACAGGTTGGTGCAGTATTATTGAGGAGAAGGTGGACATGCGTCAGCCTCGTATGGCCAATACGAAGGCGAGTAAGAATTACATCCTTTTTCCTATTACCAATGGTTGGCCAAATATCTAAGGTAGGTTTTATTGCGTGCAGTTTGTTATTAACCATACCGTTCCAATTACTTTGCCATAGAGAGATGAAATGACGCCTAATTTCTTTCTTAATGTCCGGGTATGGAATAGGACAATCAACATGAATGTTAGGATTTTTAGCTGCTTCATCCGCCACCTCGTTGCCGTAGATCCCAACGTGGCTAGGGACCCAACAGAACAGAATCTTAATTCCTTGCTGTTCCAAGCTCTGTTTTAGTTCTAAAATATTATAAACAATGGGGTGAATGGAATAGTAAGACTTCAAGGCGGTAAGAGCACTCAGAGAGTCAGTATAGATTATAAATTGCTTATTGAGTTCTAAAGAGATGTGCATTAAGGCTTGTTTGATAGCATACAGCTCAGCAGTGAAAACAGAACAGACTGGAGGGAGGCTATGGCAAATAATATTTTCAAGACACACAAAAGCAGAACCGACATAAGAAGAGGACTTAGAGCCGTCAGTGTATATTGGAATGTAGTTGAGGTAAGAATCACGGTGGGCGGCAAAGAGTGTCCGCAAGATGCCATCATCAGTATTAGACTTCATAAAGTCAGCAAAAGGATTGAGATAGGAAAATTCAGGAGTCTGCCATGGGGGGAAAGCAAGGAATCTATTCTTTAATGTGGAGACTTTGCAAAGGTTGGTTCCACACAGTATTCTGCGCATCCTGATAGCAAAAGAAGGCACACAAGATGGACGATTATCAAATAATTGAACAAGATGGGTTTCATTAAAGAGATTATGTAGAGGATGATTGGGGTGTGACATTACACGGAAGTAATAGCTTAGTGATAGCTGCTGGCGAATGAAATCCAGAGAAGGTTCATTACAAATAACATACAGACTAGGAATGGGAGAGGTACGAAAAGCGCCAGTACAGATGCGGAGAGCCGTATGATGAACGGTGTCAAGGGTTTTTAATACAGATTTCTTAGCAGAACCATAAGTGGCACAAGCATAATCCATTTTCGAACGGATGGCAGACCTGTAAATACGCAGCATAGATGTGTAATCAGCACCCCAAGAAGTATTCGAAAGAAACTTTAGCAAATTGAGCCCTTTTTCACATTTTAATCTGAGGTTTTTTACATGGGGAGAGAAAGTTAACTTTCTGTCCAGCATAACCCCTAGAAACCTAACAGAATCAACAACATTAATGAGCGAATTACCCAGATAGAGTTCAGGGTCATTATGCATGTTTCGCAACCTACAGAAGTGAACACAAACAGTTTTTTCACTAGAGATGGTATGACCATTTTCACTGCACCACTTATAAATACTACGGATGGCTGTCTGTAACTGCCTTTCAACAAAGCGCATATCCTTACCTTCACATGAAATGAGTAAATCATCCACGTAAAGACTACCATGAACGGACCGAGGAATTTGATTTAAAATAGAATTAATTTTAATTAAAAAAAGAGTGACACTTAAAACACTACCCTGGGGGACACCCTCTTCCTGGATAAAACTATCGGATAAAATATTTCCAACACGAACATTAAAAACACGTTTAGATAAAAAGTTTGATATAAAAATGGGGAGGTTCCCACGTAGTCCAAGATTATAAATATCGCGAAGAATGCCGTAACGCCATGTTCTGTCATAGGCTTTCTGAATATCAAAAAAGACAGACACAAAATGATTTCGCTTCACAAAAGCATTTCGAATTCGACTTTCCAAATTCACGAGGTTATCACTAGTTGATCTACCTTTCCTAAACCCACTTTGGAAGGGAGAAATAAAGTTATTGGTCTCCAACACGAATATGAGACGGTTGTTGACCACCTTTTCTAACAGTTTGCTCATGCAGTTTGTCAAAGAAATAGGACGGTAGTTGTTAGGATCAGAAGGATCTTTATCAGGTTTCGGTATAGGTAAAATAATGGATTTATGCCAATCAGAAGGAAAGGTATGCTCTTGCCAAATTCTATTAAAAAGGTGCAAGATGTTAATAAGTGAATTGTAGGGAAGATTCTGAAGAAGTTTGTAAGTAATATTGTCAGGACCCGGAGAAGTTAAGTGGGAATGATTGAGACAACGAAAGAATTCTTTTTCAGTGAGAGGGCGGTTATAAGAAAAATCAGTCCGGGTAGGAAATTTAAGCCTACAAGCTTCAGCATTACGTTTATACCGTAAGAAAGTAAGAGGGTAAGAATCGGCACTGGTGATATGGGCGAATGTTTCAGCAATCGTATTAGCAATACCCGCAATATCAGAGATGACGTTCCCATTTAAGTTTAAGGGAGTAACTTGGTGCTCACTGTAATAAGTTCCCATCGCTTTTTTAGCTTTTAACCATAATTTGCGGCTAGAGACACCAGTCTTGATACTAGAAACATAAGTCATCCAGGACTCTTTTTGGCATTTACGGCGAATTCTACGCGCAAAAGCTTTTGCACGTTTAAAAGCAATTAAATTTACTTGACTAGGGTATCTTCTGAATATATTCCAAGCACGGTTTTGCTTCTTAATAGCGTTCTGACAATCCTCATTCCACCACGGTTTCCGGTGCTTTGGTGGATTATGAGACGACCTAGGAATAGAAGCATCTGCAGCTTTCAAGATAATGTCAGTGACACGGCTAACAGCTTCCTCAATATCACCCATTACAGTATCTTTTTTGATGACTGCGAGGTTACGATACGTAAACCAGTCGGCAGCCTCATAAATATACCTAGGAGGTCGACAGATTCTATTGCTGTAACTGTCAGGGTGAGAGATAAAGATAGGAAAGTGATCACTACCATATAAATTATTAGCAACTGTAAAAGTAAACAGGGGGAACAAGGATGGAGAGCAAATGACAAGATCTATGGCGTGGAAAGTGCGGTTTGGAGTATGGAAGTAGGTATGTTTGCCGTTGTTAAGAATACATAAAGAATTATCAGAAACAAATTTTTCAATCTGTTGACCACGGAGGTTGCAGTTGGAGTTGCCCCACAAAGTGCTATGAGCATTAAAGTCACCCATTAGCAGAAAGGGAGTAGGAAGCTGTTTAATAAGATTTTCCAAATCACATTGACTGATAGGTTCCCTAGGAGGGAGGTAGATGGAACAGATTGTAATCAGTTTATTGACGTGAACTCTAACAGCAACGGCTTGCAAATTCGTACTAATGTTTAAACGGGAGGTGACATAGTTAAGGGAAGTAAGAATGGCCACTCCACCAGAAGCTTTATTGCCACTAAGATTATCTTTCCTAACGCTGCTGAAACGTCTCACTTTACAGCAGTCGTCCTTGCCCAGGTAGGTTTCCTGGAGAGCAATGCAAACGGGATTGGAATCGGAAATGAGGTGCTTCAGATCGTGGTACTTACTGCGAAAACCGCGACAGTTCCAAGAAAGGAACACAGCCATGATTAAAAGGGATTGGGAGGTTCAGAAGAAGTAGTAATCCCGTCAGTATGCTTTGAAGGATCAATGTCTTCATGATCCATTGACTCATCAGAAACTTCGGAATCTGATGGATTTAAAGTTAAAATTGAGTCATCAATAAAAGGCTGGGGTGGGACATTTTTTTGTTTATATCGAGTACTTTTCAATTTATAGGTAGAATCTTTTTTAACAGCCGGTCTATTTTCTGTACCGTTTTTAGTAGTCTTTTTCCCTTTACGAGTGGTGGTTTGCGTCCCAGTTGCTGAGATTTCCGGCAAAACAGAGCGTTTATTATTTAGCGAATTTGATGAGGAGGGGAGGACAACAAGTTTACCAGGTTGATTGGTGGGATGATTGGAGTTTAATGGCACCGAGTTCTTTGGGTACAAATTGTCTTTTTTAACAGAAAGTTCCGTTTGAGTACCTATTGATTTGGTGGTTTTAGTTGCAGCAGCATATGAGAGACCAGGAGTTGGAGTGCTTGTATTAACTATTTTGCGGGCTTCTATGTATGAAATGTTATTTTTTATTTTTAGTGTTTGGATTTCTTTCTCTTTTTTCCAATTTGGGCAAGTGCGATTGTATGCCGGATGGTCACCCTTGCAGTTGATACAGCAAAAAGGAGCAGAACATCCTTCACTATGATGTCCAGGGACAGCACAACGAGCACAGGTTAAGGATCCCCGACATGAAGTCTGCGAGTGACCAAACCTTTGGCAATTGAAGCATCTTAACGGGTTAGGAATATAGGCTCTCACGGGGCAGTTAAGGTAACCGGCTTTAATGTTAGTTGGAAGTTTAGGCAGGTCGAACGTAAGAATTAAATGTTTGGTATTGAATGTTTTATTTTCTCTGCGGATGGTTATTCGGCGAACAGCACTGACGTTAAATGGTTTTAAGTTTTCTAGGATTTCAGATTCGGGGATATTTTGTAAATCGGGTTCTGATATCACACCACGAGATTGGTTTAGACTTTTGTGCGGAATTACGGAAACAGATCTGGTACCAATGGTTTTCAAATTTGTAATATTTCTAGCTTGAGCATTATTATCAACCTCCACGAGAAGATCACCGGAGCGTAATTTTTTTATATTCTTTACTTCTCCAACAGCTGACTTAATAACTTTATAAATGAGGAAAGGGGACACATCACTGAAGTTTCCTTCGTTACATTTAATAATAAAGAAACGAGCAACAGAAAGTAAATTATATTGTACAGACGACTCACTTACGGGGAAATTTGTTTTTTGAGAATCCATAATAAGATAATTTAAGATTCGGACCCGACCGCACCACCCACCACGGAGCCCAACAAGGGGATGCAGAAATCTGCACCAGTGCTAGTCGGGTCTATACGCGCACAGCCAAGAGACCGATTGCTTGAACCGTAGCAGATGATCAAGTCTATCCACCAGCCGATTGATACGCACCGGAACTTACGTACCCCCCGTTTACTCGAAGCCGAGGCCAAAGCAATGTGTTGAAGTTTCCCCGCACAAATGGAAATGCCATTCAGATGATTCCCCTACGAGAAAACCCCTCAATTACCAGGATCCCCATTTCCGAGGACACGGGTATCCACGCACGGCAAACACGTGGGCAGTTTAAACGCCAAGAGGAGCAAGAGACAGCAGAGTGGAAACAGCTACTCAAGGGGTGCCCTCACCTCAAAAGAGGAAACCGCAACGAGGGAGAAGGATAAGAATAAAGTAGAAGGGAAGAGGAGAGTAGAAAAGAAACGAGAAAAGACCGCTGGGGTACCTCGGGATTGCGACACCCGTGTTTACCTAAAGTAGGTAAACCCCCTGAGGGGTTTATGAGAAGGATGATTAGCATGCGAAGCTGTTCTAAAATAGTAATGAAGACATAAAATCTGACGTCGGAGATCCAAAGGCTCTTCGTCACAATTGACATATAAGCTTTGAACGGGGGAAGTCCTAAAAGCGCCCGACACGAGGCGGAGGGCCAGATGGTGGATAGTATCAAGCTTCTGTAGTGTTGTCTTGCAGGCAGACCCGTACACAACACACCCATATTCCAATTTTGATCGGACAACTGCCCTGTAAATTCTTAATAAGCTTGTACTTGCCGCTCCCCAAGATGTGTTTGATAGAACTTTGATGATATTCAACGCCCTTAAGCATCTCCCTCGCAGGTTAAGAACGTGGGGGAGGAAAGTTAGCTTCCTGTCAAAAATAATCCCAAGATACTTTACTTCAGTAGCTATGGGAATAGTAATGTTATGAACCCGAATCTTAGGATCAGGATGGATACCCCGTTTTCTACAAAAGTGGACACACTTTGTTTTCTCAGGTGAGAATCTGAAGCCATTGTAATCCGCCCACTTTATTACGTTATTGACTGCAATTTGGAGCTTCCTTTCAATAACTTTCATGTCAGAACCTGCTCAGGATATGTGTAAGTCATCAACATAGAGACTGCCTTTAACAGGGGGAGTAAATTGATTTAAAATATTGTTAATTGATATTATAAATAGAGTCACACTTAAAACGCTGCCCTGAGGTACACCTTGTTCTTGAATAAAAACGTCTGATAAAATGCTGCCAATACGGACTTTAAAATTTCTTACACGTAAAAAGTTTTGTATAAAAACTGGAAGGTTTCCTTTAAAACCAAAATCATGGAGGTTACGGAGAATACCGTATCTCCAGGTCCGATCGTACGCCTTCTCGATATCGAAAAAATTGAAACCAAGTGTTGTCGCTGAACGAAAGCGTTACGAATTTCAGTTTCAAGGTCAACTATATTATCTATAGTTGACCTACCACGCCTGAAACCACTCTGAAGTGCTGAGAAACAGTTGTTCTTTTCCAGTATGTGTATTAGGCGGTTATTCACCATCTTCTCTAAAAGCTTGCAGAGGCAGTTAGTGAGTGCAATGGGGCGGTAGCTAAGCACATTAGTGGGATCTTTATTCGGTTTTAGGATGGGGATCACTGTGGCAGTATTCCAAGAGGAAGGAAAAGTCTGTTCATTCCAGATTCTATTGTATAGTTCGAGGATATTGAGTAAGGCGTTGTCAGAGAGATGTTTTATCATGATATACGAGATATTATCTGGTCCAGGAGAAGTTTGTTTGGTATTTTGCAGGGCTCGTTTTAGTTCAAATATAGTAAAGCTTCTGTTATAATTGAAGTGGGTGTCTGTTTTAAAGGTTATTGCTTTTTGTTCAACATTTCTTTTGTGACTAAGGAAAGAAGGTGTGTAGTTACTGCTGCTTGAGATACGAGAAAATGAAGAGGCGATAGCATTCGCTATGCTTTGTACTGAAGATATTGTTTGATTATTGTACTGCAGAACAGATATTTGAGTGTTAGAATAAGCGCCTGCACACCGTTTAATTTTATCCCACATACACTTGCTTGAGACAGAGGCAGATATGCTGCCAACATAGTTTCTCCACGATTCCGCCTGGCTACGTCTCATAATGCGCCTGAAACAAGCTTTACACTTTTTATAACTCGTGAGATTTTCGGTAGTAGGGTATCGCCTGAACCTACACCAGGCTCTCCTTTGCTCTTTCTGAGCAATACGACATTCGTCGTTCCACCACGGCTTAGTTTGCCGTCGGAAACAGCCTGAGGATTTTGGAATGGCGGCATCGGCAGCAGAAATGATGGCTGTAGTTATTAGGTTAACGGCTTCGTCAACGCTGTTGTTTTCGATCATATCCTTGGTGATGGTAGCTCGATTACTGAATTTATTCCAATCAGCAGACTTCATAATATAATATGGCGTTTTGTAAGTTTTGGTTGTAGAAATATTAGGCGTCAAAATTATCGGAAAGTGATCACTATTATATAAATCATTATCGGCATAAAAATTAAAATAAGGGAAGATTGAAGGTGAACAGAAAGCAAGATCGAGTGTGTGAAAAGTTTTACTTGGAAAATGAAAATGAGTTGGTTGTTTTGTATTAAATAAACAAAGACTATGATCTGAGAGTAGTTGCTCCAGCTGAATTCCGCGTTGGTTCGAGCTGGTACTACCCCACAGGGTGCTATGTCCATTGAAATCACCAAGGATTATGTAGGGTTCAGGTAGCTGACAAATTAAGTTATTGAGGGAGGTTTGTGGAATATTTAATTTAGGTGGTAAATAAATACTACAAATTGTGATGAGAGAATGGGTGTGAATACGGATTGCAACAGCTTGAAGGTCAGTTTTGAGGTTAATTTGAGAGGATGGGTAGTCATGGGAGACAAAAAGGGCTACACCACCGGATGCCCTGCCGTGATCTACGTGATCTTTCCTATAGGCACTAAAACGCCGAACCTTTGAGATTTTGCCCTCATCCAGAAAAGTTTCCTGGAGTGCAAAACAAGCCGGGTGGAATTTGTTGACCAAGTCCCTAAGATCAGACACGTGCGTTTTGAAGCCGTGGCAATTCCAAGAAAAGAGAGCCATTATAAACGAAAAAGAATAAAGGAAGGAACTGGGACCTAAGGGACGGAGTTCGGTGACTCCGCCTCGGAACCGGATGACGATTCAGCTGACATGCCTTCTTCTGGAGAGACATACATTTTAATAGGCTCATCCGCAAATATAATTTCAGCCTTATCATTTTTAAGAAAATCTTCACGTTTCATTTTTGTTTTTATTTTAACTGAAGGAGGTGGAAGCTTTTGACGAAGTGGATGGTTAGGTGGTAAAGGCTTTAACCACCTTTTTATATTTTGTTTATTGTTTTTATTAATTTTACCAGAGATATTAGAGTCTTTTTTTGTAGTAGAATTTTTATTTTGTTGTGGAGGTATTTGTTTTGTGGTGCTTGGGTCAGTAGTAAGTTTTAAATTTTTCACAGACGTAGCTTTGGTTTCGTTTTCAATTCTATTAAGGATAGAGGTTTGAAAAAATTCTGTTTGTACGGCTATAGATTTTACGGTCTTTGGTTTTAAAGCTGCTGAATAGGATATATTAGGTTTAGGTGTACGAGAGAGTACTAATTTACGGGCCTCTGGATAAGATATATTATTTTTAATTTTTGAAGTTTGAATTTCTTTCTCCATCTGCCAAGAAGGGCAAGAGCGGGAGAAAGATGGATGTGCCCCTTTGCAATTAACACACATCGGTGCCTTTTCACAATTTTCAGAGTCGTGGCCAGCTTCTGCGCAGCGGGCGCAGGTAACGGCCCCACGACAAGATAACTTTGAATGGCCAAAACGTTGGCACTGGAAGCAGCGTAAGGGGTTTGGAATATACGGACGTACTGGGCAACGGAGGTAGGCTGCAGTAATATATGATGGGAGATTCGGGCTATTGAAAGTTAGTATTATATGTTTGGTATTTTGGATAACCCCACCACGACGAATCGTGATGCGTCTGACTTGGGTTACACCTTGGTCTTTAAGATTTTCTTTAATTTCCTCTTCAGAAGAGGTGAACAAATCAGATTCGGAAATTACGCCTTTAGAAAAATTTAAACTATTATGCTGTAATACTATTATTGAGAATGTTCCTAAAGTAGTCCGGGAAATGAGATTTTTAGCCTGAGATGCGTTGGAAACTTTTATTAGTAGATCTCCGGAATTAAGTTTTTTAACAGATTCCACTTCGCCAATAGAAGATTTTATTAATTTATGTATCAGAAATGGTGATGTTTGCCTGAAACTATCATCTGACAACTTTTTAACAATAAAAAAACGTGCGTTATCATTAAATTCACTGACACTTTGTTGCTCTGCAAGAGAGTACTGAGGGGGGGGGGAGAGGAAGCCATGATAGCAAAAGGAAAGTTCGGACCCCGGCGGCACCACCCACCACGGAGCCCAACAAGGGGATGCAGAATCCTGCACCAGTGCTAACCGGGATCTATACGTTCACAGGTACTCCTGAAGCCACTACCACCCTTAACGCAATGACCCAGAAAGTACGCCGCTCACTTAGTCCAAGCCGAAAACCGACCAGCCGATTGATACATATGGACCAATATGTACCTCCCGTTTACACGAAGCCGAGGCCAAAGCAACGTGTTGGAAACTCCCCGCCAAAATGGAAATTCCATAAAAGATGATTTCCCCCACGGGAAGTCCCCTCAATTACCAGGATCCTCATTTCCGGGGACACGGGTCTCCACGCACGGCAAACACGTGGACAGTTAACAGTTCGCGAGAGGCTATGTTCAGGACGGAACATAGCATCACGAGAAAAGCCCTCACTTCCAAAGAAGTAACCACAATGAGGGAGAAAAAGAAAGGATAAAGTAGGAGACAAGAGTAGAGGAAATAGAAAAAAGATAAAAGATCGCTGGGGTACCTCGGGATTGCGACACCCGTGTTTACCTAAAGTAGGTAAACCCCCTGAGGGGCACATTATGAGCGGAGTCCCCGCCGATCAGACAAACGCACCAAGGGACACAACCTCTGGGACCGTTTTAGGCACAGAAACGGTTTTCTTAAAGCCACGTCCCCCCCTACGCTTCCAACTGCAGAACTCATCTCACACTTCTCCTTCTCTCTCTCTTTGCCACTCCGGACGAAGCACGCGACTCCTCCGGTGTTTCCCCCCAAGTCCAAATGGATCCGTTCCCTAGCCCAAACGGTGTACCTCACGGCAGAGGCCGAAGAGTGGTACTAGGACCCATAAAGTGGACAAGTCAAAAAACACCAGATCGGTGTTGATACGCCGCCAGGTTAGAAGGACGGATAGCACAATTTTTTTTTTTTAAATTTTTTTTTCTTTTTAAATTTTCTTTTTTAATATTTTATTTCAATTTGTGAAAAAAAAATGAAAGCAGACAAAAACAAAAAAACATATACGTTAAGAAAGAGGAAACAGTTTGCAGGAAAATGGAAATAAAGGGCAAATATTAACGAAGGGAGAGGGGAAAAAGAGATTGAGCGCTATGGGACTCTGGGGACGCGACACCCATGCTCGCCAAAAGGTAGCAAGCCCCACGGAGGGAGAAAAAAAAGACACTGGGGAACCTCGGGGTCGTGAAGCCCGTGTTCACTTAAAGAAAGTGAACCCCCTGAGGGGGAGAGCGATGGGGCGGTAGTTCATTGGGTTCTTAGGATCCTTGTTCGGTTTCAAGATGGGAATGATGGTGGCCATTCTCCAGGAAGATGGAAAGGTGTGTTCATGCCAAATTCTATTATATAAATGAAGTAGGTTCTTTAGAGAATCTGGAGAGAGGTTTTTAGCATAATATAAGAAACATTGTCAGGGCCAGTAGCTGAGTTGTGGGTATTACGCAGGGCTTCATTTAATTCATATGAGGTAAAATTGCTATTATAAGGCAGTCGAGTGTTGGTTTTAAAATTTAAAGGCTTTCTCTCAGTATCTATTTTGATTTTATTGAAAGGGGACTGGTAACTATTGCTTGAACAAATGTCACTGAAGACTGTAGCTATTGTGTTTGCTATATCTTTTACGGAAGAGATAGTATTATTTTTATACTGGAGAATGTTAATTTGGTTATTTGGGAAATGTCCGGATGCACATTTAACTTTATCCCATAATTGTTTACTGCTGACTGTAGAAGAAATGCTATTGATATATTTCATCCATGAGTCTCTTTGACTTTTCCGTAAGGTGCGCCGGAAGACAGCTCTACATTTTTTATACTCCGAAAGATTTTCAGTCGTAGGGTACCTGTTGAAGTTACTCCATGCCTTCCTCTGGTTTTTGTAAGCGACACGGCAGTCGTCATTCCACCAAGGTTTAGTCTGTTTCCGGCAGTGCCCAGAAGATTTTGGAATGGAATTATCAGCAGCAGCAAGAATTCTTTGCGTCACGTTTTGGACCACCTTCTCAATTGAATCCACCTCAACCATCTCTCTTGTGATTACACTCAAATTCTGGAAATTTTCCCAGTTTGTTTTCTCAATAATATAGTGGGGTATCTTGGAATACGGAGTGTTACAGTCAACAGCAGTTAAAAGTATGGGGAAATGATCACTATTGTGTAGATCGGAATCAACGGAAAATTAAAGAAAGGGAGAAGCTGAGGAGAGCAGATTGCAAGATCGAGGGCATGATAGGACTTTGAAGGGAAATGAAAATAAGTAGCCTGGTCGCTATTGAATATGCAAAGATTATGGTCTGAAATTAGTTTATCAATTCGTTTACCACGTCGGTTAAGATCAGAGTTTCCCCAGAGAGTACTGTGGCCATTCAGATCACCAATAATTATAAACGGTTTCGGAAGTTCCTTTATTAGATTATTGAGGGATTTTTGTGATATAGGGCTATTAGGAGGTAGATAAATGCTGCAAACAGTAATGAGAGCGTGGGTATGGATTCTGACTGCAACTGCTTGAAGGTCGGTTTGAAGATTAATCGGAGTAGATGGGTAGTCATGGGAAACAAGAAGGGCTACACCTCCGGATGCCCTGCCACCAGTGACATGATCCTTCCTGTAGGTGGTAAAACGCCGAATTTTAGAAAACTTGCACTCATCCAGGAAAGTTTCCTGGAGTGCAAAACAGGCTGGGTGGAATTTATTTACTATGTCTCTAAGATCAGACACGTGGGTTTTGAATCCGTGACAGTTCCACGAAACAAGAGCCAGAATGAACTATGAAGGAAAGATTAAAAAACGGGACCTAAGGGACGGAGGTAGGAGAATCCGTCTCAGATCCAGATGATGATTCAGCTGACATATCCTCGGGAGAAACATACATTTTAATGGGCTCATCATCAAACAGTACTTCTTTTTTATCATTTTTTAAAAAATCAGCAGATTTCAATTTTGTTTTTATTTTAATTGCAGGAGGTGGAAGTTTATATCGTAATGGATGGTTCGGTGGTAGAGGTTTTAATCGCCTTTTTATATTTTGCTTATTGTTTTTATTAATTTTATGAGCGGTTGGTTGGTTGGTTGTATGGAGTTTAATGGCACTGAGTCCTCGTGGGACATATTGTGCCAAACAAATAGTTAAAAATCATTCTACAATGACCAAAACAAACAGCTATAAAAGGATGATAAAAGGAACAAGCTAAAATGCAAAAGCAGTGTAGAGGAGATAAATAAGATCAAAAGTAAAAACCAGCGATGAGATATAAAATTCAGATGTGAAGGTAAAAACCGATGTCTTTTAAAAACAGAAATAGATTACGATGAGGTGGATTATTTAAAATATCTTTAATATGAATAGATGAAGAGTTAAAATAATGAACACGATGCTTTTTAAAACGGGGATAATCAATGAGGACATGCTTTACGGACATTGCTGTATTGCAGTGATTGCAACCTGGAACACATTCTCCGAGTAACAAATGACGATGAGTAAAACGCGTGTGACCAATCCGGAGGCGAGTGAGAATAACATCATGTCTCCTAGTTGGCAACGTACTCCAATTTTCAATGTTTGGTTTAATTGTACGCAATTTATTATCAGTCTCTTCATCCCAAGAACTATGCCACTTCTTATAAAACAGATTTTTTATATATATTTTTAACATCACAAAGGGGAAAAGACATATCCATAAAGTCAGTAGTAGTTTTTGCAGCTTTATCAGCATTCTCATTACCTTTAATTCCCACATGGGATGGAATCCAGCTGAAAAGAATGGAAAAACCCACGGATTTCAGGCTGTCAATGAGGTCAAGGACCTGGAATATTAGAGGGTGACTTTTATATGTGGGTGAAGAGAGAGATACTAAAACGCTTTTTGAGTCAGAATAAAATATATATTTGCCATTCTCACGACGTGCTATCTCTTCCAAGCCTTTAAGAATGGCTAAAATTTCTGCGGAGTAAATAGAAAACGCTGCATGCGATTTAAAACTATATATATGGTCCTCTATAACAAAAGCACAACCCACAAAATCACCTTGTTTAGAGCCGTCAGTAAAAACAGGAGTGTAAGTAGAGTACGTTTGTCTATGGTGTTTAAAAATTTGGTAATAAATAATATCAGGGGTAAACCCTTTGTCAAAATTTTTAAAAGGATTAAGAAATGTAAAATTGGAAAAAGTCCAAAGAGGTTTAAAATTGTCAGTTTTTAAAATGCTATAGTTAAAGAACCCAATTTCGTCTAAAGTGTTTTTGATCCTCTGATGAAAAGGGAGGATACAAGAAGGCCTAGCAGAATAAAAACGCATGAGACAGTGATTAAAATTATGATTTTGTACAGGATGATGTGTGACTGATGAAACTTTAAAATAATAACAAATAGATAAAAATTCCCGTCTAAGAGTAAGAGGTTCGTCATAGCAGTCAACGTATAAACTTTTCACAGGAGAGGTTCTGAATGCTCCTGAGCAAAGGCGTAGAGCAGAGTGGTGAATGGTTGGTTGGTTGGTTGGATGAGGTTTAATGGCGCAAGGTCCAATAAGGACAAGATGCGCCAGACTAAAGATAAAAGCAGAAATACAGTAAAACATATCAATATAATTTTAAAAGGTACAAATAAAACGGATTAGAGTAATAATTTTAAAACGCTAAAAACGTGATAAGAAAGTGAGATGCGAAAAAAAGTGGGATGAAGTGAAATGCTTATAAAGAGGAATAAAAACCAATACGCTTTAAAAAGTCAAATAAGGCAGTATGTGGTGATTCACCCAAAAGGTGACTTAAACTTAAATTGGCATTATTAAAATACATTACATAAAAAAGAGTAAATCGAGTACAAGAAGTTAAAAAATGGTGAACGGTGAGAATGCAATCGCAGCTTGGACAACGTGGGGGCGGTTCCCCTAAAAGCAAATGAGAGTGGGTGAGTCTAGTATGACCAATACGAAGTCTAGTTAAGATAACATCCCGTTTACGACCAGGAATTGAAGCCCAAGTGGTGATATTTGGTTTGATACCATGCAGTTTATTCCGTGTTTCATTTTCCCAGTCCTCAATCCAATTATTTCGGATAATAAGAGAGGTCGCATTCTTAATATCGGAATATGGCAAACAGACATTATAATGATCGGTAGCACTCCTTGCAACAACATCGGCCCTTTCATTTCCTGGAATACCGGCATGGCTAGGCACCCAACAGAAGAGAATGTGGAAACCACGACGGATTAGCTTCTGATACAGATTAAGGGTCATATAAATACTACTGTTCGTTATGAGACCCGAACTGAGACTATCCAGAACGCTTAGTGAGTCTGTATAAATCACAAAGTCCCTCCTATTGCTATTGGAAACAAACTTTAGAGCCTCATAAACTGCAATAGATTCAGCGGTAAAAATGGAGCAGAAAGAAGGAAGGCAATAACCTAGAGTAGTATTGTCACTCACAACAGCAAAACCAACGTAGTTAACAGATTTGGACCCATCCGTGTAGATTTCGATATAGTTTGAATAATTACATCTATAACTATGGAAGAGTTGCCTATAGATATGAGGATCGGTTACATTTTTAGGGAAATTTTTAAACGGATTCTGATATGGATTTTAAGCTCCTTCCAAGGTGGGATTTTAAAATATGGGTTTGTCAACACTTCCTTATCCTTAAGCAATGAGTTCTCCAAAATCCTGCGGATACGCAGACCAAAAGGCGGAATAAAAGATGGGCGATTAGAATAAAATTGGTCATGATGACGGTTTAAAAGGATGTTTTTAATAGGATGAGAAGGGTGAGATAAAATGCGATAAAAAGTGTTCAATGAAATATGACAGCGAATGTGATTCAATGCAGGTTCGTTGCAGTCAACATAAAGACTTTGTACGGGAGATGTCCTAAAAGCACCAGAACAAATGCGAAGTGCAGAATGATGCACAGTGTCTAGTTTGCGTAAAACTGAAGGACGCGCTGAACCATAAACAGAACAAGCGTAATCCATTTTTCCTGAGTGGTGAATGACGTTGAGTTTTTCTAGGACAGATTTCCTAGCGGAACCATAAACCATACAACCGTAATCAAGTTTGGATCGAATGAGTGCACGATATACTTTCAATAGGGAAAGCCTATCTGCACCCCAAAATGTACTAGAAAGAACTTTTAAAATGTTAAGAGACTTCTCGCATTTTTTGCGCAAGTCCATAACATGGGGTAAAAATGTAAGTTTGCGGTCAAAGGTTATACCCAAGAATTTTATTTGCCTGGCTCAAGACATTTATCGGGTTCCCTCCGATATAAATTTCCGGATCTGGTTGGAGACCACGCTTTCGGGTAAAGTCTATGCAAGAGGTTTTAGTGTTGGAAATAGTGAACCCGTTCTCGTTCGACCAGTTAACTATTTTATTAACTGCAGCTTGGAGTTGCCTCACAACAAAACGCATATCCGCTCCTTCACAACAAATATGTAGGTCGTCAACATAAAGATTTCCTTTTACGGATATAGGAAGTACTTTCAAAATGCCATCGATGGCAACATTAAAAAGTGTGACACTGAGGACACTCCCTTGTGGCACGCCCTCTTCTTGAATATAAACATCTGAAAGAACATTTCCAACTCGGACATGAAACTGCCGCAGATATAAAAAATTTTTGATAAAAATTGGCAGGTTACCCCTTAAGTCAAAATTGTATAAGTTACGTAATATGCCGTACCTCCACGTACGGTCATATGCTTTCTCAATGTCAATAAATATTGAAACAAGATGATGATTTTTAACAAAAGCGTTACGAATTTTGCTCTCTAAATCAACTATATTATCAATAGTGGATCTGCCACGGCGAAACCCGCTTTGAAAGAGAGACAATATACCATTACTTTCTAGATAGAAGACCAGGCGGGCATTTACCATTTTTTCTAAAATCTTGCATAAGCAGTTAGTCAGAGCGATAGGACGGTAGTTTAGTGGGTTCTTAGGATCTTTGTTGGGTTTTAGAATGGGAATAATAGTGGCCGTTCTCCAGGAGGATGGAAAGCTTTGTTCTTGAAAAATTCTGTTATATAAGTGGAGAAGGTTATTGAGAGAATCTGGAGAGAGATTTTTAAGCATGATGTAAGAAATATTGTCAGGGCCGGTAGCTGAATTGTGGGATGTTACGCAAAGCTTCATTCAATTCATATAAGGTAAAATCACTATTATACGGTAATCGAGTTTTGGTTTTGAAATTTAAATGCTTTCTCTCAGCAGTTAATTTGATTTGATTGAAAGGAGACTGGTAGCTATTGCTTGAACAAATATCAGAAAATACTGATGCTATTGTATTTGTAATGTCTTTTAAGGAAGATACGGTGCTATTTTTATATTGGAGGATGTTGATTTGGTTATTAGGAAAGTGTCCCGAGGCTCGTTTAACTTTATCCCATAATTGCTTACTGCTAATTTTATTAGAAATGCTACTGATATACTTCCTCCATGACTCTCTCTGGCTATTTCGTAAGGTGCGCCTAAATACAGCTCTACATTTTTTATAGTCAGAGAGATTTTCAGAAGTTGGGTACCTTTTAAAGATACTCCAGGCCTTCCTCTGTATTATATAGGTAATACGGCAGTCATCGTTCCACCATGGTTTAGTTTGTTTCCGGTAGTGACCAGAAGACTTCGGTTGGTTGGTTGGTTGTTTGATGCTTTATGGCACTGAATCCTCTAGGGACATATTGTGCCAAACACAAGGTAAAAATATTTAAAGGTGGTTTTTAACAACGTCAAATAAACATACGATAATGACACAAACTTATAAAAATTTAAAAAATAACAAAGAAAACTGCTAAGAACAAAGTGAAAAGATTAAAACTGTTTGGTGATAAAAGATGCGTAAACCATCAAATATGATTATAAAAATCGATATCTTTAAGAAATTTAAAAAGATTAGGATGAGGTGACAAACCAATAAGATCACGGATATTGATATTTTGAGAAAAGTACCGATGACGAAGTTTATTAAAATTTGGACAGTCAGTTAAAATGTGTTTGACGGTCATATTGACCTTGCAGGCTTGGCATATTGGAGCAGGATCACCGAGAAGGAGGTGACAGTGTGTAAAGCGGGTGTGGCCAATACGCAGACGGGTTAATACAACATCCCATTTCCTCGTATTTTGAGAGGGCCATTCACTGATAATAGGCTTAACTAGATGCAATTTATTATCTACTAGATGGTCCCACGATTCTTGCCAATTTCGTTTAGTGCTATATTTGATATGATTCTTCAAGTCGCAGTAAGGGGTAGCAATGTCAAGGGGATCAACAGCCAATTTTGCAGCACGATCCACAAGATCGTTACCCATAATTCCCACATGAGAAGGAACCCAACAAAAGAGGATTGAAAAACCCTTCGAGACAAGGATGCTTAAAATCTTGTAAATATATAAAATCAGCGGGTGACTATTGTTATGTACAGTAGATAAAGAGTGTAGAGAGCTCAAAGAGTCGGTATATAAAATGAATTTGTTACTTTTGTAATGAATTAATTCCTCCAAAGCCTTAAAAATAGCGATCAGTTCAGCAGAGTAAATTGAAAAACAAGAATTCAGTTTATAGCTATAAATATCATTATCTATTGCATATGCACAGCCAACATAATCGTCAGATTTTGATCCATCGGTAAAAATAGGAATATAATTATGATATGAAAGTCTATGATAATTAAAAAGATGTTTAAAAACAATATCAGCAGTAGAAGCTTTGTCAAAGTGTTTAAAAGGATTTAAAAACATAAAATTTGAAGTTTCCCAAGGTGGAGGTAAAGATTCAGGAATGAGAATATTAAAATCGCTTATATTATGTGCAGTTAAAATAGAAATCATTCTTGTATGGAATGGAGGAGTGCAAGAAGTTCTGGCTCGATAAAGACGGCTTAAGTAGGGATTCAAAGTAAAATTTGTTAACGGGTGATTTGGATGACATAAAATTCTAAAATAATATTGGGACGCTAAAATTTCGCGTCTTAGTTTCAGTGGCGCCTCACAACAGTCGGCGTAGAGACTTTCAACCGGGGACGTACGGAATGCACCAGAGCATAATCGAAGAGCTGAATGATGAATGATGTTAAGTTTTTGAAGGATGGACTTACTGGCAGAACCGTACACAACTGAGCCATAATCGAGCTTAGAGCGGATAAGACAACGGTAAATTTTTAAAAGAGAGGTCCTGTCTGCCCCCCAAAAAGTATTAGACAGGACGCGCAAGATGTTAAGTGATCTCTCGCATTTTTTACGCAGATGGATGATGTGGGGTTCAAAAGTTAGCCTGTTATCGAAGATCACGCCCAAGAATTTTATTTCTTTCAAGATTTTTATATTTTGCCCTTCCATTTGAATAACAGGATCAGGATGAATACCCCGTTTCCTACAGAAATGAACTGCGCAGCTCTTTGTCGCAGAAAACCTTAAAACCGTTACGATCAGCCCAATTCACAATTTTGTTGACGGATGCCTGAAGTTGCCGTTCAATGAAACGCATGTCGACGCCATCACAAGAGATGTGAAGATCGTCTACATAAAGATTCGCTTTAACAGATGGCGGTATTACATTAAGAATGTTATTAATTGCGATGATGAATAAATGAACACTAAGAACGCTGCCCTGAGGGACCCCTTCTTCTTGCGTAAAAACATTTGAATAACAATTTCCAACCCGAACTTTAAAATTACGTAAAGATAAAAAAATTTTCAATAAAAATAGGCAGGTTTCCCCTCATGTCGTAACTGTATAATTGTTGCAGTATCCCGTAACGCCAGGTACGGTCATACGCTTTCTCTATGTCGAAGAAAATTGACACCATGTGATGACGCTTCACAAAGGCGTTCCGTATTTTACTTTCAAGATCGACAATGTTGTCAATGGTACTCCTACCACGACGGAAACCACTTTGGTTCAGAGATAAGCACTTATGAACTTCGAGGTAATAATTAAGACGAGCACTAATAATTTTCTCCAAAGTTTTACTAAGACAGCTAGTGAGAGCAATTGGGCGGTAGTTAAGCGGATTCTTTGGGTCTTTTTTAGGCTTCAGGATGGGAATGATGATAGCCATTCTCCAGGAGATTGGGTAAGTATGTTCGTGCCAGATTCTATTGAAAAGAAATAAGAGGTTGGAGAGAGATGTGGGTGATAAATTTTTTATCATACAATAAGAAATATTATCCGGACCGGCAGAAGAATTAGAGGTATTCTGGAGAGCTCTATGTAATTCAAGTTCAGTAAGATCACTATTATACGGAAGAAAACGTTTAGTGTGGAAGTTTATTTTGTTTTTTTCTATTAAAGTTCTGTGTTTCATAAAAGATGACGAGTAATTGGTCTTTGAAGAGATAAAAGAAAAAGTAGAAGCAATAGCGTTTGAAATGTCATTTAGGGAGGAGATATTTTGGTTATTGGTTTCAAGGAAGTGAATTTGATTGTTAGGATAGACACCAGAGCTGCGTCTCACTTTATCCCACATAATTTTACTAGAGGTAGAAGTAGTTATGCTATTGACATATCTGGCCCAAGAATCCTTTTGGCTGCGTCTTAAAATCCGTCGGAAGATGGCTTTGTATTTTTTGTAAATCAGAAAGTTGTTCGTAGTAGGATATCTTTTAAAAACATTCCAGGCCCGTCTTTGAGCTCTGTAAGCATTTTGGCATTCCTGGTTCCACCACGGCTTTGTCTGTCGGCGATAGCTACCAAGAGATTTTCGAATTGAAGAGTCTGCGGCATGAATGATAATATTTGTTACAAGTTCGACGGCTTCATCGATAGTCCTATTTTCTACCATATCTTTAGTTATTTTTGCTAGACTGCTAAATAAATTCCAATCAACGATATCAAAAATATATCGAGGGGAACGCTGATTAGGCTTAATAAGAGAAATGCCTGTAAGGATAATAGGGAAATGGTCGCTATTGTGAAGGTCAGAGTCGACTTTGAGGTTCCAGAAAGGGTATTGCTGCGGAGAACATATGGCTAAGTCAAGGTGGTGGTAGGTTCTATTTGGAGAATGAAAATAGGTAATTTCATTGGTATTCAGAAGCGAGAGATTATGGTCTTGGATTAACTGCTCTATTTGTTTGCCACGATGATTAATATTGGGACTACCCCAAAGAGGATTGTGACCATTCATGTCACCAAGAATAATGAAAAGGTTTAGGAAGCTGAGAAATCAGATTATTTAGAGACTTTTGATCTATTGCAACGGATGGGGGGAGGTACAGACTGCAAATGGTAATACTTGAATGGATATGAATCCTGACAGCAACAGCTTGTAAGTCAGTTTGCAAAGTGATGGGAGCACAAGGATAGTCTTGGGCGATGAGCAGAGCCACCCCGCCGGATGGCCTGTCACCTTCCATGTGATCTTTCCTTAAAGTGGTGAAATATCTTAGCTTTGCTTCTTTTGC
Organism: Pardosa pseudoannulata; assembly: GCA_032207245.1. NCBI lineage: Eukaryota > Metazoa > Arthropoda > Arachnida > Araneae > Lycosidae > Pardosa > Pardosa pseudoannulata. The sequence goes on along the minus strand of JAGEOH010000018.1, from coordinate 459,615 downwards.
TGTATGCAGGAACGTCTCCTGCAGTGCAATACATATAGGGTGATAGTGGTTAACCAGATCCCTGAGATCGGAGGTGTGATGGTGGAAACCATGGCAGTTCCAGGTCATTAAAGCCATAATAAAAAAAAGAGAAAAGGGAAAAAAACGGTTAGCACTGAGGAGAAGCGGATGGCGTGTCCGTCTCAGAACCGCTGCTAGTGGACATGTCATCCTCCGGTGACACGTACATTTTTAGGGAATCGTCTTCAGTAGGGACGAGATTTTCCAGGATAGGACGATGTTTCAGAAAATCTATTCGCGATAGTTTCTTTTTACCTGCTACAGTTTGTGCTTTAGTTTGATTTTTATTTACAAAAGTATTTTTCTTAGTAGTTCCTTTATGCTTAGACGAGGCTGGTACATTCAAACTGGTATTTCGGATGTCAGAAGGATTTTTACTATTGCTGTTAGTCTGCTTGTGCGATTCATGTATGTTTTTACGAATCTGTAAATCTGGTTTGTGAATAGAAAGCAAAGATGGAGTATTTACGGGAGGTAATTGCTTGGATGAAATTTCTGTAACGGAAGCTTTATTAATGATTTTACACTGGGATATATCCGTTTGAGTACCACATGATTTCATAGATTTCGAGCTGACCACAGAGGAGAAGGAAACTCCAGGCTTTGGACAACGAGATGTAATTATTTTTCGGGCTTCCGGGTATGAAATATTGTTTTTTTGTTTTAAATTTTGCACTTCTTTTTCAAATTGCCAGGATGGACAAACACGAGAGAAAGAAGGATGAGCACCTTTGCAGTTCACGCATAAAGGTGTTTTATCACAGTTCATGGAGTCGTGGCCGACTTCTGCACAACGTGCACAGGTAGCGGACCCACGACACGACAGCTTGGAATGTCCAAATCGCTGACACTGGAAACAACGAAGAGGGTTAGGAATGTAAGGGCGAACGGTACATTTTAAATAAGCAGCGTATAAATTAGAGGGGAGTTTAGGACTATCAAAAGTTAGAATAAGATGTTTAGTTTTAATTGTTTGCCCGTCGCGACGAATAGTTATTCGACGGACCGCGACAACACCTTGACTTTTCAGATTTTCCAAGATCTCATCCTCTGGGACATTATACAAATCGGACTCAGATATAACACCTTTTGAAAAGTTTAGAGAACCATGCGGGGAAACAGAAACTGAAAACGGGCCTAAAGTATTACTGGAAAATAAAGATTTAGCTTGCGTAGGAGACGACACTTGTACGAGTAGATCACCAGATTTGAGTTTTTTGATAGATTCAACCTCACCAATTACAGATTGTATAGTTTTATGTATAAGGAACGGGGAAATAGAGCTGAAACTTCCATCTGCGTTATTTTTAAGAATGAAGAAACGAGCTTTGTTACTTACAATGTGCTCTCCGGTTGAGGGAGAGTAATTTGGAGCGTTTTGAGAACCCATATTAGCAAAAAAAATGTTCGGATCCCGACGGCACCACCCACCACGGAGCCCAACAGGGGGATGCAGAAACCTGCACCAGTGCTAGCCGGGATCTATACGATCACAGGTACTTCTGAAACACAGCCCAGAAAGTACACCGATCACTTAGTCCGAGCCGAAAACCGACCAGCCGATTGGTACATGTGGACCAATATGTACCTCCCGTTTACACGAAGCCGAGGCCAAAGCAACGTGTTGGAAACTCCCCGCCAAAATAGAAATTCCATAATGATGATTTCCCACACGGGGAATCCCCTCAATTACCAGGATCCTCATTTCCGGGGACACGGGTCTCCACGCACGGCAAACACGTGGGCAGTTAACAGTTCGCGAGAGGCTATGTTCAGAACGGAACATAGCATCACGAGAAAAGCCCTCACCTCCGAAGAGGTAACCACGACGAGGGAGAAAAAAAAGGATAAAGTAGAAGACAAGAGGAGAGGAAACGGAAAGAGAAATTAAAGATCGCTGGGGTACCTCGGGATTGCGACACCCGTGTTTACCTAAAGTAGGTAAACCCCCTGAGAGGCCAGAAGACTTCGGAATGGCATTATCTGCTGCAGCAAAAATTGTTTCAGTCACGTTTTTGGACCACCTTGTCAATGGAAGACTCCTCAACCATATCACTTGAAATGACAGCTAAATTCTTGAACTTTTCCCAGCTTGCTTTTCCAATTAAATAGCGAGGTATATTATTATAAGAAGTGGCACAGATATCAGGAGTTAAAATTATTGGGAAATGATCACTATTACGTAAATCGGAATCAACAGAAAACTTAAACAAAGGAAGGAGTTGGGGAGAACAGATTGCAAGATCAAGGGCATGATAGGTTTTTGAGGGAAAATGGAAAAAAGTGGCCTGGTCGTTATTGAATAGACAAAGATTATGGTCTGAAAGCAGTTTCTCAATTTGTTTACCACGTCGGTTAAGATCAGAGTTTCCCCACAGAGTACTATGGCCATTCAGATCACCAATAATTATGAACGGTTTCGGAAGTTCCTTTATTAGATTATTAAGGGAGTTTTGTAATATAGGGCTATTAGGAGGTAAATAAATACTGCAAAACTGTAATAAGAGTGTACGTATGGATTCGGACTGCAACTGCTTGAAGGTCGGTTTAAAGGGTAATTTGAGTAGATGGGTAGTCATGGGAAACAAATAGGGCTACACCTCCAGATGCCCTGCCGCCAGTGACATGATCCTTCTGTAGGTGGTAAAACGCCGAATTTAGCGATCTTGCACTCATCAAGATATGTTTCCTGTAGTGCAAAACAGGCTGGGTGGATTTATTTTACCCCCCCCCCCCCCCCCCCCCCCCCCCCCCCCCCCCCGCCCCCCCCCCCCCCCCCCCCCCCCCCCCCCCCCCCCCCCCCCCCCCCCCCCCCCCCCCCCCCCCCCCCCCCCCCCCCCCCCCACCCCCCCCCCCCCCCCCCCCCCCCCCCCCCCCCCACCACCCCCCCCCCCCCCCCCCCCCCCTCCCCCGGGTCTCTAAGATAGACACGTGGGCCCTAAAGCCGAGGCAGTTCCATAAAAAGAGAGCTATTATGAACGAAAAAAGAAAAGAATAAAGAACGGGGACCTAAGGGGCGGAGGTCGGGGACTCCGCCTCAGATCCAGATGATGATTCAGCTGACATGTCTTCGGGAGAGACATACATCTTAATAGGCTCATCATCAAAACCTACTTCATTCTTGCCATTTTTTAAAAAATCTGTATGCTTCATTTTTGTTTTTATTTTTATTGCAGGAGGTGGGAGCTTCTGGCGCAGTATATGGTTTGGTGGTATTGGTTTTAATCTCCTTTTGATATTCTGCTTATTGCTTTTAGTAATTTTATTAGCGATATTTGCATCTTTTTTTCATTAGAAGAATTTTTACTTTTTTGCGTAGGTACTTGTGTTGTGGTGCTTGGGCCAGTAGTAGGTTTTATATTTTTCTCAGATGTAGGCTTGTTTCTTTTTTCGATTCTATTGAGGATAGAAGATTGGGAAAATTCAGTTTGTACGGCTATAGATTGAACGGTCTTGGGATTTAAAGCTGTTGAATATGAGATGCCAGGTTTAGGTGTACGAGAGAGTATCAATTTACGGGCCTCGGGATAAGAAATGCTGTTTTTTATTTTCAGAGCTTGAATTTCTTTCTCCAACTGCCAGGAAGGGCAAGAGCAGTAGAAAGATGGATGAGCTTTGCAATTTACACACAACTGTGCCTTTTGGCAGTTTTCAGATTCGTGGCCAACTTCTGCACAGCGGGCGCAGGTAGTGGTCCCACGACAAGATAGCTTTGAATGGCCAAACCGTTGGCACTTGAAGCAGCGTAAGGGGTTTTGAATATAGGGGCGTACTGGGCAACGGAGGTAAGCTGCAGTGATATGTGAAGGAAGATTCGGGCTATTGAATGTTAAGATAATATGTTTGGTTTTTAGAGTATCCCCACCACGAGGAATCGTGATGCGTCTTACATGGGTTACTCCTTGGTCTTTAAGGTTTTCTAAAATTTCATCCTCAGGCGATGAAAAGTTCGCTTTCAGATATTACGCCTTTGGAATAATTGAGACTATTATGGGGTAAAACTATCACTGAAAAAGAGCCTAGATTAGTACGGGAGATTAGAGTTTGAGCCTGAAGTGCATTAGAAACTTTTATTAAGATATCTCCGGAATTAAGTTTTTTGATGGTTTCTACGTCATCAACATCAGATTTTATAATTTTATGAATTACGAACGGTAATATGTGTTTAAAACTGTCATCTGTTAATTTTTTATAATAAAGAAACGTGTGTTCTTATTAATGAATTTCACATTTTGTTGCTCTCCTTGAAGTAGTGAGGGGGGAAAGGAAGCCATGATAGTATAATGAGAATTCGGATCCCGACGGCACCACCCACCACGGAGTCCAACAAGGGGATGCAGAAACCTGCACCAGTGCTAGCCGGGATCTATACGATCACAGGTACTTCTGAAGCTGCTACCACCCTTAATGCAACAGTCCAGAGAGTACACCGATCACTTAGTCCAAGCCGAAAGTCGACCAGCCGATTGTTACATGTGGACCAGTATGTACCTCCCGTTTACACGAAGCCGAGGCCAAAGCAACGTGTTGGACACACCCCGCCAAAATGGAAATTCCATAAAAGATGATTTCCCCCACGGGAAGTCCCCTCAATTACCAGGATCCTCATTTCCTTGGACACGGGTCTCCACGCACGGCAAACACGTGGCAGTTAACAGTTCGCGAGAGGCTATGTTCAGGACGGAACATAGCATCACGAGAAAACCCTCACTTCCAAAGAAGTAACCACAACGAGGGAGAAAAAGAAAGGGAAAGTAGGAGACAAGAGTAGAGGAAATAGAAAAAAGATAAAAGATCGCTGGGGTACCTCGGGATTGCGACACCCGTGTTTACCTAAAGTAGGTAAACCCCCTGAGGGGGATATATATTAGGGCTTCCCCACAGCGGGTTATGGCCGTTGAGATCACCTAGAGTTATAAAAGGGGAGGGAAGTTCACAAACAAGGTTATTTAAAGAAATATGGTCAACAGAGGTTTTCGGAGGAGATAAAGGCTGTAAACAGTAATCAGACAGTTAAGTGAATTCTCGCAGCAACTGCTTGTAGATGATTTTAAAGAGAAATGGAGATGATGGATAGTCATGAGCGGTGAGAAGGCGACACCACCAGAAACATTTACACCACTAGTATAGTTTTTCTAATAGTGCTGTAACGCCGGAGCTTGGCAACTTTACTCATGTCGAGATAAGTTTCCTGGAGAGCGATACACGCAGGATGAAAAGTATTGGTCAGGTCCCGAAGGTCGGAAACGTGAGTTTTAAAGCCATGACAGTTCCATGAGATGACCGCCATAATTAAACAAAACATTCACGGGAAGGCCCCAAACTGGTCCGGGCCGAAAATCGCTCCGCCAGTCTCAGTCCCGGTGCAGTGCCATACCCGCTTCGGACCCCAGCCCGACGGGCCCGGCCCTCAGAGCCAATCCTTGTCCCGAAGTTACGGATCGAACTTGCCGACTTCCCTTACCTACATTGTTTATATCGACTAGAGGCTGTTCACCTTGGAGACCTGCTGCGGATATGGTACGGTCCGGCACGAAAATCACACCATCTCCCTCGGATTTGCAATAGCCGACAGAGGCGGACCGGACACCGCAAGAGCCGCGTGCTTTTACAGGGACAGCGTCCCTATATGGACGAGCCGATTCCAGGGACACGAACCCTTACAAAGAAAAGACAACTCTTGTCCTCCGTCGACTTCTCCGAGTTCGGTTGCGTCGCCGTTCGGCCCGAAGGCCCGATCTCCGTGTCCTGGTTGGGGAATATTGACATTTTTCGGTCGGCAGGACTCTCAATCGGTAAGGTCGCTTCGGAACGGATTTCTCCGATCCTTAGGGCCGATGACATGTTCAACTGCTGTTCACATGGAAATCTCCACCTTCAGTCCTAAAGGTTCTCACTTGAGTATTTGCTACTACCACCAAGATCTGCGCCTGCGGGGGCTCCAGACGGGCTCACGCCCGGCACTTCGACGCTCCCCGCAGCGATACTCGTCGAGACCTAAAACTCTTAGGGAGCTCTGCCTCGACGGCCATGGGCTCGACGCTGGAGCGCCATCCATTTTCAGGGCTAGTTGCTTCGGCATGAGTTGTTACACACTCCTTAGCGGATTCCGACTTCCGTGGCCACCGTCCTGCTGCCTCGAGCCACCAACACATTTCATGTCTCATGAGCGTCTCGCATCGGGCGCCGTAAGTTTGGTTCATCCCACAGCGCCAGTTCTGCTTACCAAAAGTGGCACTGGGCACTCTCATCATCGCCGAGGCCATCGATCGAGCAAGGCGGACTTCTCACCCATTTAAAGTTTGAGAATAGGTTGGGTCGTTTCGGCCCCAAGGCCTCTAATCATTCGCTTTACCGGATGAGACTGAATCATTCGAGCGCCAATCCTGAGGGAAACTTCGGAGGGAACCAGCTACTAGATGGTTCGATTAGTCTTTCGCCCTAGACCCGGTTGGTTGGTTGGTTGGTGTTTACTGGCGCAAGATCCAAGAGAGAATATGCTGCGCCAAACAAAAGAGCTCATAAATCAAAGGTATTCAAATAAAAAGTAAGAGATTACTATAAAAAATTAAGAAAAACAAGTGATAAACGATGAAGGATAAAAATTACATTAAAAATTTTTTAAAGCATTAATGAGGTTTAAAACATTGATGCAGATGAGAAATTCAAAGAGTTTGGGATGAGGAGTTTTGCCTAAAAGTTCATTCAATGCAGGATGATTGTTTTAAAATATATAAGTAAAAGCGTTTAAAACTGGACATGAAATTAAAATATGATGTACAGTGAGATGAGCATGACAAAAGGAACATTTTGGAGCAGGTTCAGACAGTAGTAAATGTTTATGGGTTAGTCTGGTGTGACCGATACGAAGACGGGTAATATTACATCTAATTTGCGATTGGATAGAGAAGGACAGAAAGTAACGGTTGGCATAATTGAATGAAGCTTGTTCCCCGTTTCCAGGTTCCAGTCAGCTTTCCAGCGTCCATGGTGATCAAAGCAATGGACTTTTTAATATCCTCATAGGGATGGGCCAGGTAGGGGACAGTAGCATGTCTGGCCAGATCGTCAGCCTTTTCATTGCCCGGATACCCACGTGGCTGGAACAACAGAGTAGAATAAAACCGGAAAAAGTAAGTTTTTTATATAGTTTTATAGAACTGGAGATGTAGCTGCAACAATAGTGTCAGATGTGATACTTTCCAAAGCGCTCAGAGAGTCAGAATAAATGATGTAGTATTTTTTATTGCTTATGGAATGTTTTTAGAGCCTCGTAAATAGCAATCGTTTCAGCCGTAAAGATGGAGCAAAAAGAGGGAAGACTGTAGCTAGAAGTGACAGTTGGTTGGTTGGTTGAATGGAGTTTTATGGCACTGGGTCCTCATGGAACATATTGTGCCAAATAAATAGTTAAAACTTAGAACCACAAAGATGTGATCAAAGCATTTATAAAAGATAAAAGCAACATAACAGTTACAGAAGATAAAAGCAAACATGTCAAAAAATATAAAAAACGTGTAGAAAAGACACATAAAACCAACAGTAAAGAAAACAGCGATGAAGCATAAAATTCAGATGAAAGGGTAAAAACCAATGTCTTTTAAAAACAGAAAGAGCTTAGGATGAGGCGAATTATTTAAAATATCTTTCATGTCAATGGATGATGAATTAAAATAATGAATACGATGTTTTATAAAACGAGGGCAATCGATGAGGACATGTTTTACGGAGATGACCGCTTTACAGTGACCACACATTGGAGCTGGTTCTCCGAGTAAGAGATGACGATGAGTAAAACGTGTGTGTCCAATCCGTAGGCGAGTGAGGATAACGTCATGTCTTCTAGATGATAAGGTATCCCAGTTTTCGATTTTTGGTTTAATGGCACGCAACTTATTATCAGTCCCTTCATTCCAACAATCCTGCCATTTCTTATGCAACAGATTTTTTATATATTTTTTGACATCACACAGGGGCAAAGACATGTCACAAAAGCTACTAGCAGTTTTTGCCGCTTTATCAGCCCTCTCGTTTCCCTTAATTCCCACATGTGACGGAACCCAGCCAAACAAAAAGGAAAAGCCCACAGATTTCAGAATTGGAGATGCTTGAAATGTACTTAATTCAAGACTCCTTCTGGGAACGGCGTCTGACCTTTCTGGCATAAGCTTTTGCTTTATTAAAAGCAATAAGGTTAGTAGTATTTGGGTACCTACGGAAGATACTCCAGGCATTCTGCTGCAATTTCTTATCACGAAGACAATCTGAGTTCCACCACGGTTTTTTATTTTTTCTGTTGGTAGGGCGAGATTTAGGAATACTGACATCTGCAGCATTAATAATAGTGGATGTTACATTATTAACTGCTTCGTCAACGGTGCCAGTAGTTATGTCAGGAGTGATAACGGCGAGTGAAGTGAAATTCAACCAGTCTGCCCTATTTTCAATATAACGGATATGGGAGGAGATATTATGAGAGTTAATGTAAAGCGGAGAGAGAAAGATTGGGAAATGATCGCTATTATGAAGATCACTGGAAACTGAAAATGAATATAAAGGAAGAATTGAGGGAGAGCATATGGCAAGGTGTATGGCATGGAAACTCCTGGTAGGCTTATGGAAGTAAGTATTATCGCCATTGTTGAGGATACATAAAGAGAAATCTGATATGAGTGACTCGATGGCTTGTCCTCTATTGTTCACCTCAGTACCTCCCCACAGAGGACTATGGGCGTTAAAATCCCCGAGCAAAATGAAGGGAGGTGGAAGTTCCTGTATTAAATCTATTAATTTATGTATGTTTATGGCTTCGTTCGGAGGTAAGTAAAGGCTGCATATAGTAGTTAGACGTTTTAACCGGACACGGGCCGCAACGACTTGAAGGTTGCTTTTAATATTAAGGGACTGAAAAGGAACACTATTCGAAATAATCAGAGCGACACCGCCAGAGGCTTTATTGCCAAGTTCGTGATCTTTCCTTAAAACAGTATGGTTTCGTATTTTAGGGACTTTGCTTTGAGTTTGTAAGAATGTTTCTTGGAGAGCAATGCAAGCAGGATTATGGTCATAAATCAGAATGTGTAGATCGTCAATTTTATGCAGAAACCGTGGCAATTCCAAGAAAGCAACAGGGCCATAATTAAAAGGGATTAGAAGATTGAGAAGAGGCAATCCCGTCAAGGTGCTTGGAGGAATCGATTTTCTTCGTCTTCCATGGACTCATCAGAGACTGAGTGAGTGAGTGAGTGTTAGTTTTAATGGCGCAAAATCCAATATGGGACATGCTGCGCCAAACAAAAGGTAAAAATAAGAAATAATAAGAGCAATGTAATTTTCGTGATGAAAAATAAAACAAGATGAGAGAAATACAGGTCAGAACGATAAAAGTTATGTAAAGTAACAGATTGTATAATATATAACAAATGTTTGTATAAGAGTAAAAAGTATAAAACCGACAAAGTGTAGAATAAATATTAAGTCACCATAAAAGGGATTATATACAATTAAGAATCCAATAGATTTAAGAAAAGCAAAGAGATTTGGATGGGGAGTTTCCCCAACCAAATCGCCCAAGTTCAAGTCAGTCTTTTTAAAAAATATGAGACGTTGATTATTAAAAATTGGACACTCAATTAAAAAATGTAAAACGGTATACTTTTCCTTACAATTGGTACAGTAGGGAGATGTTTCATTGGTCAAGAGATAAGCATGAGACAACCTAGTATGGCCTATACGAAGACGGGTTAAAATTACATCTGTGCGTCTAAAAGGTATCATTGGCCATGGGGAAAGGAAAGGTTTTAAAGCTCGGAGTTTGTTGCCGTCCTGTTGATTCCACAACTCTTGCCAACTAGTGGAAATGTGATGAGAGATGAATTTTAAAATATCTTTGTAAGGAACAGTTTGCTCGAACTGAACAGAAGCAGCCTTTGCAGCTCTGTCTGCAAGCTCATTTCCAGATATTCCAATGTGACTTGGTACCCAACAAAAGATAACGTCGTACCCTTTACGATAGAGAGTGCTTAACTGATCAATATAATATCAATTATTAAGGGATGGGCATTGGTAGGACATTTAATTTGCTCCAGAGCACTCTTACTGTCCGTGTACAGACAAAACTTATTATGGCTTGACAACTGAATCAGGTGAAGAGCACGAAGAATGGCGACAACTTCAGCAGTATAAACGGAACAGATATTTGGGAGGCTTAAACTAACAGTAGTCTGTTCGAAAACAATACCACAGCCTACGCGACCGGCAGCTTTCGAACCATCCGTAAAAACCGGGTGATACTCCTTAAAATGGTTTCGATGTTCTAAATAAAATTGTTTGTAAATAGCGGGATTTGTATTTTCTTTTTTAAAAGACACCAGTTCACCAGTGATGCGAGTCAAAGGGACACTCCAAGGAGGAATAATAAGGTTATTTAAAGGCGCTACAGAGATGTTTTCAATATTAGCCTCATGTAGCAGAGGTTTCATCCTTTCGCAGAAAGGGGGAGTACAAGTGGAACGAGCATTAAAGAGCCTTTTAACAGCAGGGCCAACTGTGAAAGTATTCAAAGGGTGATTAGGGACGGAGCGGTATTTAAAATAGTAATTCAGAGACAGCTTTTTACGTCTGAGATTCAACGGAAGTTGGTTACAAATAGTATATAAACTCTGAACAGGTGAAGTACGAAAAGCTCCACAGCAGATGCGGAGGGCAGCGTGATGGATTGGATCTAACCAACGAAGTGCCGATCTAGAAGCGGAACCATATATAACAGCACCGTAGTCCAAGCGAGAAAGAACCACAGATTGATAGATGCGGAGTAAAGAGGTGCGATCTGCTCCCCAAGAAGTGTTAGAGAGGACTTTAAGAATATTCAGCAGTCTCTCACACTTTTTCCGCAGATGTAGGATATGCGGCAAGAAAGTTAATTTACTGTCCAAGATCACACCAAGATAACGAACCTCTTCAACAACATTGATTGGAATACCATACATGTGAATTGTAGGAGGAGGATGCATTCCCCTCTTTCTGCAGAAGTGGACACAAACGCTTTTACTAGGAGAAAAGGAATACCCGTTTCTGTCGCACCAATCGACTATGTGGTTAACAGCGGTTTGAAGTTGCCGTTCAATCACCCGCATATCCGATCCTTGACAGGAGATCTGAAGATCGTCAACATAAAGGCTGCTTTTTACAGATTGTGGTAAAACAGTTAAAATATTAGAGAAATATAAAGTAAAAAGTGTCACGCTAAGGACACTGCCTTGGGGGACACCTTCAGATTGTATAAAAGATCTTGAGGTGGTATTTCCCACGCGAACTTTAAAATATCTTTTGTATAAAAAATTTCTAATAAATATAGGAAGATTGCCACGGAAGCCAAGAACATGTAAAGTCCGTAAAATACCATATCGCCATGTATGGTCGTAAGCTTTTTCGATATCTAGAAAAATTGAAACAAGGTGGTTTCTTCGTACAAAAGCTGTACGGATTTCAGATTCAAGACAAACAATGTTGTCTAAAGTTGATCTTCCTCTCCGAAATCCACTCTGCTCAAAAGGAATGTCTCTATTATTTTCCAAGACATGTACTAAACGGGCGTTAATCATGCGTTCCAAAGTTTTACAGAGGCAACTTGTTAAAGCTATAGGCCTATAATTCAAAGGGATTTTAGGATCTTTACCCGGTTTTAGAACAGGGATAACAATGGCTTCCTGCCACATGCGAGGAAAGACATTCTCGCGCCATATCCTATTAAATAACTCCAAGATGTTGACCATAGCTTCATGATTGAGGTTCTGGAGCATCTCGTAAGATATCCCATCCGGACCAGGGCTGGTTTTATGAGCCTTAAACAGGGAATCCCGAAGCTCATACAAGTTGAACTCGCAGGTGTAGGATAACTTTTGACGACTACGGAAGTTGACAGGCGTCCGCTCAACACGTTTTTTATTCACGTTAAAAGTAGGGCTGTAAGAGTTGGGATCGGATACACTTGCAAAAGAGCTACCAATTTCATTAGCAACATCAACAGGGGAGGAAAGTACTGTTCCATTGATTTCCAAGACAGGGAGGGAGAATTCCTGATACAAACCGTTTGCTGCTTTTACTTTTCTCCAGACTTGTTTACTGGACATCCTTGCAGTAATAGAAGAGGTATAGAGAATCCAAGATTCTCGCTGACTCCTTCGCCTAATTTTCCGAGCAATGGCCTTGGCTCTTTTAAACGCAATCAGATTGTCATTCGTGGGGTACCGTCGAAAAATTCCCCAGCGTTTCTTTTGTTCTTTATATGCTTTAGCACATTCCTCGTTCCACCAGGGTTTCCTGAACTTATGGTATCGAGGTATGTTCTTAGGGATTGCAGCATCAGCAGCGTCCAAGATGGCTTCAGTTACGGTACATACAGCAGCATCAACATCTGTACTTTTAACCATGTCTTCCGTAATCACTGCCAATTCAGTAAAAGTCTTCCAATCTGCTTTGTGATACTTAAAAGTGGCAGGGCGTAGACCAAATTTAGGCATGTCTACTTGAGAGATCACCAGCGGGAAGTGGTCACTGTTATGTAAGTCATTATCAACAGAGAAGTTCAGCTGTTGCATGAGAGACGGCGAACAGATGGCCAAATCGAGGGAATGAAACGTCTTCGAAGCGGCGTGAAAGTACGTGATTTCTTCATTGTTAAGAAGACAGAGGCAGTGATCCGTAATCAGCTGTTCAATCTGTCGCCCACGGGAGTTAGTATTTTCACTACCCCATAGAATGCTATGACCGTTCATATCCCCCATCAAAATAAAAGGGTGCGGTAGTTGTTCAACCAAGTTGTTCAGATCGGATTGCGATATTGATTGTCGAGGTGGTAAGTAGAGACAACAGACAGTGAGCAAAGATGAAGTATGAATTTTTACAGCTACCGCTTGCAAAGAAGTTCTCAAATTAAGAACAGTGAAAGGAACCGAGTGTGACACTAAGATGCAAACGCCACCAGAACTTGTAGAGCAATCAGAAATATCCTTCCTAAAACAGGTAAACCCACGAATTTTCGCGGGAAGGTGAGACTTAAGGAAGGTTTCTTGGAGGACAAAGCATACTGGTTGGAACATATTTATTATGTTCTTGATGTCCGAAATGTGGGTGCGAAAACCGCGACAATTCCACGAAATAAAAGAGGCCATTAGGTCTGAAGGGAGGAAGATGCAACTGACGGTTTGTCCAGCCCAGCGGGCAGATTTGCTGCCCTGGAAGTTTTTTCAACTTCCATAAATTCACCGATGTCTGAAGCATAAAGTTCTATGCCATCATCAGAATTAATTTGCTTTTTTTCAGGGTTCTTTAAGATTTCCTTCAGAGAATGTTTAAATGATCGCTGTTTGGTTGGGCAAGACAGTTTTTTGTTTTTCATCTTTACCTTTTTTGTTTGACGTTTCGGTATAACGTTTGGCAGGGGATCATTTAATGGAGATTGCTCAATGATATGTTTTACTGAGAGAGGCTTACTTTTAAGGTTAAAGTTACTAAATAAACTATCACTGCATTTAACGAGTGTGTTCAATTGACTATTTTCGAAAAGCGAGTTTTCGGTTTGTGTGCTTATGGTTTTAAGTTGTTTAGCTGCAGCGGAATATGTCATGCCGCCCTTTGGAGTGCGTGATTCAACTATTTTCCGGGCTTCAGGGTAAGATACATTCTGAGTCACTTTTACAGATTGAATCTCTTTTTCAGTCTGCCACTTTGGGCAGGATCGCGAAAAAGCGGGATGATCTCCATTGCAATTAACACATTTTACTGTGCAATTGCAGTTTTCACTATTGTGGCCGACATCTGCACAGCGGGCACAGGTAACGGAACCACGACAGTTAAGTTTGGAGTGACCAAAACGTTGACACTGGAAACAGCGCAAGGGATTTGGAACATAAGACCTGACAGGGCATCTCAAAAAACCTGCATGTATATATTTGGGTATAGAGGGAGAGCCAAAAGTTAGAATAACATGTTTGGTAGGAATAGAGTTGCCATCGCGTTTAATGACTGATTCTTTTCACACCAACGACATTTTCACTTTTTAGTCCTATTAAAATCTCCTCTTCACTGCAGTTAAACAGATCACGCTCAGATATAACGCCCCTAGAGCAGTTTAGAGTATTGTGAGCAGAGACAGAGACCGCTATATCTCCAAAAGAAGTACACTTCATTAAATTTTCTGCTTGTTTCTTGTCTTTGACTTCAATCAGTAAATCTCCAGATCTAAGTTTTTTTACTGAACGTATCTCTCCGACATTGGTCATTATAGCTTTATGAATCAAAAAAGGGGAGCTATTAGTAAAATTACCTTCTTTGCGATGTACGATAAAGAATCTTGCTGTTTTCAAGTTACATGACACAAGGTGCCCACGGGGGGTATTTGGTTTGGAATCCATAAGAGAGGAAGAAAAATTCAGACCCCGACGGCACCACCCACCACGGAGCCCAACAAGGGGAAGTAGAGACCTACCTCAGTGCTAGCCGGGGTCTATACGCCCACAGTCACACCCTAAGACGCCTACCACCCTTAACGCAGGGTCCAGTGAGTGACCACTAGGCTTAGCCCAAAAGCCGAAGAACGACCAGCCGATTGATGCAAAAGGGACCACAAAGCACCTCCCGTTTGCTTGAAGCAGAGGCCAAAGCACTGTGTTGGGAACATCAACGTTTGCACGGGCTGAGTGTGCCTGTCAATGAACCCTCAAGAACCAGGACCCTCATTTCCAAGGACACGGGTCTCCACGCACGGCAAACACGTGGGCAGTTTCAACACCAAGAGGAGCAAGAGACAACAGAGCGGAAACAGCTTCTCAAGGGGTGCCCTCACCTCAAAAGAGGAAACCACAACGAGGGAGAAGGATAAGAATAAAGTAGAAGGAAAGAGGAGAGTAGAAAAGAAATGAGAAAAGATCGCTGGGGTACCTCGGGATTGCGACACCCGTGTTTACCTAAAGTAGGTAAACCCCCTGAGGGGGACTCATCAGAGACATCAGAATCCGAGGGATTTAAGTTTAAGATTGATTCTTCAATAAAAGGTTGGGGAGGTACATTTTTTTGTTTGAAACGAGAACTTTTCCATTTGTAAGTAGAATCTTTTTGAACTGGGGGTCTATTTTCTGAGCTGTTTTTTATAGTCTTTTTTTCTTTACGATTGGTGTTCTGAATTTCAGTTGAGATTTCAGGTATTACAGAACGTTTATTATTCAGAGATTTAGACGTGGAAGGTGGGGCAACTAGTTTAGCAGGTTGTCTGTTACGTTGATTGGAGTTTAAAGGCTCTGAATCCTTTAGAGGCAAACTGTCTATTTTAGCCGGAAATTCAGTTTGAGTGGCTATTGATTTCATGGATTTGGTTGCGGCAGAATATGAGAGTCCAGGTGTTGGGGTACTGGAATTTACTATTTTGCGGGCTTCTACATAGGATATATTCTGTTTTATTTTTGTAGTTTGAATTTCTTTCTCTATTTTCCAGTTTGGGCACGATCGGTAGTAAGAGGGATGGTCTCCCTTGCAGTTGATACATTTAAAAGGCTCAGCGCATCCTTCACTGGTGTGTCCAGGGGCAGCACAACGTGCGCAGGTCAAGGACCCCCGACAGGATGTCTGCGAATGACCGAACCTTTGGCATTTGAAACATCGTAACGGGTTAGGAATGTACGGTCTCACTTTGCAGTTAAGGTAGCCGGCTTTAATGTTAGTTGGGAGTTTTGGCAAGTCGAAAGTTAAAATTAAATGTTTAGTATTGATTATGTTATTATCTCTACGGATGGTAATACGGCGGACAGCACTGACATTAAAGGGTTTTAGGTTTTCCAGGATTTCAGATTCGGGGATGTTTTGCAAATCGGGTTCAGATATTACGCCACGGGATTGGTTCAAACTTTTGTGGATGTTTATGTTAACAGATCTTGTACCTATGGCTTTAAGCTTGGTTATATTTATAGCTTGGGCGTTGTTGGCAACTTCCACGAGAAGATCACCAGACTGTAACTTTTTAACGTTCTTCACATCTCCAACAGCAGACTGTATGACTTTGTGGATAAGAAACGGGGACACATCTTTGAAGTTTCCTTCATTGCATTTAATTATAAAGAATCTTGCAGCAGTAAGTATTTTGGAATTTGTTGACGACTCAATTACAGGGGAGTGTTTTTTGAAAGTATCCATGATAAGAGTTATTTAGATTCAGACCCGACGGCACCACCCACCACGGAGCCCAACAAGGGGATGCAGGGTACTGCACCAGTGCTAGCCGGGCCTATACGCTCACAGTCAGAAGACCGATCGCTTGAACCGTAGCAGATGACAATGTCTAATCCACCAGCCGATTGATACGCACCGGAACTTACGTACCCCCCGTTTACTCGAAGCCGAGGCCAAAGCAATGTGTTGAAACCTCCCCGCAAAAATGGAAATGCCATTCTGATGATTCCCCTACGGGGAAGCCCCTCAATTACCAGGATCCCCATTTCCGAGGACACGGGTATCCACGCACGGCAAACACGTGGGCAGTTTAGACGCCAAGAGGAGCAAGAAACAACAGAGTGGAAAACAGCTACTCAAGGGGTGCCCTCACCTCAAAAGAGGAAACCGCAACGAGGGAGAAAGATAAGAATAAAGTAGAAGAGAAGAGGAGAGTAGAAAAGAAATGAGAAAAGATCGCTGGGGTACCTCGGGATTGCGAAACCCGTGTTTACCTAAAGTAGGTAAACCCCCTGAGGGGTTCAATCAAGTCAAAACAGCTATAAATTGATAACAGAAGATAAAATCAAACATGTTAAAAATACAAAACCCGTGTAGAAAAAATACATAAAACCCAAAGTAAAGAAAACAGCAATGAGGCATAAAATTCAGATGTAACAATAAAAATCAATGTGTTTTAAAAACAGGAAGAGATTAGAATGAGGCGAATTGTTTAAAATATCTTTAATGTTAATAGATGACGAATTAAAATAATGAATACGATGTTGTGTGAACCGGGGACAATCAATGAGGACATGCTTAACGGATATGACTACATTACATTGATTGCAAATTGGAGCAGATTCTCCGAGTAAAAGGTGTCGATTGGTAAAACGCGTATGACCTATCCGGAGGCAAGTAAGAATGACATCCTGTCTTCTAGATGGCAACGTACTCCAATTTTCAATATCTGGTTTAATATTACGCAATTTATTATTAGTCTCTTCATCCCAGGAATTCTGCCACTTCTTATACAACAGACTTTTCAGATACTTTTTAACATCACAAAAAGGCAAAGATATATTACAAAAATCACTAGCAGTTTTTGCTTGCTTTATCAGCATCCTCATTTCCCTTTATTCCTACATGGGACGGAATCCAGCTGAAGAGAAGGGAAAAACCCACAGATTTCAGGCTGTTGATCAGGTCGAGGACATTGAATATTAGAGGGTGGCTATAGTAGTTTGGTGAAGAGAGAGACGCTAAAACGCTTTTTGAATCAGAATAAAATAAATAGTTGCCTTTCTCATGACGGACTATCTCTTCCAAGCCTTTAAGAATGGCTATAATTTCTGCGGAATAAATGGAAAACGCTGCATGCAATTTAAAACTATATACATTGTCCTCTATAACAAAAGCACAACCCACAAAATCGCCTTGTTTAGAGCCGTCAGTAAAAACAGGAGTGTAAGAGATCTATTGCATGAAAGGTTTGAGTAGGGGTATGAAAATAAGTGCTGTCGCCGTCATTAAGGATGCAAAGAGAAAAGTCATTAATAACATTTTCAACAAATTCCCCTCTATTGTTGAGGTCAGTGCTTCCCCAAGTGGGGCTATGGGCATTAAAATCACCGATTATTATAAAATTAGGAGGGAGTTGATTAATAAATCTATTTAGTGATTGCTGTGACACAGATTCGTTTGGAGGGAGATAAATACAACAAATTGGGGCGAGATGTTTTAGATGAATGCGAGCAGCAACGGCTTGGAGAGTGTTGTGAAGAGTGACATCCATGGAAGGAATATTACAATTTATCAATAGAGCAACCCCACCACAGGCGCGTTCACTCAAATCATAATCTTTTCGGATAGTTTTGTAGTTATAAAGTTTGAGATTGGTTTTACAATTTAGGTAGGTTTTTTGTAAAGCCAGGCAGACAGGGTTATGATTGAATACGAGAGTTTTTAAGTCATCCATCTTGTTGCGAATACCGTGGCAGTTCCAGGAAAGAACGGCCATCAAGAAGAAATTTTAAGGGGATTACGATTTCCTATGATCCATTTTGCCTCATTTCCAGGAGCGTCTTCATCCATTGATTCCCCAGAGAGTTCAGAGTCCGAAACACGTAAATTTAGAATGCTGTTGTCTATATTGGGTTGCTTGGTAATCTTTTTGACTTTAAAGTAGTCTGCTTTATAGGTTGGTTGGTTGGTTATAGCTTAATGGCACTGAATCCTCCTGGGATATATTGTGCCAAACACAAGTACTCAGTAAAGAAAAATATATTTTAAAAATAATTTCAAAGTTTAAAACTTAAGAACGAAGCGATGTTTCGACAAGAAATACGAAAGAAATATATGTAGAATTAAAAAGGTGTATAAAGTGAGATAATATCAAATATGAGGATAAAAACCAATGACTCTTAAAAAGGTAAATATTTCAGGATGAGGCGACGCATTTAAAAGATATTTGATATCAGGAGTAGCAGAGTTAAAATAATGAAGACGATGTTGATTATAGATGGGACAGTCTATCAGGGCGTGTTTAACAGACATGTTGGTGTTACAATTTTTACATGAAGGTGCCTGATCACCGAGTAAGAGATGACGATGGGTGAACAGCGTGTGTCCAATACGGAGACGGGTGAGGATGACGTCGTGCTTTCTGGATGACAGATGGTTCCACTTTTCAACTATTGGCTTAATATTACGCAGCTTGTTATCAATAGTCAAATCCCAAGCGCTCTGCCAGATTTTATAGAAGCAACCTTGTATATATTTTTTTGCATCACTGCAAGTGAGAGGAACATCAAGGAACTCAGTTGCAGATTTTGCAGCACTATCAGCCATTTCGTTCCCTTCAATACCCACATGCGACGGAACCCAACAGAAGAGGATCGAGAAACCCACCAGAGTAAGTCTTTCAATGATATGCAATATTTTAAAAACAAAAGGGTGACTCTTGCTATTCGGGGAACTCAGCGCCTCCAAAACGCTCTTAGAATCAGTATAAAAAATAAATTTACGATTTTTATGATGGTACAGATGCTCCAAACCTTTCAAGATAGCTAAAATTTCCGCCGAAAAGACAGAAAATGCAGGATGCAACTGGTAGGAGTAGGTATTGTTCTCAATCACATACGCACTGCCTACAAAATTACCACTTTTTGAACCATCCGTAAATACTGGAGAAAATTTGACATACCTTTGTCTGTGATCATAAAATATTTGCTGATAAATCAGAGCAGCAGTCGTGTCTTTGTTAAAATTATTAAAAGGGTTTAAAAAGGTAAAATTGGGTTTTTCCCAAGGTGGCTTAAAAGAATCAGTAGCAAGAATTTGTGCATTGTCAAAATTAATTTCTTTTAAAATAATTTTTATTCTATGAAAAAAAGGAGGAATGCAAGATGTTTTAGCTTTGTAAAGTCTAATGAGATATGGACTAAAATTATGCTTATGTGATGGATGATTGACATTCGATGAAGTTCTAAAATAATGATGAAGTGATAAAATTTTCCTTCTCAGCTCTAGGGGCTCTTCATAGGAGTCGACGTACAAGCTTTCGACTGGGGATGTTCTGAAAGCACCAGTGCACAAACGAAGTGACATATGATGAGGAAGATTTAGTTTGGTTAAAACAGATTTACGGGCAGAACCATATACTACACATCCGTAATCCAATTTGGAACGAATTAAAGCACGATAGATTTTTAAAAGACATGTTCGATCAGCACCAAGAAGTAGATGAAAGAACTTTCAGGACATTTATGGATTTTCCACATTTATTTCGGAGATGTTTGATGTGCGGAAGAAAAGTCAGCTTACGGTCGAACACAACGCCTAAGAATTTTGCTTCATCTGTCATGTTAATTTTATCACCTGCAAGATAAATATCAGGATCATGATGCATGTTACGCTTTCGGCAAAAGTGCACACCGTGGGTTTTAGATTTAGAGATGTTAAAACCATTTTGGTCACACCAACTTACAATTTTGTCTACGGCTGCCTGTAACTGTGTCTCAATAAACCCCATATCAGCACTCTCACAAGAAATGTGGAGGTCATCAACATAAAGTGCACCCTTGACAGATTGAGGAATGACTTTTAAAATATTATTAATAGCAATTAAAAAAAGTGTTACACTTAAAACACTGCCTTGTGGCACGCCTTCTTCCTGGATGAAAGTATCGGAATAACAATTACCCATTCTGACCTTAAATTCCCGCTCAGATAAAAACTTTTTGATAAAAATAGGGAGATTGCCCCTTAAATTTAAATTATAAAGCTGCTGAAGGATACCATACCGCCAGGTCCGGTCATAAGCTTTTTCAATGTCGAAAAAAATAGTGACAATATGGTTGCGCCTAACGAATGCATTTCTGATTTTGGTTTCTAGATAAATTAAATTGTCGGTAGTTGACCTACCTCGACGAAAACCACTTTGAAAATCAGATATATAGCGGTGTTTTTCAATATAGTAAACCAGCCGAGAGTTTACCATTTTCTCTAGAAGTTTGCATAGGCAGTTTGTTAGCGCGATTGGACGATAGCTTAGAGGATCAGTGGGATTATGCCCTGATTTTAGAATAGGAATTATAGTCGCGAGTCTCCAGGGAGTGGGAAAATTATGTTCCTGCCATATTCTATTGTACAGAAGTAAGAGATTGCTTAAAGAAGAGGAAGAAAGGTTGGTTGGTTGGTTGGTATATAAGGCTTTATGGCACTGGATCCTAGAAGGACATAATGTGCCATACATGCGGTGTATAATATAAATGCAAAATTTAGTCATAAAACGGTATGTGAAAAATAAATACTAATAACCACAAACTATTTAAGAGCAACAATTTAGGCAGTAGTAAACAACAATACAAAAGTTATTAAAAAGGTATTAAAAGGGTAGACGTCATAAAAAGTTAAAATTCACACAATTAAATGTGAGGATAAAAACCAATAACTTTTAAGAATGTAAAAATGTTTGGATGCGGAACAGAGTTTAAAATATCACTTAAATGTATATTATTAAAAGAAAAATTGTTCAACCGCTGGTTGGCAAACACAGGACACTCAACAAGTATATGCTTCACAGTCATAGGACCGTTGCAATGATTACAAATGGGCGCATTTTGCCCTAAAATTAAATGGCAGTGAGTGAAGCGGGTATGTCCGATGCGAAGACGGGTAAGAATTACATCACGCTTTCTGGATGGATGAGCAGGCCAAAGACTAATACTAGATTTTATTGAGCGAAGTTTATTATTTTCAATATGGTCCCATTCTACTTGCCACTGTTTATAAAGACGTTTCACGACATTGTGCTTTGCATCACAGTAAGGCAAGTCAAATTGTAAAAATTTACTTGCAGACTTGGCAGCTTTGTCTGCTCTTTCATTCCCCTCAATTCCAACATGTGAAGGCACCCAGCAAAATATATAGAAA
Source organism: Pardosa pseudoannulata (assembly GCA_032207245.1). Classification (NCBI taxonomy): domain Eukaryota; kingdom Metazoa; phylum Arthropoda; class Arachnida; order Araneae; family Lycosidae; genus Pardosa; species Pardosa pseudoannulata. The sequence continues at coordinate 437,919 of JAGEOH010000018.1, read as the reverse complement.
AACCAGATGAGGCGAGATTTTTTAGGATATTTAAAAGTTTAAAAACGAGAGGATTACTGCGAGGATTAGGTGAAGACAATGAGTGTAAAGTGCTCAAAGAATCAGTGTAAATAATGTATTTCTTCCGTCGTCCATCCAAACTTTCCAAAGCTTTTAAAATTGCTAAAATCTCCGCAGAGAAAATAGAGAAGGCGGGATCCAAACAGAAACTACAAGTCTTCTCCTCAGTAACATACGCACAGCCCACAAAATTATCAGACTTGGAGCCATCAGTGTATATAGGGTGGTAGCTTCTAAAACTTTGTCTATGGCTGTAAAATATTTGCTTAAAAATAATATCTGCCGTAGAAGCTTTGTCAAAGTCGTTAAAAGGATTTAAAAAGTTAAAATTGGAAACAGTCCAAGGTGAGATGTAAAAACCAGCAGCTAAAATATTTGTATAAGTAAAATTGAGTTCAGTTAATATATGTTTCATTCTGTTCTGGAAAGGTGGGATGCAATACCGTCGATGATTATAAATACGAGTGAGATATGAATTTAAAATATGATTATGAAAAGGATGATTTTTATGAGCTGAGAGTCTTAAAAAGTACTGTAAGGATAAAATTTTCGTGTTAATTCAAGAGGTGCCTCGCTACAAACAACATACAAGCTTTTAACGGGAGACGTTCGAAAAGCTCCGGAACACAGTCGAAGGGCGGAGTGGTGCACGGTATCAAGGCTACGTAGAACAGATTTCCGCGCAGAGCCATAAACAGCACAACCGTAATCCATCTTCGAACGTATAACAGCACGGTAAATTTTCAGTAACGACTCCCGATGAGCTCCCCAGGTAGTGTTAGAGAGAACTTTTATGATGTTAAGAGAACGTTCGCATTTTTTTCCGAAGCACAGAAATATGAGATTTAAAAGATAGCTTTTTGTCTAATATAATGCCTAAAAAATTAACTTCTTCCACAACGCCAATCTTGAGGCCGTTAAATTGAATTTCTGGGTCATGGTGTAAGGCCCGTTTTTTGCAAAAGTGGACACAGCGAGTTTTTGATGAAGAGAAGGAGAAGCCGTTATTATTAGACCATGTCGCAATCTTCTTTACAGCAGCCTGGAGTTGTCTCTCAATGAACCTCATATCTGCACCCTCGCAAGAAATTTGTAGATCATCCACGTACAGGTTAGCATGAACTGATGACGGTAAAATATTTAAAATATGATTGATGGCAATGATGAAAGAGTGACGCTTAAAACACTTCCCTGCGGAACACCTTCTTCCTGAATGAAACGATATGATAAAATGTTACCAACACGAACTCTAAAAAAACGACGATATAAAAAGTTTTGAATAAAAATGGGCAAGTTTCCCTTTAAACCCATATTGTATAGCTGTAGCAATATACCGTGTCTCCATGTTCGGTCGTAAGCTTTCTCAATATCGAAAAATATGGAGACTAAATGGTTACGTTTTGCAAAAGCATTACGAATTCTAGTTTCCAGATCAACGACATTATCAATAGTACACCTGCCTCGTCGAAAGCCACTTTGAAAATTGGATATACATTTATTACTTTCCAGGTAGTAAATCAGCCTTCTGTTAACCATTTTTTCAAATAATTTACATAAACAGTTAGTCAGTGCAATGGGACGATAGCTCAGAGGATTCTTGGGGTCTTTATCAGGTTTGAGAATAGGTATGACCGTCGCCATTCTCCACGAAGTAGGAAACGTGTGTTCTTGCCAGATTCTATTGTATAAAATGAGTAGGTTTGATAAAGAGTCGACGGAAAGGTTTTTGATCATAGAGTATGAAATGTTATCAGGACCAGGTGAAGTTTTGTGAGTTTCATGCAAGGAATAATTCAATTCAGAAATCGTAAAGTCAGAGTTGTAAGCAAAAATGGACTGATTACTGAAATTAATTTTATTTTTCTCCAAGGCAATTTTCTGCTTTGTAAATGATGAATTATAGTTGGTGCTAGATGAGATACTAGCAAAGGAAGCAGCAATTGTGTTTGATATATCTATTGTAGACGAGATTATATTGTTATTGTAGTGCAAAATAGGTATCTGATTATTTGGATAAAACCCAGAACAACGTTTTACTTTGGACCATAGAGTTTTACTGGAAGTAGATGGTGAAATACTATTAACAAACTTTTCCCAAGAATCTCTCTGGCTTTGTCTGAGAGTACGCCGGAAAATAGCTTTGCATTTCTTGTATTTAGTAAAATTATCAGTGGTGGGATATCTTTTGAAGATATTGAAGGCTTTGCGCTTTTCTTTATACGTGTTTTTACAATTTTGGTTCCACCATGGTTTTGTTTGTCTGCGTGGTCGCCCAGAAGTTTTAGGAATGCAGATATCAGCAGCAGAAATGATGACATTCGTGATCGTATTTACAGCATCTTCAATAGAGTTTTGCTCGACCATGTCTTTCGTTATGTCGGCCAATACAGTAAAAGCCGTCCAATCAGCGGAATTAAGAATGTACCGGGGAATCGTCGGGTTGGGAGTGCTATGAATATGAGACAGTATGAGTGGAAAGTGATCGCTATTGTAAAGATAATTGTCAACAGTAAGTTTCCAGTGCAAGAAGATATTCGGTGAGCATATGGATAAATCTAGGCTATGAAAAGTATTAGAAGGCTGGTGGAAATAGGTTACTTCATCTGTATTTAGGATGCATAGGTTATGGTCAGAAATGAATTTCTCTATTATAGTGCCACGGTTATTAGTTGTTGGACTACCCCACAGAGTGCTATGGCCATTGAAATCACCAAGAATAATAAAAGGAGTAGGGAGCTGGGAAATTAATTTATTGAGGACTATTAAGGTTGATTGTGGAGTTTGGAGGTAAGTATATACTACATATGGTAATAAGATAATTAATATGAATTCTTACGGCAACAGCCTGCAAATCTGTTTGAAGTACAATAGGAGATGTGGGGTAATCGTGCGAGGTAAGTAGAGCCACTCCGCCACAGGCTCTTTCCCCGTCCATATAATCTTTCCTGAAGGTGCTGTAATAGCGAATGTTGGCCGAAGTTGCGTCATGAAGGAAAGTTTCCTGCAAAGCAATGCAGACAGGATGATACTTGTTAATAAGATCACGGATATCGGAGTTGTGGTGTTTAAAACCATGACAGTTCCAAGAAATCAAAGACATAATGAAAAGAAAAGAAAAAGAGTGGTCTAACGTGGGGCGGTGTGGGACACAACCGCCTCCGAGTCCGTCGAGTTATCAGTTAGCATGCCCTCATCACTCGAGGACACAAAAAGTTTCACTGGATCTTCAGACTCCTGGGAATTAGGAGTCACCTGAGGAGGTTTTTTTAAGAAATCTGATTTGGATAATGGTTTTTTCGTACGTTTATCTATAAACTGAGCTTTTTTCTTCTTTGGATTGGCAGGAGGATTATTCGGATTTCCGACTTTGTAGGATCGAGAGATATTGCTTTTTGGGGGGTTAGATGTTAAATTATTTGCATTAGGTAATTGTTTAGAAGGAAATTCTGTAACGGAGACTTTATTAATAATTTTGCTTTGTGATAATTCAGTTTGGGTACCGCAAGTCTTCATAGATTTAGAGCTGACGGCAGATGAAAAGGAAACTCCAGGCTTTGGACAGCGCGAGGCAACTATTTTACGGGCTTCCGGATATGAAATATTGTTTTTCTGTTTTAATGTTTGGACTTCTTTTTCGAATTGCCAGATCGGGCAAACACGGGAGAAAGAGGGATGTGCACCTTTGCAGTTTACGCATAAAGGTGTTTTCTCACAGCTCTCCGAGTCGTGGCCGACATCTCCACAACGAGCACAGGTAACGGATCCACGACACGACAGCTTGGAATGTCCAAATCGCTGGCACTGAAAACAACGAAGAGGATTTGGAATGTAAGGGCGGACGGTACATTTTAAGTAAGCAGCGTATAAATTAGAGGGGAGTTTTGGACTATCAAACGTAAGTATGAGGTGCTTAGTTTTGATGGTTTGTCCATCACGACGAATAGTTATTCGTCGAACTCCAACAACGCCTTGGCTATTAAGATTTTCAAGGATCTCAGCCTCTGGGACGTTGTATAAATCTGACTCCGATATCACACCTTTTGAAAAATTTAGTGAACCATGAGGAGTAACTGAAACTGAGAATGAGCCTAATGTAGTACGGGAAAACAAGGATTTAGCTTGGGTAGGAGAGGAAACTTGTAACAAGAGATCACCAGATTTAAGTTTTTTAATCGATTCAACTTCACCTATTACAGACTTTATTGTTTTGTGTATTAAGAATGGAGAAACAGAGCTGAAACTTCCTTCTATATTATTTTTCACAATGAAAAAACGAGCTTTATCGTTTGCAATCAGACTGACCACGTGCTCTCCTGTTGAGGGAGAGAAGTTTGGATGTTTTTGAGAACCCATATTAGAAAAAATAATGTTCGGATCCCGACGGCACCACCCACCACGGAGTCCAACAAGGGGATGCAGAAACCTGCACCAGTGCTAGCCGGGATCTATACGATCACAGGTACCAGAAAGTACACCGATCACTTAGTCCAAGCCGAAAACCGACCAGCCGATTGATACATGTGGACCAGTATGTACCTCCCGTTTACACGAAGCCGAGGCCAAAGCAACGTGTTGGAAACTCCCCGCCAAAATGGAAATTCCATAAAAGATGATTTCCCCCACGGGAAGTCCCCTCAATTACCAGGATCCTCATTTCCGGGGACACGGGTCTCCACGCACGGCAAACACGTGGGCAGTTAACAGTTCGCGAGAGGCTATGTTCAGGACGGAACATAGCATCACGAGAAAAGCCCTCACC
>JAGEOH010000018.1:415000-433000 GCA_032207245.1 Pardosa pseudoannulata | reverse complement strand
GTTTGTATAAGAGTAAAAAGTATAAAACCGACAAAGTGTAGAATAAATATTAAGTCACCATAAAAGGGATTATATACAATTAAGAACTCCAATAGATTTAAGAAAAGCAAAGAGATTTGGATGGGGAGTGTCCCCAACCAAATCGCCCAAGTTCAAGTCAGTCTTTTTAAAAAATATGAGACGTTGATTATTAAAAATTGGACACTCAATTAAAAAATGTAAAACGGTATACTTTTCCTTATAATTGGTACAGTAGGGAGATGTTTCATTGGTCAAGAGATAAGCATGAGACAACCTAGTATGGCCTATACGAAGACGGGTTAAAATTACATCTGTGCGTCTAAAAGGTATCATTGGCCATGGGGAAAGGAAAGGTTTTAAAGCTCGAAGTTTGTTGCCGTCCTGTTGATTCCACAACTCTTGCCAACTAGTGGAAATGTGATGAGAGATGAATTTTAAAATATCTTTGTAAGGAACAGTTTGCTCGAAGTGAACAGAAGCAGCCTTTGCAGCACTGTCTGCAAGCTCATTTCCAGATATTCCAATGTGACTTGGTACCCAACAAAAGATAACGTCGTACCCTTTACGATAGAGAGTGCTTAACTGATCAATAATATCAATTATTAAGGGATGGGCATTGGTAGGACATTTAATTTGCTCCAGAGCACTCTTACTGTCCGTGTACAGACAAAACTTATTATGGCTTGACAACTGAATCAGGTGAAGAGCACGAAGAATGGCGACAACTTCAGCAGTATAAACGGAACAGATATTTGGGAGGCTTAAACTAACAGTAGTCTGTTCGAAAACAATACCACAGCCTACGCGACCGGCAGCTTTCGAACCATCCGTAAAAACCGGGTGATACTCCTTAAAATGGTTTCGATGTTCTAAATAAAATTGTTTGTAAATAGCGGGATTTGTATTTTCTTTTTTAAAAGACACCAGTTCACCAGTGATGCGAGTCAAAGGGACACTCCAAGGAGGAATAATAAGGTTATTTAAAGGCGCTACAGAGATGTTTTCGATATTAGCCTCATGTAGCAGAGGTTTCATCCTTTCGCAGAAAGGGGGAGTACAAGTGGAACGAGCATTAAAGAGCCTTTTAACAGCAGGGCCAACTGTGAAAGTATTCAAAGGGTGATTAGGGACGGAGCGGTATTTAAAATAGTAATTCAGAGACAGCTTTTTACGTCTGAGATTCAACGGAAGTTGGTTACAAATAGTATATAAACTCTGAACAGGTGAAGTACGAAAAGCTCCACAGCAGATGCGGAGGGCAGCGTGATGGATTGGATCTAACCAACGAAGTGCCGATCTAGAAGCGGAACCATATATAACAGCAACCGTAGTCCAAGCGAGAAAGAACCACAGATTGATAGATGCGGAGTAAAGAGGTGCGATCTGCTCCCCAAGAAGTGTTAGAGAGGACTTTAAGAATATTCAGCAGTCTCTCACACTTTTTCCGCAGATTGTAGGATATGCGGCAAGAAAGTTAATTTACTGTCCAAGATCACACCAAGATAACGAACCTCTTCAACAACATTGATTGGAATACCATACATGTGAATTGTAGGAGGAGGATGCATTCCCCTCTTTCTGCAGAAGTGGACACAAACGCTTTTACTAGGAGAAAAGGAATACCCGTTTCTGTCGCACCAATCGACTATGTGGTTAACAGCGGTTTGAAGTTGCCGTTCAATCACCCGCATATCCGATCCTTGACAGGAGATCTGAAGATCGTCAACATAAAGGCTGCTTTTTACAGATTGTGGTAAAACAGTTAAAATATTAGAGAAATATAAAGTAAAAAGTGTCACGCTAAGGACACTGCCTTGGGGGACACCTTCAGATTGTATAAAAGATCTTGAGGTGGTATTTCCCACGCGAACTTTAAAATATCTTTTGTATAAAAAAATTTCTAATAAATATAGGAAGATTGCCACGGAAGCCAAGAACATGTAAAGTCCGTAAAATACCATATCGCCATGTATGGTCGTAAGCTTTTTCGATATCTAGAAAAATTGAAACAAGGTGGTTTCTTCGTACAAAAGCTGTACGGATTTCAGATTCAAGACAAACAATGTTGTCTAAAGTTGATCTTCCTCTCCGAAATCCACTCTGCTCAAAAGGAATGTCTCTATTATTTTCCAAGACATGTACTAAACGGGCGTTAATCATGCGTTCCAAAGTTTTACAGAGGCAACTTGTTAAAGCTATAGGCCTATAATTCAAAGGGATTTTAGGATCTTTACCCGGTTTTAGAACAGGGATAACAATGGCTTCCTGCCACATGCGAGGAAAGACATTCTCGCGCCATATCCTATTAAATAACTCCAAGATGTTGACCATGGCTTCATGATTGAGGTTCTGGAGCATCTCGTAAGATATCCCATCCGGACCAGGGCTGGTTTTATGAGCCTGAAACAGGGAATTCCGAAGCTCATACAAGTTGAACTCGCAGTTGTAGGATAACTTTTGACGACTACGGAAGTTGACAGGCGTCCGCTCAACACGTTTTTTATTCACGTTAAAAGTAGGGCTGTAAGAGTTGGGATCGGATACACTTGCAAAAGAGCTACCAATTTCATTAGCAACATCAACAGGGGAGGAAAGTACTGTTCCATTGATTTCCAAGACAGGGAGGGAGAATTCCTGATACAAACCGTTTGCTGCTTTTACTTTTCTCCAGACTTGTTTACTGGACATCCTTGCAGTAATAGAAGAGGTATAGAGAATCCAAGATTCTCGCTGACTCCTTCGCCTAATTTTCCGAGCAATGGCCTTGGCTCTTTTAAACGCAATCAGATTGTCATTCGTGGGGTACCGTCGAAAAATTCCCCAGCGTTTCTTTTGTTCTTTATATGCTTTAGCACATTCCTCGTTCCACCAGGGTTTCCTGAACTTATGGTATCGAGGTATGTTCTTAGGGATTGCAGCATCAGCAGCGTCCAAGATGGCTTCAGTTACGGTACATACAGCAGCATCAACATCTGTACTTTTAACCATGTCTTCCGTAATCACTGCCAATTCAGTAAAAGTCTTCCAATCTGCTTTGTGATACTTAAAAGTGGCAGGGCGTAGACCAAATTTAGGCATGTCTACTTGAGAGATCACCAGCGGGAAGTGGTCACTGTTATGTAAGTCATTATCAACAGAGAAGTTCAGCTGTTGCATGAGAGACGGCGAACAGATGGCCAAATCGAGGGAATGAAACGTCTTCGAAGCGGCGTGAAAGTACGTGATTTCTTCATTGTTAAGAAGACAGAGGCAGTGATCCGTAATCAGCTGTTCAATCTGTCGCCCACGGGAGTTAGTATTTTCACTACCCATAGAATGCTATGACCGTTCATATCCCCCATCAAAATAAAAGGGTGCGGTAGTTGATCAACCAAGTTGTTCAGATCGGATTGCGATATTGATTGTCGAGGTGGTAAGTAGAGACAACAGACAGTGAGCAAAGATGAAGTATGAATTTTTACAGCTACCGCTTGCAAAGAAGTTCTCAAATTAAGAACAGTGAAAGGAACCGAGTGTGACACTAAGATGCAAACGCCACCAGAACTTGTAGAGCAATCAGAAATATCCTTCCTAAAACAGGTAAACCCACGAATTTTCGCGGGAAGGTGAGACTTAAGGAAGGTTTCTTGGAGGACAAAGCATACTGGTTGGAACATATTTATTATGTTCTTGATGTCCGAAATGTGGGTGCGAAAACCGCGACAATTCCACGAAATAAAAGAGGCCATTAGGTCTGAAGGGAGGAAGATGCAACTGACGGTTTGTCCAGCCCAGCGGGCAGATTTGCTGCCCTGGAAGTTTTTTCAACTTCCATAAATTCCCCGATGTCTGAAGCATAAAGTTCTATGCCATCATCAGAATTAATTTGCTTTTTTTCAGGGTTCTTTAAGATTTCCTTCAGAGAATGTTTAAATGATCGCTGTTTGGTTGGGCAAGACAGTTTTTTGTTTTTCATCTTTACCTTTTTTGTTTGACGTTTCGGTATAACGTTTGGCAGGGGATCATTTAATGGAGATTGCTCAATGATATGTTTTACTGAGAGAGGCTTACTTTTAAGGTTAAAGTTACTAAATAAACTATCACTGCATTTAACGAGTGTGTTCAATTGACTATTTTCGAAAAGCGAGTTTTCGGTTTGTGTGCTTATGGTTTTAAGTTGTTTAGCTGCAGCGGAATATGTCATGCCGCCCTTTGGAGTGCGTGATTCAACTATTTTCCGGGCTTCAGGGTAAGATACATTCTGAGTCACTTTTACAGATTGAATCTCTTTTTCAGTCTGCCACTTTGGGCAGGATCGCGAAAAAGCGGGATGATCTCCATTGCAATTAACACATTTTACTGTGCAATTGCAGTTTTCACTATTGTGGCCGACATCTGCACAGCGGGCACAGGTAACGGAACCACGACAGTTAAGTTTGGAGTGACCAAAACGTTGACACTGGAAACAGCGCAAGGGATTTGGAACATAAGACCTGACAGGGCATCTCAAAAAACCTGCATGTATATATTTGGGTATAGAGGGAGAGCCAAAAGTTAGAATAACATGTTTGGTAGGAATAGAGTTGCCATCGCGTTTAATGACGATTCTTTTCACACCAACGACATTTTCACTTTTTAGTCCTATTAAAATCTCCTCTTCACTGCAGTTAAACAGATCACGCTCAGATATAACGCCCCTAGAGCAGTTTAGAGTATTGTGAGCAGAGACAGAGACCGCTATATCTCCAAAAGAAGTACACTTCATTAAATTTTCTGCTTGTTTCTTGTCTTTGACTTCAATCAGTAAATCTCCAGATCTAAGTTTTTTTACTGAACGTATCTCTCCGACATTGGTCATTATAGCTTTATGAATCAAAAAAGGGGAGCTATTAGTAAAATTACCTTCTTTGCGATGTACGATAAAGAATCTTGCTGTTTTCAAGTTACATGACACAAGGTGCCCACGGGGGGTATTTGGTTTGGAATCCATAAGAGAGGAAGAAAAATTCAGACCCCGACGGCACCACCCACCACGGAGCCCAACAAGGGGAAGTAGAGACCTACCTCAGTGCTAGCCGGGGTCTATACGCCCACAGTCACACCCTAAGACGCCTACCACCCTTAACGCAGGGTCCAGTGAGTGACCACTAGGCTTAGCCCAAAAGCCGAAGAACGACCAGCCGATTGATGCAAAAGGGACCACAAAGCACCTCCCGTTTGCTTGAAGCAGAGGCCAAAGCACTGTGTTGGGAACATCAACGTTTGCACGGGCTGAGTGTGCCTGTCAATGAACCCTCAAGAACCAGGACCCTCATTTCCAAGGACACGGGTCTCCACGCACGGCAAACACGTGGGCAGTTTCAACGCCAAGAGAAGCAAGAGACAACAGAGCGGAAACAGGTACTTGCCCTCACCTCAAAGAGGAAACCACAACGAGGGAGAAGGAAAAGAATAAAGTAGAAGGAAAGAGGGGTAAATTTTAAATTTTTCTCAGGCGTAGCTTTTTCTTTTTCGATTCTATTGAGGATATATGATTGGGAAAATTCTGTTTGTGTAGCTATAGATTTTACGTTTTTGGGATTTAAAGCTGCTGAATAAGATATGCCAGCTTTGGGTGTACGAGAGATTACCATTTTACGGGCCTCGGGATAAGAAATGTTATTTTTTATTTTTAAAGATTGGATTTCTTTCTCCGTCTGCCAAGAAGGGCAAGAGCGGGAGAAAGAAGGATGAACCCCTTTACAATTTACACATAACAGAGCCTTTTGGCAGTTTTCGGAATCGTGGCCAACTTCTGCGCAGCGGGCGCAGGTAACGGCTCCACGACAAGATAACTTAGAATGGCCAAACCGTTGGCACTTGAAGCAACGTAAGGCGTTTGGGATATAAGGACGCACTGGACAACGGAGGTAAGCTGCAGTAATATGGGACGGAAGATTCGGGCTATTGAAAGTTAATATAATATGCTTGGTTTTCAGAGTATCCCCACCACGACGAATCGTGATACGTCTTACCTGGGTTACTCCTTGATCCTTCAGATTTTCTAAGATTTCGTCCTCAGATGAAACGAAGAGATCGGATTCGGATATTACACCTTTTGAGTAATTCAGACTATTGTGTGGTAATACAATTACAGAGAATGAGCCTAAGGTAGTACAGGATACGAGGGTTTGAGCCTGAGTTGCATTAAATACTTTTATTAAAAGGTCTCCAGAATTAAGTTTTTTAATCGATTCGACATCACCAACAGCAGATTTTATTATTTTATGTATGAGGAACGGTGATATTTGACTGAAACTTTCATCTGATAATTTTTTTTACTATAAAAAATCGTGTGTTTTTATTAATTGTACTTGCACTTTGTTGCTCTCGTTGAGAGTATTGAGGGGGGGGAAAGGAAGCCATGATAAAGTAATGAAAATTCGGATCCCGACGGCACCACCCACCACGGAGCCCAACAAGGGGATGCAGAAACCTGCACCAGTGCTAGCCGGGATCTATACGATCACAGGTACTTCTGAAGCTGCTACCACCCTTAACGCAACAGTCCAGAGAGTACACCGATCACTTAGTCCAAGCCGAAAGTCGACCAGCCGATTGATACATGTGGACCAGTATGTACCCCCGTTTACACGAAGCCGAGGCCAAAGCAACGTGTTGGAAACTCCCCGCCAAAATGGTTGGTTAAAGATGATTGGTTCCCCACGGTTGAAGTTTCAATTACGCTAATTCCTCTAGGGACACTGCTCCAAACAAGATGAAAAAAAAAATTACAGGCTTAAAAACAGATTAAAGCAACTATAAAAATAAATCATACAACATAAAACACGAATAAAAATTAAGTTATATACAGATTAACAAGATTTGAAAATTGAGTGAATAGAAAATAGAAAGATTAAAAATTGAAAATTAGAAAATTGAAACACAAACAAAAATCAAATTTCGGTATAAAAACCAGTTTGACGAAGAAAGGGGAACAAGTTTGGATGTGGAGTTTCCCCAATGATTAAATTAAGATTAGGGTTGATTACCAAAAAATTTTATTTCTGCGATCCATTTAGAACAAACACAGGACGTTAAAATTGTGCGACTGTGTAAGGAGTCTTGCAATACGCACACTGTGCAGGAGCTTCACCCAGCAAGAGAACCACGGCAGGCTATGGAATGGCCTGCAATTAAAACCCACTCGGGATATAAGGGCGGACGAGTGAGTATTACATCATGTATTCCTAGAAGGGTTGGTTGGTTGGTTGGTTGGGTTTTTTGGCGCAAGATCCAGCCTAGGATATGCTGCGCCAAACAATGAATGAAGTTTTAAACAAAATATGAACATATATATATATATAAAATTTAGAAGCAGAAGTAACTATGAGTGAAATATATAAAAGAAAGAACATATGTTAAAATGCGACGTAAAGATTGATATTAAAACTTTTAATTAAACGAGGTTAAAAACGCCTACGCGGATGAGAAATTCAAATAGTTTTGGGTGGGGGTCTCACCCAATAGATCGCTCAAATTGGGATGAAAGGTTTTAAAATATATATTATAAAATCGAGTAAAAGCCGCACATGAAGTTAAAATGTGATGAACGGTGAGATGAGTATGACATGAAGAACATTGTGGAGCAGGCTCAGCCAAAAGTAAATATTTATGGGTAACTCTCGTATGACCAATGCGAAGACGTGTTAAGATAACATCCAATTTCCGATTCGGAAAACATGGCCAAAATGATATCGACGGTCTAAGACAGTGAAGCTTGTTTTGAGTTTGCAAATTCCATTCGGAATTCCAGCGGTCATGTGTGCTCAATGATATGGCTTTTTTGATGTCACTGTAAGGCAGATTACCAGTGTAAAGTGTAGTTGCCTGTTTCGCCAAAGTGTCCACTCTCTCGTTACCAGATATGCCAACGTGGCTAGGAACCCAACAGAAAAGTATGTTAAAACCTCTACGGGATAGTTTTCTATGTAGCTGAATAACCAGAGAAACATAATTGTGAGTTTTGGAATCTGATTTCAGGCTTTCCAAAGCACTGAATGAGTCCGAGTTGATTATAAAGAGTCTATTGCTGCTGGCAGATATGAATCTTAAAGCCTCGTATATTGCAATTACTTCTGCTGTAAATATGGAGCAAAAAGGATGAAGTCTGTAGCTGAAATCGTTAGAGTCGCCACAAAACGCAAAACCAGTATAATCTTCAGATTTTGAGCCGTCTGTATAGATATTCTCATAGTTAAGATATTGAGCCTGAAGGGAGCTGAAGAGTTGTTGGTAAATGTAAGGGTCTGTGCTTTCTTTTACAAAGCCCTTAAAGGGTTGAAGATAGTGAATTTTATGGTTCTCCCAAGGTGGTATTTCAAATAAGAGGTGAGGTGAAATTTCAATGTTAGCGAACTGACTACCTTCCAGACTTCTCCGAATTCTAAAGCCAAATGAAGGAATGGAATGTGGGCGATTTGTATAAAAACGATCCAGATGAGTGTCTAAACAAATTTTTCTCAATGGGTGCGAATGATGGGACAGGATAAAAAAGTAGGTGTTAAGTGATATTTTATGACGAATGTAATGTAGAGATGGTTCATGACAAGTTACAAGAAGGCTATGAATGGGTGAAGTTCTAAAAGCACCGGAGCATATCCGAAGAGCGGTATGATGCACCGTGTCTAGCTTTCTTAAAACAGATGTGCGAGCAGAGCCATAAACGCAGCAAGCATAATCAATTCTTGACCGGATCACAGCACGGTATATTCTAAGCATGGCATCACGGTCAGCTCCCCATGAAGTATTCGATAACACTTTTAAAAGGTTTAAGCTCTTTTCACATTTTGTCCGGATATAAGAGATGTGGTTAGCAAACGTAAGTTTATTGTCAAAGTAAACACCTAAAAATTTAACACAGTCGTGTACGTCAATTTTAAAAGATCCTAAGAATAGCTCAGGGTCCGGATGGAGTCCACGTTTACGGCAGAAATGAACAGAAGTAGTTTTGTCCTCAGATATCTTAAAACCGTTAATATTGCACCATTTAATAATACGATTGATGGATGTTTGTAGTTGCCGTTCGATAAAGCGAATGTCTTTCCCTTGTGCAGAGATTTGGAGATCGTCGACGTATAGACATCCATTCACAGTTGGTGGTATTTGCTTTAGTATATCATTCACCTTTATAGAGAAAAGGGTGACACTTAGCACAGATCCTTGAGGAACGCCCTCCTCCTGAATAAAGGTGTTAGATAATGTGCCGTTGATCCGAACTTTAAATTCCCGATAAGCCAGGAAATTTTTAATAAAATTTGGCATGTTGCCACGAAAACCTAAACTATGGAGATCTCGAAGAATGCCGTACCTCCAAGTGTGATCATATGCTTTCTGTATGTCGAAAAAAACTGATATTAAATGATTCCGTTTCAGAAAAGCATTACGAATTTGAGTTTCGAGATACAGGATGTTATCTAAAGTTGATCTGTGTTTTCTAAAACCACTCTGAAATGGTTGAATATGATGTTCTTTTTCTAAAATGAATACCAGGCGCCTATTCACCATTTTTTCTAGAAGTTTACCAAGGCAGCTAGTAAGAGCAATGGGACGGTAGTTGCACGGATTACTGGGATCTTTTCCAGGTTTAGTGACGGGAATAATTATTGCTTTAGTCCAAGATGTTGGAAAGGCATTTTCTATCCAGATTCTATTGTACAGATCCAGAAGGTTTTTGAGCGAACTGAGAGAGAGATGTTTTATCATGCTAAAAGAAATGGCATCAGGACCAGGAGAAGTATTTTTACACTGACGTAAACAGAAAAGTAATTCTTTAATATTAAAAGGGCTATTGTATGGCAAATTTAATGAAGTATTAAAATTTAGTCTTTGTTTCTCGGACAGCGTTTTATATGACTGGAAGTGTTTCGGATAGGATATTTTACTGGAGGCAAAGGCAAAGGTTTCACCTATTGTATTAGTTATGTCTTTAATATTAGAAATGATTTCTCCATTATAAGATAGACAGGTAATTGGATTATTATGATAAATGCCCATTGCTCTTTTAGCCTTTTGCCAAAGTTCTTTACTGGACGTTGAGGTAGTGATACTCGAGACATACTTCGTCCAAGATTCTCTCTGAGAACGGCGTCTAACTTTTCTGGCAATAGCTTTGGTCTTATTAAAAATGATCAAGTTTTCAGTAGTGGGGTATCTCCGAAAGATACTCCATGCCTTCTGCTGCTGTTTTTTGGCATAAAGGCAATCATCGTTCCACCACGGTTTTTTATTTTTCCTCACTGAAGCGCAAGATTTTGGGATAGTGGCGTCCGCCGCTTTGATAATTGTGGAGGTTACGTTGTTGGCAGCTTCATCTATTGTTCCGGTGATTAGGTCAGGAGTAATAACAGAGAGATAAGAGAAAGACAGCCAGTCAGCTCTTCTTTCAATGTACCGAACGTGTTCAGGAATATTTTGAGAATTATGGTAGAGCGGAGATAGAAATATCGGAAAGTGGTCGCTATTGTGAAGGTCAGATGAAACGAAAAAAGAGTATAAAGAATAAACTGAGGGAGAACATATTGCAAGGTCTATGGCATGGAAACTTTTGGTTGGCTTGTGGAAATAAGTGTTGTCGCCATTGTTGAGAATACATAAAGAAAGATCAGATATAAGTGATTCAATTACATGACCTCTATTATTGACATCAGGACCACCCCAAAGAGGGCTATGGGCGTTAAAGTCACCGAGAAGGATTATCGGAGGTGGAAGTTGGTTTATTAGGTTAATGAGGTGACGTAAATTAATTTGTTCATTGGGGGGTAAATATAGGCTGCAGACAGTAGTAAGGCATTTAAGACTGACACGTGCGGCAACGGCTTGAAGATTAGTATTAAGATTTAGAGACTGAAAAGGGATGCTGTTCGATATGATAAGTGCTACACCACCAGAAGCTTTATTGCCAAGTTCATAATCGTTTCTTATAATTGTATGGTTACGGATTTTCGGTACTTTATTATGAGAATTTAAAAATGTTTCTTGTAGAGCAAAGCAAGCGGGATTATAATTATGAATGAGGGCGTTCAGATCATCGATTTTATTAAGAAACCCGTGGCAATTCCATGAAAGCAGCAGGGCCATGATCAAAAGGGGTTTGAAGTTCTTGACAATGCTTGAGTAGTCCCCTTACTATGATTGGGAGAGTCAGTATCAGACTGATCCATAGACTCTTCCGAGACATCAGAGTCTGAAGGATTTAGATTTAGGATAGAGTCGTCGACATACGGCTGGGGAGGGATATTTTTTTGTTTGAAACGTGTTTGTTTTCTATTAAATGTTGATTCTTTTGGAATTTGAGGTCTGGTTTCAGGGCTTTTTTTATTGAGATTTTTTTCTTTGCGTAAAGTATCTTGCATAACAGGCTCTGAGATTTCCTTCGAAACAGGGCGTTTAGTCTTTTTCGATTGTGAGGATACAGGGAGAGAAACTGCTTTAACAGGTAAGTCAGTTTGAGTTGCTACGGATTTTGTAGATTTCGTGGCAGCAGAATAAGAGAGACCAGGTTTTGGAGTTTTAGATTGTACTATTTTGCGGGCTTCGATGTACGGTATATTTTGTTTTATTTTTATAGTTTGAACTTCCTTTTCAAATATCCAATTAGGGCAAGATCGGAAGTATGAGGGATGGTCGCCTTTACAATTAATGCATTTACATGGTGCAGTGCATCCTTCGCTATTGTGACCAGGTTCGGAACAACGTGCACAGGTCAATGACCCACGGCAGGACGTTTGCGAATGTCCAAATCGTTGACATTTGAAACATCGCAAAGGGTTCGGAATATAGGGTCTAACAGGGCAGTTTAAGAATCCTGCTTTTATGGAAGTCGGGAGTTTTGGTAATTCAAAAGTTAAGATAATATGTTTAGTATTAATCATTCTATTTTCTCTTCGGATAGTTATGCGGCGGACGGCAGTGACATATTGTGATTTCAGATTTTCAAGAATTTCAGACTCAGATGTGTTTTGTAGATCAGGTTCAGAAATGACGCCTCGGGATTGATTTAAACTTTTATGAATGCTTATGGAAACAGTTCTATTACCTATTGTTTTAAGTTTAGTGATGCTGACGGCTTGAATGTTATTAGCTACCTCCACTAGAAGATCACCTGACCGCAATTTTTTAACATTACGAACTTCTCCTACATTGGCTTGAATTACTTTATGAATTAAGAAAGGAGATACATCGTGAAAATTACCTTCTGTACATTTAATTATAAAAAAACGAAATAGAGTGCTTGCTTCATGACTAGTACACGACTCATTGACGGGGGAATGTGTTTTTAAAGTACCCATAATAAAGATTTTAGAGATTCGGACCCGACCGCACCACCCACCATGGAGCCCAACAAGGGGATGCAGGGTTCTGCACCAGTGCTAGCCGGGTCTATACGCGCACAGCCAATTGACCGATTGCTTGAACCGTAGCAGATGACAATGTCTAATCCACCAGCCGATTGATACGCACCGGAACTTACGTACCCCCGTGTACTCGAAGCCGAGGCCAAAGCAATGTGTTGAAGATTCCCCGCATAAATGGAAATGCCATTCTGATGATTCCCCTACGGGGAAGCCCCTCAATTACCAGGATCCCCATTTCCGAGGACACGGGTATCCACGCACGGCAAACACGTGGGCAGTTTAGACGCCAAGAGGAGCAAGAGACAGCAGAGTGGAAACAGCTACTCAAGGGGTGCCCTCACCTCAAAAGAGGAAACCGCAACGAGGGAGAAGGATAAGAATAAAGTAGAAGGGAAGAGGAGAGTAGAAAGGAAAAGAGAAAAATCGCTGGGGTACCTCGGGATTGCGACACCCGTGTTTACCTAAAGTAGGTAAACCCCCTGAGGGGTTTCCTAGAAGGAAGTTGAGGCCATTTAGTTATTTTTGTTTTAATTTTATGCAGCTTATTTGAAGGAATGTTATCCCAAGAGATCTGCCATTTATTATGTAAAAGATCTTTGATGTAATTTTTCAAGTCAGGATAAGGTAGACCAGTGTTGAGAAAGTCGCTTGCAGACCTGGTAGCCATGTCCACAAGTTCATTGCCTTTAATGCCGACGTGAGAGGGAACCCAGCTAAAAACTAGCGAGATTCCCATGGAAGTAAGGTTAGTTATTGTTGTAAGAATTTTGAAAATAATAGGATTATTACAGTTATTTGATTGCAATGAATTAAGAACACTTTGGGAGTCTGTATAGATAATAAAGTTTTTACTATTGTGATTCATCAATTCTTCTAAAGCCTTCAAGATAGCAAAGGCTTCAGCAGAAAAGATGGAGAGTTTAGGATGGAGTCTGTAGCTATTGATTTGATCTTTAATAAGGTATGCACAGCTGACATAGTTAGTGGATTTTGAACCATCTGTGAAAACAGAGGTGTAATTTTTATAATATTGCTTGTGATGTTCAAAAATTTGTTGATAAATGATATTGCTAGTTGAATTTTTGTCAAATGACTTAAAGGGGTTTATTATAGTAAAAGTAGGAGTGTGCCAAGGATGTATTCCAATAGCTGTGGGTATTGTATCTATATTGTCTAAGTTAAGATCTCTTAAAATTTCATTTATTCTTCCCTGAAACGGCAGAACACAAGAAGGTCTAGCATTGTATAATCTCTTGAGGTAATAATTGAGTGTATGTTGATGAATGGGATGGTTGATATAACATGACGTTCTGAAGTAGTACTGAAGAGATAACATCTGTCGACGTAATTCAAGAGGAGCGTCACAGCAGTCAACGTAGAGACTTTCTACAGGAGATGTTCTAAAAGCTCCGGAACACAATCGAAGAGCGGAATGGTGAATGGTATTCAGCTTTTGAAGGACAGAAACGCGTGCTGACCCATATACAGGACATCCATAGTCCAGTTTTGAGCGGATGATGGCATGATAGATCTTAATTAGGGAAGCGCGATCAGCTCCCCATGAGGTCTTTGAAAGGATTTTGAGGATGTTGAGCTTCCTTTCGCAATTTTTCCGCAAGTTTGTGATATGGGGTGCAAAGGTAAGTTTTTTGTCAAAAATGACTCCGAGAAAATTCACCTCATTCACAATGTTGATGTTATTTCCAAGAAACTGGATCTCTGGGTCAGGGTGCAGACCTCTTTTTTTGCAAAAATGCACACAACATGTCTTTGAACTTGAAAAGCTGAAACCATTCTCCATCGCCCACTTACTGATCTTGTTAACTGCAGTCTGGAGTTGTCTGTTAATGAATCTCATATCCGCTCCTTCACATGAGATATGGAGATCGTCGACATACAAGTTTCCATTAACAGAGGGAGGTATCTCGTTCAGAATCCCATTAATTGCAATAATGAACAGGGTCACACTCAAAACGCTTCCCTGAGGAACTCCTTCTTCTTGAATAAAAGTGCGAGATAATGTATTTCCTACTCTAACACGGAAATTTCTTAAGGCCAAAAAATTTTGAATAAAAATAGGCATATTGCCACGCAACTCTAAATTGAACAGCTGCTGTATAATTCCATGACGCCAAGTGCGGTCATATGCCTTTTCTATATCGAAAAACACCGACACCAAATGCTTCCGTTTAACGAAAGCATTCCGAATTCTGGTTTCCAACTCTATGATATTATCTAACGTGCTCCTTCCACGACGGAAACCACTCTGAAAATTTGATAGGTAATTATTTTCCTCCAGGTAGTACATCAGACGAACGTTTATCATTTTTTCAAGAATTTTGCATAAACAGTTCGTCAGAGCTATTGGACGGTAACTGAGAGGATTCGATGGGTCTTTTTCAGGTTTTAGAATGGGGATAACAATAGCCTCTCTCCACGAGGAAGGAAAGCTATGTTCTCTCCATATTCTATTGTAAAGTTTTAGAAGGTTGAACATGGAAACTGAAGACAGGTTTTTTATCATTTCGTAGGAAATATTATCGGGACCAGCAGAAGATTTATGGACTTTATGCAAGGCTCTGTTAGTTCTAAAATGGTAAAATCAGTATTGTAGGGCAAGTTAAGCTTAGTTTGAAAGTTTATGGTTTATCCTCGGCCAGGTTTTTGAGTTTTGTAAAAGATGCAGAGTAATTTGAACTTGAAGAAATATCAGCTAAGGATGAGGCTATTGTGTTGGCTATGTCATCAAGAGAAGTTATTAGGTTATTATTATAATTTAAAATTTGGATTTGGTTGTTTGGGTAAACGCCTGAACAGCGCTTTACTTTTACCCATAAATCTTTACTGGAAATGGAGGAATTGATACTGCTTATATAGTTCACCCAGGAATCTCTTTGGCTACGTCTTAAGGTGCGACGGAAAATACTTTTGCATTTCTTATAATTTATTAAGTTCTCCGTCGTAGGACGTCTCTTGAACAATTGGAACGCTTTTCTCTTAGCTTTATAACAAATTTTACACTCTTCGTTCCACCATGGCTTTGTTTGCTTTTGAGGACGACAGGAAGATTTTTTAATGGAAATATCAGCTGCAGAAATTATTGTTTCAGTTATATGATTTACTGCTTCATCAATGGTATTATTGTCGACCATGTCTGTAGAGATATTGGCTAGGGTACGGAATTTATCCCAATCAGCGGAACCTAGAATAAAACGAGGAACACGCTGATTGGCATTAGAGCAATTATTGTGGGTTAGGATAATAGGAAAGTGATCACTATTGTATAGGTAAGAATCTACTGTAAAATTCCAAAACGGAAAAATTTGAGGGCTGGATATTGCTAAATCTAGAGAGTGAAAGGTTCTTGTAGGAGAATGGAGGTAAGTAAGTTGATTTGTATTATAGATGCACAGATCATGGTCGGATATCAGTTTTTCTATTTGACGACCCCGTTTATTAAGGTTGGGGCTACCCCACAATGGACTGTGGCCATTCAAGTCCCCAACAATAATAAAAGGGATTGGAAGTTGATTAATAAGGTTATTAAGAGTACTCTGAGAGATGGTATTGTTTGGAGGGATATAGAGGTTACAGACAGTTATTAGAGAGTGTATGTGTACTTGAACAGCAACTGCTTGGAGGTCAGTGTTAATGTTTAAACTTCTGAAAGGGTAATCATGAGAAGTGAAGAGGGCAACACCACCACAAACCCTGCCCCCTTCTATGTAGTCTTTTCTGATAGTACTGTAGCGTTTTAATTTGGCTGGCTTATTGCTGTCAAGAAGGGTCTCTTGAAGTGCAAAACAAACAGGATGGTACTTATTTACGAGGTCTCTGATATCAGAGACGTGACATTTGAAGCCATGGCAGTTCCAAGATAAAAGCGCCATTGTAAAAATTGGAGGGGAAAAGGATGGAAATTATGCAGGTTGGGTCTTAGCCCACATGCCTTCAGAGTCCGAGTGATCTGTCAACATATTCTCTTCGGATGTGACATAACCTTTGATTGAATCGTCCTCAGCAGTTGGACGATTTTTTAAGAAGTCTTTTTTCGAAAATTGACATTTCAAAGGTTTATTAGTGGATTCGTCCTCGACGAAATCCTCCAGGAGATTAAAACTTTTATTTTTCAATTTTTCTTTTAATTTTGCAGCTGAAATTTTTTGATGTTTAGGCGTCTTTTGTTTGGATGGAAAATTAGTTATCTTAGATTTAGCTAAAAGCTTATTTGAAACTTGGATTTTAGGTGTTAATTTACTTTTAGGTACGCGTTCATTTAATGGTTTTGTTATAATTACGTTTTCTACTGTAACAGCCTTATTTTCAATTTTTGAGGGTGACTGACGACGAGGTTTAGGACTATTGGTTACAGATGGGTTATTTTCAGTTTGTGTGCTTATTGATTTACACTGCTTCACAGCTGCAGCAAACGTAAATCCAGGTCTTGGAGTACGTTCCTCAATGCGTTTTCTTGCTTCTGGATAAGAAATGTTTTCTTTAGCTTTGATAGTTTGTATTTCTTTCTCCAGTAGCCACTTAGGACACGAACGGGAATAGGCAGGATGGTCCCCTTTGCAGTTGATGCATTTAGGTGTTTGTTTGCAATCAACGCCGTCGTGGCCTACTTCTGCACAACGAGGACAGGTAATAGATCCACGACATGATGTTTTTGAGTGTCCAAAACGTTGGCATTGAAAACAACGCAATGGATTCGGGACAAATGGACGCACAGGGCATCGAAGGTATCCTGCTTTTATATGTGAAGGAAGCGATGGTGAGTTGAACGTAAGAATAAGATGTTTTGTGGGGAGTATTTTCCCGTCACGACGGATGGTGATACGGCGTACTCCACAAACTTGCTGCTCTTTTAAACCTTCTAAAATCTCTTCATCGGGGACATTATAAAGTTCCCCTTCAGAAATAACACCTCTACTAGAATTTAAAGTTCCGTGAGCAGTGACTGTCACTGGAATATCGGCAAAGTTGGTGCATTTTAAGATATTTGAAGCTTGTTTTGCATCTGCTACTTCGACAAGCAAGACGCCAGATCGTAATTTTTTAACCGCTTTGACTTGTCCAACGGATGATGAAAGACATTTGTGTACGAGAAAGGGAGAGACAGCCGAAAAACTTCCCTCCTTTCTCTGTACAGTGAAAAATCTAGCTCTACAAGTATCGGTGCCCCTTTTGACCCAAGGGGAGAGGTTGTGGGGGGGTTGAAGATTCCATAATGAAATAGAAGGTGTTCAGATCCCGGCGGCACCACCCACCATGGAGCCCAACAAGGGGATGCTAAACGCTCCCAAAAAGGGACATAAAGTCGCACCAGTGCTAACCGGGATCTATACGCGCACAGCTACCCCTTAAGCAGCCTCGACCAATTAAAGTGCCCAGCAGGTAACCGATTGCTTGGCCCAGGCCAGTGACAAAAGTCGTCCGACCAGCCGATTGATGTAGACGGGACCATTCTACACCACCGTTTACCCGAAGCAGGGGCCAAAGTAATGTGTTGGTTTCCCTCAATTACCAGGATCCCCCTTTCCGGGGACACGGGTCTCCACGCACGGCAAACACGTGGGTGGATTAACAAATCGCGAGATATTGT
>JAGEOH010000018.1:374562-414900 GCA_032207245.1 Pardosa pseudoannulata | reverse complement strand
CTTCTGTACATCTCAACTCCACTCTTGTATTCGATTCGGTTTTCCAGCATGTAACGTACTTAATATGCTCTGAATAAAGTATTTTAAAAATAACAAAACATAGCAAACTTTAAATGAAAGCAATTATCTAGGTAAATGTTAGTGGTTGTTATAAATTTTATTGTCATAAATATAAAAAAATTAAGAAAACATATATAATTGTGAAAATATTTGATTTCTCTTGAGAACATAATCAACTGATTATACATTTTTGAAACATGCTAATTTGAACTAGCGTTTACTTCATTTGGTAATATCCAGTTTGCATCTAGCTTTCAGTATATTATAATTAAAGTTCCCAAATGAAAGCTATATTTATTTGAAAGTTCTTATTAGTCTTTAGATTATATTCCATTTATGTAACAACTCAGTTAGAAACATGTGGTAAATAAATTTAAAATGCGTTATATATAAAGCAATACAGAAGTCAGTCTTATAATCTATATGGGATAGTTTCCATGGTATGAATGTCTCTCAACATATGAAACCATGATTAAACATTTCAAAGCCATTTCAAAACAGGAGAGTCTGTGTCCAGCAATCCTCCAACTCCGACGCATGCGCATTTGATGTCTACCCCCAAAAGAGAAAGAAACAGTCAATCTTACCATCTCAGTACAGGTGTCAATATTTGGCGCAGTATCGAAAGTTTGGCAAATCAATTTTGAAATATTTTTTATGTATACTTTGAAATATTTTTTATGTATAATGCTTTACTCTTTATTTTAATTTCGGAATTAAGACATCCAATGTATGACTTCTTACAACACTTATATATTCATATTTATATTATTTGGCAAATCAATTTTGAAATATTTTTTATGTATACTTTAATGCTTTACTCTTTATATTAATTTCGGAATTAAGACATCCAATGTATGATTTCTTACAACACTTATATATTCATATTTTATTCTTAAATAGAAGACAAAAACTACATTTTTAATATCAGTTATACAGTAGTTATCATTTTTGGATGGATTTATTCTGTTGTTTACAATCCTCAAAGTGCTAATGACAAATTAAGAAGATTAGAAATTTAGAATATGTTGAAAAAAATTATCTTGACATGCATTTAACATTATAAAAGATTTCATTCCTTTTGTCGTCAGTCAGTTATTGAAGTGTACAAGTGATACAAAAATATTAATTTGATGAGACCCTAGCTGTCAAATTATGTACAAATAACTATATATTCATATCTAAACTATTTAAAAATTAATCTAGAATTTCTCAATTTTATTCAGCAATTTTTAAATTTTATTACAGAGTTCAAACTATGTTTTACACTATGTATATACAACCAGAATAAATAGACTAATTACTTTATAGCAAAATTTACTTTTACTGCTCTGTAGAATTAAACATAGTGTTAAAATATTTTTTTCCCAAAGAATGTTTATTCTTTAAAACTTTGATAAATTTTTCCATATCCATTATTTTACCCTTTTAGAGTTATTTAACTTTTAGTAAATAACAAAAAATCATTAACTTTAATGAGGTTAAGTTAATGGATAAATAAATATAACCTCATAAAAGTTAATGAATTTTTTAGTGGAAAATGCTCTAACAGCTATTTGTAAATTTATGGATATCTATATCCACTGCTCTATAGTCTATGTGGTAAACAGACATGATATCATTTATGTAATATTTTTACTACTCTAATTAGCTGTGTGAGTAGGCCTTTCAAAAATTATGTACTTCCAATTTAAATTGTCATATGTTGATAAACTGCCCCCTATGACAGGAATTTCCTAACAACATTTCTAGGATATGTGTAATTGACAAATTATGTTACAAAAAACATCCAATTTTTAGTTAATTTGATACATATTTTATTTATCAAAGTATAATTTTATCTTTATATGATAATATAACAAATTATAACAAAACATTATTAAACAATGTTATACAAAAATTTATGACCCATGGGTTTTTACTGATATAAATTAATGGTATTAAATAATTATCTCTTTAATAAGTATATGTTATGAAGAAAATGTTTGTTTGTAAATTTGCTGGGGCTAATTAAAACATTGTTATAGATATAAATTTCGTGAATATCATTTATAAAATTTCTCTTAATTTTGTGTGAAAAGGCATTTATTTACAGAGATATAACTTATTTAAAGAATCAAACCAACATAGTTATTTAAAAAAATAAAATTTTGATTAACTCTTTCATATTGAAACATCTAAAAAAAAGATGAAACTTAAAATCTCTGTACAGATAACAAATCTGAACAAACCTGACTAATTGAATTTTTATTCAAAATGTTTATTTTTTTACATTGCTTTTTTACATTACAACTTTTTATTATCTATTAGTTTATGTATTTTTTTTATCTCACTTATAAATGAAACCTAAATCATTCAGAAGAATTAAAATAAATAAATTTATATACACACACATATTTGAACATTTGTGTGTGTTATATATATATATATATATATATATATATATATATATATATATATATAAGCAAAATATAGGAAGTAACCAGCAAATTTTATTTAATACAAAAATACAAATTTCATGTTGCAATATAAAATTTAAACATAATGAAAACAGAATTTTCTCAATATTATTAATGTTTATAATCAGTCATAGAATGTAAATTCAGCACTTCTTTATTTAAATGTGTGAAACTTTCACCAATATTTTCTTTTCATTATCTAAGGGTTTTAATAATGCTAAATTTGGATTCGATTTTTTCCTTCTTGTGGAGTTTGTTTGGAGTTTTAATTTTCTTACTAGGTAGTTCATTTTTAAAATGTTCATGAATCTTAAAATTTACATGTTTAATTTTGTTGCTTAATTTTAGCACATTATGTATAATATTTTCTTTCTTTTCTTTTTTTTTTTTTAGTTCTTAATTTTAGTGTTTATTTCACAGCCTTTCAGAACATTTTCAAGAATGTTAATTTTTGGTTTTTAGATACTATTCAAACTATACATTTGCAAAATATTAGAAATTTCTTTTTCACCACCGCTGTTTTCAATATATGTATTTCTTTCTTTTGGTATTTCTCATATACCTGTATACTAGCATGAATATGTTTACATATGCTGTTTTAAATTATTCGCACATGTATACTGAAACAGATGAAAGCACCCTTTACAAATTGTGCACTTCAATTTATATTGCATGATACAAATTGGATGTTCAACAATGTAATGATGCTTATGATCTAATTTTTTAGTTGATTTCACTTCACACTCATAATTATTTACTTTGGTTATCATATTAAGTAACTGTATGACTTTTAACATAGCTCTAACTTATTTTAGTTATTCTATATGTATCAACATTTTTCATAAGTTTAATTAATCTTTGAACCTTCCCCTTATTTTACTAGAGCGAGAATAGTTTTATCTAATCTTTTTAAGTTTTTTGTCTTTCTATATAAAAATGCTTAAAAGTAAATGCATGTTAGTATTATTAGAAGCAAATTTTAAAATATTCCCCAAACTCTTTAGTATCAACTAAACTGAATATTTTTGTTGACAGTAGGTAAATAGATAAAATAGATGTTATCAGTAATCAATAAAGCTTATATTCATGAATGACATACATTGTCATTTTTCATAATATTTTTGAAAATTATGCATGTATTTTAACTTTTAAAAACATGCCCCATTCCTGCCTCATGTAAGGGTGTGATAGGACATATTAATTACCAATGTAATTGTTATTTTAAAACAACACTTCTATAATTACTCTTATTTTTATTTTTTTTTTAAACGGTAAAATAGTTTGTCACCCTGAAACTTACAATGTTGTATTAGTAGAAAATAATTTGTAAAACATACTTTTGTTAACTGGCCACGGGTTCGAATCCCGCTCTTTGTTCGTAGCCGTTCAGAATCGTAGTAATTAAGTAGTAAATTCCGATGTCTTTAGCCGTCGGGTAACATAAAAGAAAACTCTAGCGCTCTCAGACCTAAATGGTTACAAATCTGTTAGTCTAAAGTACAATTCGAACCCCCCTGGCTCAGATACCAAAAAAAATCCTGTCCTATTCGATCATCGTCCCGAAATATTACTATTAAAAAAAATTTTTTTTTGTCCACTTAAAAAAATAGCCTTATACAGTGCATATATTATTTAAATCACGAGTTTTTAGACATTGATTAAAACTAAATCTAATGATAATTATTGTATCTTTCCAAACTATTAAGGTATAGATTTTATTGCTATTTAAGAAATTCTGCAGCCCCAAAATTAAAAATTTGTTTATAGAAATGTCTTCTAAAAATTTGATATCTAAAATGCGCATTTATATTATTAATTTTTTAATTAGGATATTTGAGAAACTTCTGATTTGAATCTGTTTTCAACATTTTTTGATTAGAAGACTCAAGTGATTGTTTATATTAGTAAAAAATATTTAGCTTCTGGTATATTTCATACTTAGGTACTTGTTTTTGCATTATGTAAATCAAATAAATATTTTAAAATTGTTTTTTTCTTTCCGTTTTTCCTTTATTTTCCTCCTTTATTTTCTCTAATATTTAACATCTGGGTCTGCTACTTTTATTAAATTTTTTTTGAAATTGTCCATTTAAAAAAATTAGACTTATACTGTATTTTTTAAACATTAATTATAAATCAATCTAAGAAAAATTAATATAATTTTACAAACTAGTTAAAAAACAATTTTTAATGTTACAAAATTTTTAAGTTTTGTTTAGAAGTGTATTTTAAAGCTTTGCTACTTGAAATGACTTTTAAATTATTGGTGTACTGTTGAAATCCTATTTTAACAAACCAGCTTATAACAAATAAAAATTTTGATCTCATGATTTTCCTTTTGTTTGCATGTTAATTTATCCATAAATGGTGAATGTCCATTTTATACATTTATAGTGAATCTTAGGAATGAGGTAGAAGGATAATTTTTTTCTTCATTTTTAAAACTCTTTTGCAGTTATGAAAAGATTTAAATATATGTGTCTAGATTTAAAAACAAAGTGCATGAAATTAATAACATCTTGTTCACCTACTCAAGGAAAAAAATGTTTTTCGTTGTATAAGACAAAGAAATTCCTTACACTATCTTGATACTGGCATCATGTCTATAGAAGATTATAAATTAATTCAGTATTAAAATAGTAAGCAATAACTAATAATTTTGCATTTGTCTACATTTTTGGTCATTCGAATAGGCGATCCATCAGTTGTTTGGTTTTGGTCAATTAAGATCATTAAAGATAATATTTTTATAAATCTTATATATGTAAATCTTATATAATATGTAATCTTATGTAAATCTTATACAAGTTATAATTTTCTGAAATCTAACATTAAAGAGTAGAAAAGGTTTTTAAAGGTTCTTTAAGAACCTTTCTTCTAAGGTTTCTTATAAAGTTAAGTCCAACAAACAATATGGTTTCTCAAAGTTTAATATAATAAAGTTCAACTGTATTGGTGAATTTATTTATTTTTTTTAACTAGGCAAGTTGAAGAAGCATCTGATTTAAATCTGTTTTAATTTTTTTTTTTTTTTTTTTTTTTTTTTTTTTTTTTTTAACTAGGAAACTTAAGTACTTGTTTATATTGAAAAAAAGTTATTTAGATACTTTCATATTTCATATTTAGGCACTTGTTTTTGTATTAAGTAAATAAGAACATTATTTTTTAATAATTATTCAACTACCTCTTTTTATGCATTTTTCTCCTTTTTCCCCCAAAATTTTGACTTCTGTGTCTGTGAAATACAGCGATTTCTCAATTATACACACTCTCTTTTGTTCATGTTTTCGTTGAACCTAATGTATGACCATTATTTTATCTGATATTTTTCTGATAAGAAGTGCTTAATTTTTTCCATTAAAAAAGTGTACGAACCACGAAAGAGGTTATAGAAATCTGAGAATGTTTTCACTAAAGCTAGAAATTTTTTAAACCAACAAGAGGAAATTATTTGGGAGCTGAAGGGGTCCTGGTAATATGATTTGAAAATTAAGAATATTATTACTCTATGTATGAAAACTTTGTGCCTCTAAAAAAATATGCCTATATCCTTATTCGAAACATTTTCTATTATTTGTACAATAACTAAGTATTCTTTGGGAATTGCTATATATAGTATTAGTTTATAGGTTTACTAAAATTTCAAAACATTCTTTATATATATCATACAAGTAAATTAAAACTAACAGCTTCCTAAATAGCAATATATTTGGTTTTTATACTGGAAAGATTCACACACCTTTGCTTTGAGGTTTTCCAAGAAATTGGCATGTTATTATAAAATATATTATAGCCACTATAAGATCACCTATCATGTATCAGATGCCCTTGAAGCCTCTGAGTAAACAAATTTTTTTATACCTTACATTTCTAAAGGAATTAAATATTCTTTTATTGATTTGATATAATCAAATACTTGGTAATGCATTTTCCAATGCTTAATGTTGGGATGAGAATTGTACTGGGACAGTTGTTTATAGCAAATAGTATTTTACTGTGTGGCCTAGGTGAGGTTGGTGTGATAAAGCAGACTAATAGCAAATAGTCTGGACCTAGTAATAAAAAAACAAGAGAAGTGATAATTTTTTTTATGGAAATATCTCTTCTACATAAGGTTTGTCATGATCTTTCTGTACCTGATGTCATGGGCATTCACATTTCATTAAAGAAATATCCTGAAATTTTTATTCCAAATTTGTCATGTAACATTTCTGATATATAAACCATTTTCTAGAATTTTATCAAATTGGATTCCTGAAACCCTTTCATGGAATCCAATTCATTAAATTCAATTTTTGAATTAAAAGTTCAATAAATTTTAGAATTGTTACAGGAAAATTAAATAAAATCATTCACATAAAAGTTTTATGAATATGATCATAATACAATTTCTTCTCCGTTTTATGAACCATAAATTCTTAAATACATCATACAGTTCTGAATGATAAAACTGTCCTCTTGATTCAAGCCATACAATGATCTATTTTTTTAAAAAGGTGATTTAATCCCAGGTTTTTAAGGTTTTCCATATAAATTTTTCTTTTTAAGGCAGCTATTTTTAAATAAGCTTAATTAACAGTTTAGTGTCCATGCACTAAACCCAATGAAACAACTAAGAGCATTATAGATAGATGAATGTATAATGTACTACTGGTGAAAATGTTTCAAAATAGTTTTAAACATGGAACTTGCTCAAATCCGTAGGTTATCAAAGAAGCTCTACACCTTTTCACATGTCCTTCAGAATGTTTCTTGAGTTTAAAAATCTAATCTACAGCCAATAACCATTTTGTCTTTGGTTTACTCCGCATTATGCATGTTTTTTTCTTTTAGGACAGTCAGCTCATTAATATGGCTTCCACTGCTCAGCCCTGGATCGTGACATTGCCTCTTCATAGCTAAAAGGTTCAATAATGCAAATATGATAGTTTTCCCCATTTGATGATTTAGATTAAATTGGTATTTTCATTGTGGAACCATATACAATAACCCATGGTATTTAGAACATACAACATAAGAACTCCTTCCTTTGCTTTAGAATCCCCGTTGTCTCTTAAAGGTTTTTCAACATGAACATTGCAATCCGGTGATCTTTTGGTGGAGGTTACGAATAATATTCAGGCCATCAATATCACAAAATTAAAAATCATGGGCAACAGAACAGTTTCCGTAAACATTCATAAAACCTTAAATCAATCCCGAGGAGTCATCTCTGAAACTGACCTACTAAACACATCTGAATCAGAAATTTTAGAGAATTTAAAACCCCAAAATGTCATTGCTGTCCGCGGAATAACCATCCGAAGAGATAATAGAACTATCAACACAAAACACATTATCCTGACATTCGAGCTACCAAAGCTCCCTACTTCCATAAAAGCAGGATTCTTGAATTGCCCCGTAAGACCCTACATACCAAACCCTCTGCGATGTTTTAAATGTCAACGTTTTGGACATTCGCAGACGTCCTGCCGTGGATCTGTGACATGTGCGCGTTGTTCCGAGACTGGTCACAGCAGCGAAGGATGTACTGCACCATGTAAATGCATTAATTGCAAAGGTGATCATCCCTCATACTCAAGATCATGCCCGAACTGGATAATAGAAAAGGAAATACAAACCATAAAAATAAAACAGAACATCTCTTATCCCGAAGCCCGCAAAATAGTGAAATCTAAAACCCCCAAACCTGGTCTCTCTTACTCTGCCGCCATAAAATCTACTAAATCCGTAGCCACCCAAACTGACATACCTGTTAAAACTATTACTCTCCCTATATCCTCACAACCGAAAAAAAATAAACGCCCTGTTTCGCTACAAGTCTCTGAAACTGTTGTGCATGATTCTCTTCGGAGAGAAAAAACTACTAATAAAAAAGGAACTGAAAATAGACCTCATATCCCGAAAGAATCAGATTTTAACCGGAAACAAACACGTTTAAAACAAAAAAATATCCCTCCCCAGCCGTATGTCGACGACTCTATTCTAACATTAAATCCTTCAGACTCTGAAGTCTCGGATGAGTCTATGGACCAGTCAGACACCGATCTTCCCAATCAATCTAAGGGGACTACTCAACAATTGTCTAATACTTCTAACCCCTTTTGATCATGGCCCTGCTGCTCTCATGGAATTGCCACGGTTTTCTTAACAAAATTGACGATATGCACATCTTAATTCACGATCATAACCCCGCTTGCTTTGTTTTACAAGAAACTTTTTTACATTCTCAAATCAAAGTCCCAAAAATCCGTAACCACACCATATTAAGAAATGACTATGAACTTGGTAATAAAGCTTCTGGTGGTGTTGCACTTCTTATATCGAATAGCTTTCCTTTTCAGGCTCTGAATCTTAATACTAATCTTCATGCCGTTGCCGCACGTGTCCGTCTTAAATGTCTTACTACTGTTTGCAGTCTATATTTACCCCCAAATGAACCAATTAATTTACGACAACTAAAAAATTTAATAAACCAACTTCCACCTCCCATAATCCTTCTCGGCGACTTTAACGCTCATAGCCCTCTCTGGGGTGGTCCAGAGATCAATAATAGAGGACAAATAATTGAATCAATTGTATCCAATCTTTCCCTATGTATTCTTAACAATGGGGATAACACTTATTTTCACAAGCGTACCAAAAGTTTCCACGCCATAGACCTTGCAATCTGTTCTCCCTCAGTTTATTCCTTATAATCCTTTTTCGTTTCAAGTGACCTTCACAATAGCGACCATTTTCCGATATTTCTGTCTCCGCTCTACCACCATTCTAATAATAGTTGTCCACAAATTCGGTACATAGAAAAAAAAGCAGACTGGCCTTCATTCATGGATCTCGCTGTTATCACTCCTGATACTATCACCGGAAGTATAGACGAAGCGGTCGACAAAGTAACCTCCACTATCATCAAAGCGGCGGACGCTACTATTCCAAAATCTTGCTCTTCAGTGAGGAAAAACAAAAAACCGTGGTGGAACTCTGATTGCCTATATGCCAAAAAACAGCAGCAGAAGGCATGGAGTATCTTTCGGAGATACCCTACTACAGAAAACCTAATCATTTTTAATAAAGCCATAGCTATTGCCAGGAAAGTTAGACGCCGCTCTCAGAGAGAGTCTTGGGTGAATTATGTATCCAGCATCACAACATCTACGTCTAGTAAAGAACTGTGGTTTAAAGCTAAAAGAGCAATGGGAATTTACCATAATAATTCAATCTCCTGTCTTTCTCTTAACGGACAAATTATTTCCAGTCTTAAGGATATAGCGAACACAATTGGTGATACCTTTGCTTCTGCTTCAAGTAAACTCTCCTATTCCAAAGATTTCCAGGCATACCAGAAGCTGTCGGAAAGACAGAGCTTAAACTTTAATACGTCAATAAACCTGCCATACAATAGCCCGTTAAACATTCAGGAATTACTCTTCTGTTTGCGTCAGTCTGGAGATACTTCACCAGGTCCTGATGCCGTGTCATTTAAAATGCTCAAACACCTCTCTCACAGTTTTCTTACTAACCTTCTGCATCTATACAATAGAATCTGGTTGGAAAATACCTTCCCAATATCCTGGACTCAAGCAATCGTTATTCCCATCACGAAACCTGGACAAGATCCCACTAATCCGTGCAACTATCGTCCCATTGCTCTTACTAGTTGCCTTTGCAAACTACTTGAAAAAATGGTAAATAGGCGTCTGGTATTTATATTAGAAAAGGAGCATCATATTCATCCATTTCAGAGCGGATTTAGAAAAAACAGATCAACTTTAGATAACATTATATATCTGGAAACCCAAATTCGTAATGCTTTTTTGAGACGCAACCATTTAATATCCGTATTTTTCGATATAGAGAAAGCTTATGATCACACCTGGAGGTTTGGAATTCTTCGTGATCTCCATCGTTTGGGTTTTCGAGGCAACTTGCCAAATTTTATTAAGAACTTCTTGTTTTATCGTGAGTTTAAAGTTCGAATTAACTGCACTCTTTCCAACAGTTTTATTCAAGAAGAGGGCGTTCCTCAAGGATCTGTTCTTAGTGTCACTCTTTTCTCTATAAAGGTGAACGATATTTTAAATCAAATCCCATCTACCGTAAATGGCTGTTTATACATCGACGACCTGCAAATCTCTGTACAAGGAAAAGACATTCGTTTTATTGAACGGCAACTACAAACCACAATTAATCGAATTGTGAAGTGGTGCAAAATAAATGGTTTTAAAATATATGGGGAGAAGACGACTTGTGTGCATTTTTGCCGTAAGCGTGGACTTCATCTGGACCCGGAGCTCTTCTTGGAATCTTTTAAAATTGACGTTCACGATAGTGTTAAATTTTTAGGTATCTACTTTGACAAAAAACTTACGTTTGCAAACCATGTTTCTTATCTCCGTACAAAGTGTGAAAAGAGCCTAAATCTTTTAAAAGTGCTGTCTAATACTTCTTGGGGTGCCGACCGTGATGCCATGCTTCGAATATATCGCGCTGTCATCCGGTCAAAAATGGATTATGCTTGTTGCGTCTACGGCTCAGCTCGCGCATCTGTTTTAAGAAAACTTGACACGGTGTATCATTCAGCTCTTCGGATTTGCTCCGGCGCTTTTAGAACTTCACCTATTCAAAGCCTTTATATCACATGTCATGAACCATCACTTCATCATATACGTCATAACATATCGATTAATATTTATTTCCGTATCATCTCCCACCAGTCACACCCATTGAGAAAATTATTTTTAGATAACCATCTGGATCGTCTTTATTTTAATCGTCCACGCTCCATTCCTTCATTTGGTTTTAGAATTCGTAAAAGTCTTAAAGATACTGAGCTTGCTAACATCGATATTTCACCTCGCCTCTTATTTCAATCGCCACCTTGGGAGAATTATAATATTCAATATCTCCAACCATTTAAGGGCTTTACAAAAGAAAACACTGACTCGTGTATTTACCAGCAATTATTCAGTTCCTTTAAAACTCAATATCCGAACTATGAGGGTGTCTTCACTGACGGCTCAAAATCTGAGGATCATGCTGGTTTCGCTTATTGTAGCGACTCAGCCGCTTTCAGCTACAGACTTCATCCTTTCTGTTCCATTTTTTCGGCCGAAGTTATTGCCATATATGAAGCTTTAAAGTACGTTTCTTCGAGCAACAAAAGATGCGTTATACTCTACTCGAATTCAATGAGTGTCCTTGAAAGTCTCAAAACTGACTCGAGTACTCATAGTTATGTGTCTCTTGTTACCCAATTGCACAAAAATCTTGCTCGTCGGGGATTTCATATAATTTTCTGTTGGATTCCAAGTCACGTCGGTATTTGCGGCAACGAAATAGCTGACGCCTTAGCGAAACGGGCAACTTTATTTTACACTGGTCCTTTGCCTTATAGTGATATTAAAAAAGAAATCGCTCGTATTACAAATGTCCACTGGAATGCTGAATGGAACACTGAAACTCTAAACAAACTTCACTCCATTAGGCCATCTATCTCATTTTGGTCACCTCTCAAATGTCGAAAAAAAGGACGTCATTTTAACACGTCTTCGTATTGGTCATAGCCGAGTCACTCATAAACATTTACTATGTGCAGAGCCTACTCCACAATGTTCTATTTGTCATACTCACCTCACTGTCCATCATATTTTAACTTCATGCACTGCTTTAAAAAAATTTTATAATATATATTTTAAAACTTTTAATCCTAGTTTGAGTGAACTGTTGGGTGAAACTCCTCATTCCAAATTGTTTGAGTTTCTCTTTCGTACTAGTGTTTTAAACCTCATTTAAATGATTTTTAATGTTTTAATGCGAGTCTTTACCTCGTCTTCGCTGTATTTATTTTTATAAATTTTTAGTATTTTCTCTTACATTTAAATTATAATTTTGTTTCAATATATGCTCTTTAGTTTGGCGCAGCAAATCCTAACTTGGATCTTGCGCCAATAAACCATAACCAACCAACCAACATGAACATGAACCAAATGTCTCACGGAAAATTTTCTTTTAAACAGTTTAGTATAAGACCATTCAATATCCTATTCAAAAACAATTCCTGAGATATATGAATGTACTAATTCAGCTAATAGGCCTTTTTGTAATCCTGCTGCAATTCTCAAAGATGCTTTTAGGTATGCTTTTATTTGAGTGTTCAGCAACTTCATTCATTGCTGGAGAGTATGTATATATTTTTTTTACATTTGATCTCTTCTTTCTACAGAAATTCACTGAATATCTGGAAACAAAATTCAATACTATTATCTGACATCATGGCTTTGATTTTGTCTATCTTATTTTCAGTTTCAACTTTAAAAGTTTCAAATGCCTTGAAACATTCAATTTTATTCTCTCATGAGAATATCTAGGCATATCTGCAATTGTCAATGGATAATTAATTTGTCCAATATACAGACCTACCAAACTATTCTAAAAGTATATGTGATCTAGAGGATTCTTTTATGAGATCAATCTCCTTGAAAGTAGCTCTAGTCATTTTTGCTTTGCTTCACATATCACACTGTCTTATTTCTCTAACATTTTCAACGCCATAGGCTACATTTCTGTTAGCTATTTTCTTAATACATTAATCATTTTGATGTCCATAGTTCTTGTGTTACATCTTAATGGTCTATCTCATTTTTTGGACACTTGGGTTGATGTTCATTGCCAGACACATTTCACCTGTTTTTGAATGTAGTAATATAAATTCTTCTCCAAAGGTGTCACAGCTATTATGCGATTCCAGGGGTTTTATATGAAGTGCTTTGTATCCTTAATCTGTAATCAGTGACTGTCTAACGAACTACCTGAAACAATTTTTAGTGATGGAAAAACCCCAAAAGACTTTCAATAAAGTTAACTTCCAAAGCCTATTTTTGAAACTAACCAATATTATCAAATTTCCAAAACCTTCAAATGTACTCGTACTGATTGTTTGCAATTCCACTAACATTCATGTTGCAGGGCTGAATTTAAGGATTTATCAGGTCAGTAATTCAGCAGGGTGTTGACAGATCTCAAAAGTCCCGAAAAAGTTAACCCTACCTTGTAATAACCTTAACACAAACCGAAGGATAGGCACCAAACAGTATTAGTATAGATATAAATTTCGACAACACACTTCTATAAAGCAGCCAAGCAGCACTTTTCCTTACGACTTAATTTATAAATATTGAGATTTCGAACTAATTTTTTTTTTTCAGAATAAATTAGAGCTTATACTAGCTGCTTGGAGTTCAGCTTTCGGCTTGGGTGATTAATGTTTTCCCAAATAAAAAAAAGTGTCATTTTGCAATTTTATAAGATTAAGATTCTACTTCTCCAAGCAATTGAAAGTATGCATATGAAGGAAATATTCTGTAGATTTTTATGTCCCACAATTTTGCCTACAGTTTTTCTTCTTCGATATCGCTGAAATTTTTCACACTAGACCTTCCTGACGAGAGGAAGATCAGTGTCATATTTAAAATTTTCTGTGACTTTAACAGATATATTAGTTAAAACCACCAGACCGCTTATTTCTTTACCCTTTAAAGTTACTTTCTAGTCTTTGCCAAGAGTTCCAGACGTTTTAAAATTACCATCTGTTCGTTTTAGACTAAAATGCGGAATCTACCGAAATAACCGATTATTTCTGTATCGCGCAGTATAACTTATTTTTGTAAAAATAATGATTTTTACTGTTTTTACATTTTTTTTGTTGTTTTTACAAGGTCTATTTTGAAACGTTTCTACGAAGCATATTTTAAAATGGTCTTGTCCACTTTCTTAATTTCTACTATTCAGTACGGTCTTGCGTTGTTGAAAAGTCAAGAATTCCCTCTCTTGAACTGTGCAATTAAATAACATAACCCCATAATTGTTTTATGAACATTAAACCCTTTAATGTCTAGCTTCTCGTTTTAGACAACGCTAAAAATAGCTTGTGGAATTTTTATGTTTTCTTAAAACGAGCTTCCCTTTTGAGAGTAGGCAGAGGACAATCTTATAAACAATCTACAAAATTTTCAAGTAATTTCTAATATTTATAAATTTTCCATTTGTATCGACATTTTATGATCTTTCGAACAGCGCACATAAATTTACTTTTTTGGCAATACATAGGCTCTCCTTGCCTCTCTGTTGTCATTTCCTATTCCTGCGAAGGGCTCGTATTTTAGGTGTCGCAACCGCCAGACATGCCGGGTGTTCCTTAATTTCCCAATAGTCAGGCTTCCTTCCGTCTTTACTGGTTTTCCTGCATAGCCTGCTAATCCCTTCGACGAAACTGTGTTCCCAATAGTCCAGGACTTTGATGATTCTTAGGCACTTTTGCTGTTTCCATCACTTTTTTTTGTGAACTCATTTAATTTTTCGCATATAAACGAAGCTGTTAACATAGAATAATCCCCTTTTTTATTAAAAAAGATTTAAATCTATATTTCTAATTGAAAGTTTTGCGAAAATGTCATAATCTATAGTAGCATTGGTAAGATTTTGTATTCAGGCCTCGAATTTTTGTATTTATTCAAGTGATAGAGCTTCATAAAAGCCCAGTGGCGTTGGGGTAGTGCTTCGCGCTCCCACGACACAGGTCCGAGGTTCGATCTCCGGGCTGGGCAAGGTTGACTCAGCCTTTCATCCCTTCAGTGGGTAGATGAATTGAGGACCAAGCGTGCTTGGGAACTAAACACTGGCAGTTCTGCGTAAGACTGACCATCTAACCGGAACATATGCCTCGCACCCCAGGGCCCTTGGTCACGTAAACGGAGATTGGCACCATGGGCCTTGGCTCCCTAGGGGCTGTTGCGCCGAGGAGTTTAGTTTAGTTTAGTTTAGATAGAGCTTCACAAAGTGGTAAACAATAATTCGTTTGTCCACCTCTGGTCGTTATGTAAGCAGTTATTCGGCTTGTCATTGGTTGATAAAGGTGGCGGATGTCCTCCTGAGGGATATCGTGCCAAATTCTGTCCAACTAGCACGTTAGATTGTCAAAATCCCGAGCTGGTTGGAGGGCCGTGCCCATAATACTCCAAACGTGCTCAATAGGAGAGAGATCCGGCGACCTTGCTGGCCAAAGTAGCGTCGGTAAGAACGAAGACAAACAGTAGAAAAACGTACAGTGTGGGACGGGTATTATCTTGCTGAAATGATGGCGTGACATGAAAGCCAACACAATGGGGCATGGAACTTCGTCGAAGTACCGCTGTGCTGTAAGGGTGCCATGGATGACAACCAAAGTGGGTCCTACTATGAAATGAAATGGCACCTCAGACCATCACTCCTGGTTGTCGGCCTGTATATTGGAAGACAGGTTATCTCGCCACTATCCGGGGCAACGGTGTGCCGTCTTCAGACACGTCTTCGCTGGTCATCGGGGCTCAGTTCAATGTGGTCAATGAAGCACTAGTTGTACGTACAATCGATGATAATGATGCATCTGGGGCTGTGAGTACTGCTCTGACGATTGCTCGATAAACACTTTCTGTCGTTCCTCTGGTAGACCGCTTTCTTCTTGATTCTGTGTCACTCATAGTTCACTCATTCCTGCTAACATCGTCTAATAGGGGAATCGATCCTGCCCAAATGTCGAGCGATTCGCCGATTAGGCCAACCGGCTGCTTTGAGCCCAACTACTCGTCCTCTCTCAAATGCTGACATCTGTGTATATCGCTCGCGCACTTGTATGCGAAGTATAGTTACTGTCCACGTAATGAATACACGGAATGAAATTCGTAAAGAATTTATTACCTGGAATCAAAATTTCTCCTTTTAAATATCCTGCTCAGATAAGATGCGCTGCAGCGACACACGTTTATTCATTGGCCCCCCAAACTTTAAAATGTTGCATTTTCCGTCGAAACCTGTATGCATATCAATTAGTGTCCAATTTGCATTACATCTCGGTGCGTCATATTTTTGGTCTAAGAGTGTATTAGTAAAACAAGTTGGAAGAAAAATAGCTGTTTGACTGACATGCTCAAACATGATAGATAAACGTGCTATATGTGAAAATAATGTACTACAAAAGTAATTAAACAAATTAGTAGGTCTAAAATGAAGGCAGATATACATGATATAAGTAGCTTTTATATTTAAGACGTAATTACATTTTCTACTAGAAAATAATAGAACATTAAACATAGTATACAGAGGAACCTTGATGCAATGTACTAATTACCTACTTAAAATTTGTATTAAAAAATCTGTTTCTACCCTATACCCAGCTTAGTGGGCTCATCTTTTACGAAGTTTGTTTTCTATTTAAACGTATAATTTTACTAAAATTTACCCAGGAAGATGTACGAATGTCTACGTAAAAAAGGTCACGGGTACAACTAGTTACGTATAACAATACCTACAACTCTTTTTTGTTATTGATAATTTTACGGATAGTGGAATAAGTATGTGAGTAACAGCTTTGCAGCCTTGTTTGTCATAGAGATATATGTCTGTATACTAACTGCATTGCAAAGAAAAAGGATTCATGACAATCTGGACTTGAGCTCTCAGGTACATCAATAGGAATAAGTCAACGCTGCTATTAAATGTAGATTTTTAAGTTGGCAATTTTTGCCCTTCTTCTACGGAAGTTACAATATTCCGGCCAATGGCATCGTACCCCCGTCTTGCTTGTAATGTTAATCCACGTGCTGTAATAATCACTTTTTCCTTTCCTTCCTCTTCAGTATCTTGGAAATGATCTTTTACTTTATGCAAAAATTTGTGTAAAACTTGGCGCTAAATGTTCGGATGGAATTCAAAACTTGAGTTAACTTCTATAAACAACTCAATGTATCTATTTCCGTCGACATTTTAGCTTTTCCACAAATACTATACTTTATATCGGACGCCAATATAAGTCTGCTTCTACCTAAATAAAGACTCCAATGATATAAAATAATAAAAAAAGCTTCATTAATTTGGCACATATTTTGTGATAGTTCTTATTTCCTTCTGCCTTTTACGTCCTCACCCCACCGAATGGGTATGGTATTACTTTTTCGGTACTGAAGTTCATGGATTCGTATTCTGATGGCAAGAATGATCGTGGCCGTTTAAAACCAGCTTTAACCAGATTTACCCTCGGGTATCAAAATAAATAATGCATCATTCGTGGATTGGCAGATAAAAATATTTAATAAAAATGCTCATATTTTATCAAATATGTAATTTTTTATGTTCTGACTGCATGTTGCTGTTATTGTATTGAGACATCGACTGATGCCATCGTACTCAATTTTTGGAATGTGATTGTATGTAAGTAATCATTTTACGGCTCTACAAAATTTCCAGTACTAACAGCATGCTACGTTTCTGTGCTGCATTTATTAATTTTACTGTGTGAGTCTGAATTCAATTTAATTTGAATCATTTCACAAGTAGCTTATGAAAGTAAAGCAGGGTCAAAACGAAATTCGTACTTCATGACAAACTTATTAATCTCTTACTCCATTTTAAGTCTTAGCTGGTGACTTAAATTACGAGTTTCGTGGATTTGGTTTTGGATCATCATTAGCCTTTAGTGTGTGATATTTAAAAGCTAGTAAACTGACATAAAGTTTACTGTATGAGTAGATTTTATATCTTCTGGTTATCCAGACGATGTCTTTACAAGGTACTCCTTTTTGGCCTGCGAAACGATGGTCGAATGGGAAAGCGAGATTTCTTTGGTTATAAAATAAGATGAGCAAAAAACTTTGGAGTCATGGATAAATGACATTTAATTGCAATTTCTAGTAAATAGTCATATATATAGTGACCAAACTATCTCTGCAAGTTAGTAGCAAAATATTAATCGTATCTTTCAAAAAATCAAACCGTCTGTAGTATTTTGTTTTATCATAATTCTTGAATTTTCTTTTCTGAAAAGTTATAAAATCCCGGGGGTTAGTTTATCGCGATTCCGTTAAATATTTTCGGTAGTTAAGAAGAATCATAAGCCGTTTCAATACGAAGCGATAACCCAGATAGCATGCATACTTGCAGCAAGTTTGATTTCTTCTGGATAA
This sequence comes from Pardosa pseudoannulata, assembly GCA_032207245.1. Classification (NCBI taxonomy): domain Eukaryota; kingdom Metazoa; phylum Arthropoda; class Arachnida; order Araneae; family Lycosidae; genus Pardosa; species Pardosa pseudoannulata. Next base: position 396,389 of record JAGEOH010000018.1, on the reverse strand, counting down.
TATCTTGTCATAACAAATTTGACGAGACAAACTACTGTAAGTTAGACGGAGCATGAAGCGACCACTCCTTTGCAACTCAATTTTGCTGCAAAACTGTGGCAATCTTGCTATGACAAACTTGGAGCAAGCGAAAATTCCCATCATTGCATGAGAGTTAGCGCATGCGTAAACCTTTCCCGGCCAAAGACAAGAATGACAACATGGCAGACACGCCATTCCGCAAGCTGCTATGGATCTTTTAAAAGGCATTTATTATTTTAATTATTCAAGTGTGGTTATTTTTTAAAGTAGCATTTCTCTATAATTTGCAATTATCTAAAATTTTTAATAAATTAAATAAATGTGTTAATTCTATTAATTCACTAAGCAATTTTTTTCGTTTTCATGCACGTGTATTGCGCTATGTCAAACCTATGTTGAAAATTTTAATTTTTACGTGAATTTTTCTCAACTGTTTGGAGAGTTTCTAAAATTTTATTTTAATTCCTTTTTTTCCTTTTAGGCCGTTTGAGTGTAGGATTTATAAATTTTAAATTATCTTCAATGGTATGAATCCTTTTTTCTCTATATAAAGTATTATTTCAAATTTTCTTAGATGGCTGTATCACAAATAGCAAAGCCGAACGATAGCCGATTGGTTAGTGTGCTGGCCTTCGAACCAGAGTTCGTGGGTTCGAATACCACTGTGGCATGCATGTTCGTAGCCGTTCGGAATCGGCTTTAAGCTGTAGGTCCCGGTCTCATTAGCCCTCGTGTTGCAGAAAGTAGACCATAACACTCCAAACCACACACCCAGATAGCAAATTTAGTTTGAAGAAAAGTTGCAGTAGTCTTGCTTTACAAGTCTATAAACTTGCAGTAAGTTCAGCATGACAAGTCTGCTAGTTTGAAACAAGACTGCAGCAAGTCTACGCAAACTTCGAAGACACCATACCTCCAACTTGCAGAATACTTGTCAAACAAGTTACAGTGCGCTTGTCGTGCAAGTTTGCTGCAAAATTGTCATATCAAACATGCAGCAAATTCATTGGAAAGCGGGGTTGGGAAAAACCCCGCTGTTTTCGAAAAGAAAAAGGCTTTTGTTTGGTTTAAATAGCATATGTAAAGGGAAATTTTATTTTACTTTTGGAAAGACTAAGATTTTAGATAATTTCGAATAAATATTAAAAATTCATCAGTAATTAATTTCTTGCTAATTAAACCTTTGCACTCGAGGGCTCTGGAGAGGAGCCATTTAAAATTTGTTTTCAAACTCGAGGGCTGCGCTATTACGGAGACAATGCAAATAATTTTCAAATTTTAACATAAGAACAAAAACTAATTATTCTGCATTGTCCCCGTAGCGGAGTCTTCGAATGCAAAGGGTTAATTAGCAATAAATTAATTACTAATGAATTTTTAATATTTATTCAAAATTATCTAAAATCTTAATCTTTCCAAAAGTAAAAGAAATTCCCTTTACATATGTTATTTAAACCAAACAAAAAGGTTTTTTCAAAAACAGTGGGTTTTTTTCCAGCCGTGGTTTGCAATGAACTTGCAGCAAGTTTAATATGACAAGTTTGCAGCAAACTTGCACAAGTGTACTGTAACTTGCATGACAAGTTTGCTGCAAGTTGGAGGTATGGTGTAAGCTTACTTGCATTTAGCATGGCACGAATAGCATCACACGCTGTTCTGTTAAATCGTTCAGCAACCCCGTTCATTTCAGGGCTATATGTATTAGTCCGTTCATGATTAATACCACAATTATCATAATGTTCATCAAAGTCCCTGTTGCAAAATTCGCTACCATTATCAGTTCTAACACTTACTATTTTTCTATTTAGAAAACGCTCTGCCCTGTTTTGAAATCTTAAAAAAGTACGGAAAACATAATTTTTACTTTTAATTGGGTATACAGTTGTCTTTTTAGAATAATCATCTATTATCGTTAGGAAATATCTGTTACCCTGTATATCTGGTTCTGGCATAGGACCACAAACATCCATATGTAGCAACTGCAACGGTTTATTAGAACGTACGGCCCCCATCGATTTGAATGATACACGTTTAGTTTTAGCTATTTTACAATACGTGCAATCCCAAGTTGCTTTATTCAGCTCCGGCAAACCTCTAACACTCCCATTAAGACTGGTTTCCCTTATATAATCATTATTTATGTGGGCAAACCGGTTGTGCCATAATATACCTAATTTTGTTTCTTTATCCGACTTTAAGAATTTATCTGCTACTAAACTAACTTCATTTAAGGATTTTCCACATTTAAGAGGTTCTAAATAATATAATTTATCTTTCCGGTCAGCATAAAATAATTTAGTGCCTTTAGGATCATACACATTTAACCTTCCATTTTTACAGTTAAAAATGCAGCCAGTTTCATCAAATTTAGCCATAGATATTAAATTCCGTCTTAATTTTGAACTAAACAAAACATCCTTTAATTTTAAAAGCGTAGTGTTGCCTTTGCCAGCCTTACATAAGAGTTTTACGGTACCTTTTCCCTCTATAGAGGTTTCGTTACAGTTCGTAGCTAGTGACATATTAATATTTTCAACAGAAATAAAATCTGAAAACAATTGTTTATCATTACAGAAATGTGCAGTGGCTCCCGTATCAACTATCCAAGTATTATCATGATCTACATTATCACACACAGCATTACTCTCATTTACAATTACAGCTTCTATTAAACTACTGTATTCATTTATACAAGGTCTAGAAATATTAAGTTTTTGGTTATTTCTAGCTTTTAAATTACAGTCTCTAGCAATATGTCCTTTCTGATGACACCTAAAACACTCTCTATCGTCAGTTCTAGAATAGGAAATAAACTTTCTACTTACAGTTTGTCCATGATAGGTTGGGCTTTTAGAATAAGTTCTACCTGTATTTCTTGATATACTTCTGGACTTACGAAATCTCTCTCTCGGGTTCCGCCATCTTCCCCTTTCGTAAGCTTGTGTTTCTCGACCTCTGTTGTCAGGATCTGGCTCTCCCACTTCTTTTCGACCACTGTAGTACACGACTGGCTCTTCGAAGTCGTCAGCGTCGTTCAGTAGCTCCAAGCGACTTTCCTCTTTGATGAGCTCTTCCTCTATCTCGCACGATTTGAATCGGTCATCTGGCCATCTATAAATCTGTTTCACCACACTCCTGTATTTGCTGGGTAGAAATCGAAGCATTTGGAATCCGATGTAGAGATCTTCAATTTGGTGTCCTACTTCAGATAGTTGCTTAGCTGCCGTTTTAACCTTGCACAAAAATAATGCCATGTTCATGTCTCTTTCATACTTTGTATTGAAAAATGCCTCCAACAACTTAATAATCCTTTCTCTATTGTCTGGTTCAAAGTAGGATTTAAGAATATTCCAGGCTTTCACACCATCCCGAGTATCCAAAATCAGAGGTTTTAATTCATCACAAATGTTCTGATATATAAGGGTATACACACGGTTTTTTCTTTGAAGAAATAACTGGGCCTTATCATCCATCAAGGTTTCATCCACTTTCTGTTTAGGCAGTTTCGTAGAAGAACTATCATCTCCGGCCTTTTCCCCTTCAGTTGATTCAGTCTGGGTAGTACTTGGATCGAAAATAAAATGCCAGCATCCGTAATGCAACATTACCATTTCCATGTCTACTTTCCATTTAGGCCAATTTTTATAATTAAGTGCATCTATTTTATACGCATTCTCCATATTTTCAAAATACATTTTTTACTATTCGTTTCAAAATAAGTTTTATTCTATCAATTTCTAACTATGTGGTCAAAGGGGCAGTCCTGGGCCCATAACCCATTGCTAAGCTTACTGCCTATTCTTTTGGATTAGTGCAGACAAACACGATAAAGCGATAAACAATAACAATTTTATTATCAAAATAAAAGAACAACTCAAACACGTAAATTACAATTATAACCAGTCCTAACCTAAACTAAATGGAAATTAACTCTTACTAAAGGAAGGGGGAAAAACAACCTGATAAACATAACGCATACATAAACCAACAAATCTCTCGAGGCTATATATACTTATTTATTAATTAGCATAACGCTCACTCGGGAGCCAAGTATGTTACAGCCGCTAAATTCTCCGATTGGCTGTGACTATTACGTCAAGAGAAAGAAGGGGGTGTTTCTCGGGATCAGAAGGAAAATTAAATAAACTAACTGAAAATAAACGATTTTAAGAAAAATTAAGTTGGCAGTTGAATGGGTTATTTTATGCATAAAAGTTCTGAAAATGCCAACAGTGCGCATGCGTCGGAGTTTGGAGGATACTGCACACAGACGCTTCTTTTCAAAGTCGGTCTGCCAGTTCTGTGTTCTCCTTGTATGCTGTGTTCTGTGTTTTGCTTAGCGGTAATTATGAACTAAATATTTAATATTGATTTTTAGTGAAATGAATGTTTATGGAGCATACGAGTATTTCGTACTTAGCCAATTTTTTATTTTAGTTTTTGCTGATTGTACTTTGTATTTCATTTAAGTCTAAAATTATCTTTGTTATAAGTGGATGTTAAGTATAGACTTCTTATATTTAAGTTCTGAAATGTTCTGGATTCATGAAAATTACCGAGGAACCTATTTAATTATACATTATGTTTAGCTGTATTTCCCCAGGATTTATTTCGTAGTTAAGCTTTTTAGTTTTCCTTTATTTGTGTAATGCCCATTCGCATTTATCAACAAGCAAAATGTTTCAAAACTATTTAAGTTTTGAAACATTTTGCTTGTCTAGAATTACTTATGACTTCAACGTATTTTTTTTACTCGAAATGGATTTGAAGAGGATTCTAGAAAATTTCTTTTATGGTGTTGTGTTCAAACTTCATAGTCTTTTTAGGTTGATAAAATTTTTCAGATTTTCGCAATATATATATATATATATATATATATATATATATATATATATATATATATATATGAGTACAGTGAACTTAGGGATTTTCCCAATTCTACGGTTTTAGGAAATTGATGTCTTATTGCTGATGAATGTATATTTAATATGTTAACATCATTATTTTTACAACATTAACAAGAGCTCTATTACCCTATTCAAATTGAATTCAAATTTGGCAAGTTAGTAATATTCTTACAAATTTTTATTAAAATTACACCAAGTGATATTATATTAACTTTATAATATATTTTGGTACGAATTAAAAGTAATTATTTAGTAGATAACAGAGATAAACTTTTTTTTAAAAATTAAAAATACTCAAGATGATATCAACATTAGAGAAACGTGACATACATTTTAAAACATGTATTGAATCCAAATTTATTTAACGATTAAAGGTTATGAAATAATGTCTAACATATCCTGCTTATGTAAATATCAAAAAGTATTTAAAGATTGAAAAAAGTTTATGTAGAATTCAAAAAGCTAACAGAATAAGTGTTGTGATAAAAAAAGCACCAAATTCAGCAATCTTTTTCATAAGCTGTTGTGAATAAATTTCTAAATGTTATTATATGATTTGTTCACCATTTTTTATTTATGAACTGAACTGTCTGGATTTTCATTTTAGAATTATATAGATTATAAATTAAAATTATCAATTTAAAAACCCTCACCATTTTTAGATGTAAAAAAGTATATTCATTTTGTATTATAAATGTAACAGGATAATCTTTTTAATGAAGATGTATAAAATTACCTGAAAATCTTATGTTAACAAAACTTACTGATAATGTTAGATCTACTTGTATTACATCCTTCATTATAAATCTAAAATAAATATGTAAAAAAGTTAAAGATAATTAGGGCATTTTTAATTGTAACCAATTTTTTTTTTTAAATTTTAATTCCAGTAAGATGGAAAAAGCTGCATATCGTTGCAAAAATGTCTTTGCAACTAGTCATACTGCTCATAATTTAAGCAGACATGAACTTTTAGAATGGATTAATAGTTCACTTGGCCAGAGAATAGAAAAAGTAGAATCTCTATGTTCTGGTAAGTTAATTTTTCTTAATTTAAATTGTATAAGTTATTTGGTTAGGTTTAGCATATTAGTGTTTTTAGGTGTGTAGAAGTAGTTATGGTGCATCATGCTATTTTTTACGGTATTTTATTTGTTTTAATTTATTATTGTGGTTAACTTATTTAGAAATGACAGGGTTGATTTAAATAAGCAGTTTAATCATGATATAAATCAAAATTTGATCTTTTAAGACAGAAATAAGTGTTGTTTATATTTTGATTTTTATGCACACAGACATATACTTTATATCTGCAATTAATGGTTATCACAATAAATCGAAATTCATTATTAAAGTGTAAAAATTGAAAAGTTGTAATTTTTTAAATTTTGTATAAGGGATAGATTAATAGGAAAGTATTACTTTTATAAGATTATATTTATTAGAAATGCAAATGATTTTTAAACTAAAAATAAATCATTGAGTCAGTGCTACCGCAGATTAAAGATTTTGGTCAATGGCCATAAGGAGAGGAGGTGAAGGGTTATTTGGCCCTGTAAAAGTGAAAAAGGAGAGAAGGGAGGCCTAAAAATGATTTGTATCAATAAACATCTGATGGTACCTATAAGGGAGTATGAACCACTTTGGGAGTTGATTTCCTTTCCCAGTACTGAATGGTATTGAATATTGATTATTCTTTGATTGAGACTGCATGACCAGGAACAATGCCATGAACAATTTTTTTGAGAGACCAGCTCTGAGTTCATCCAGTGATGTCAATGTGTTCATTTTTTTAACATTTTATGTTTATTAAATCTTTGTTGTTTAAATACAACAGGAAAAGAATATTGTACTGACTCCAATTAAGTAGGTTGGCAAGCTACATTTTTTTTATAGATTGGTTTGTTCATTCAGTTTTTTTAAGTTTAGGTATTTTTTAAATATAAACAAAACAAAGTATTTTGGTGAATAGTGTAAATGAATAAACTTTCCATGCAGTTGTAGAAATGCTAGTATTTCTGTTTAAATATCAGAATGTAACATTGTTCTTGTTTTCTGGAAATGAGTAAATAGCCTGTGGATAACCTGCTGCACATAGTTTGTTAATTTTTAAAGTACTATGCTAAATTTCTAATTTCTTTTTCTTATTTGTCTCTATTATCAATGTTGGTTTTGAAAGTATAGGATGTAGAAAAACAGATTCTGCATTTCCTTTTGTGTGTTTAAGATTTTAATTTATATAGCCTATCACTCTTTCAGGTGCAGTATATTGCCAATTTATGAACAACCTTTTCCCAGGTTTGTATTTGTTATTGCTACTTACATTGTATAAAGTTGAAAGGTTTTAACATTTAATGTTTCTGAATGTTAATTATGATAAATTAATTTTATGTGTTTATTCATTTTGATGAGTATCAACTGTTGCAAGAATATGTCCTTTGTGCATATAAACTGAATGAGGATGAGAAAGTAAAGGTCAAACCTTCTGTATTTATTTATAAAAAATATTCAGTCGCTGAATAACTGAAATATAACTGTCTTTAAATCCAAAGCTTTATTATATTGGTCAATGAATGCTTCTTTGTTAATAACTTTTGTGTTGTCGCCTTTAAAGTGAATGGTGAGATAAGCTAATTTAAATATTTAGCACTGGTTGTATGGATAATCGCTTTCCTTAAAAGATCAAGTAGAATTTTGTTTCTACTATATTTTGATTGACTGAACTAGTTTTCTATTGATTATTTTTTGTCAAACTTCAAAACCACAGTGATTATTCCCCCCCCCCTCTAAAGTGAAACTCATAAGAAAAAATAAGGGAGGACGCATGTTAAAGTGAGCAAGTCAGGATTAAGTAGCTATTAATTGGGATAAGGCCTTATTCATTGCCAGTCCATATATCAGTTAGTATCCCTTCTTAATAGAATGGGTTATGATTAGTAAATTTCACAAAAGAGTAGATTTATTTAAAAAATTTAGTTTATAAACAAAGATGACTACATAAAAATAAATTAATTAAAATCAAGTTTATATGAGTATTAAAAGCAAACTAAAAATGGATAAAAAATTACTATTTTGCAAAACAATGTTCATGTGCAGTCTTATTTAAATATTAACTGGAATTTATCATGAAATTTAAGTTATTAAGTAATAGATGTATTTATATATAAATGGCAGTAAGTTAAATTTTTAGTCTGAGTCACTAGCAGTTATCAATTGCTCTGTTTTCTTCAGAGGGAGGGGGGAGGGATTTCTAATAAATTTTTCGAATTAAACCCCTTATGTTTGCCATCTTTATTTCTAGTAATATGAATTTTGTTATCCATAGGGGGCTATTATATATATATATATATATATATATATATATATATATATATATATATATATATATATATATATAATGCAAGCATTACAAAAAGCAAACTTAATAGTTTGCTGTACCACATGCTACTGATTATGGCACATATTTTTTACTTTAATATGCAGTTTGCTTGCTCTGTGTGTTATAGTTATTTCCCCTCACCTGTTAGTAGTTTGATTTGGTTATTGCATTATGGCATGAGATCTGTATGGGCTATACAGGAATATGACTGACTGCATGTTAGAATTTAAATAATTAAAAAAAATTTATTGTCAGGAAAGTGCATTTTTAATTTATGGATTTCAAAAGAAGAGTATCAGTTGGCTATGAGCAGCAGAAAATCACCACAAAGTTTTGTCTTGTCAGATAATTCAGTTAATTGGAGCAAATCAAATTATTTCATTTTTATTTTATTTTGCCCTTTTTTTTGGGTGAAAGATAACATTTCAATAATATAAAAAATTCTGAAAGTCCTTATTTTTTCCTTCAAATGGCTTTTAAAAAGTCCTTATTTCCTGTAACACCATGATAGTCATTGATATTTTTTGGCATTTTTTTAATGTCTTATAAATCCAATTTAAATAGGGTTTCTTTGTATGTTCTTTCTTATTATGACCTTTAGGTCTTTAAAGTAGCATGTTTCCTGTAAAACTAATTTTTTTTTTTTTTTTTTTTTAAATTGGAGCCAAATTTGTTTTAAATCAGAATTGAAAAGGGCTTTGGTAGTATCCTATATTTAAAATGTATGCTTAAATTTTTAAAGTTCTGGTGTTTTAACTTCATTTCAAGCTATATCTAAGTATTTTATTCCCCCCCTCCGTCTCTTGCAGAGATCAAATAACCTGATTGTAAATAAATTTGTATAGTGCATTCTGTAATTATAAGTGTGCAACTCAAAGTGTATAGTTAAAATCAGGTATTCTTAAATCTAATTTGTAACCAACATTTTTTTTTTTTACAGCTTTTATAATTGCTGTAAAAATTGTTAAAAGTAATTGTATTTATGTATGTGAATGGAAATGTATATATTTTTTTTACTAGTATGGTTTTCCACCTTGTCTTTTATTAAAATTATCTGTCTCTCTTCATGCTGCTAGGAAGCTCTCTTTCTATAGAAAGCAGTTAAATATAGCATGATATTTGTCAAGTAAGTCTAGTTTCTCAGCTGTTATACAAAGTTTTAAGGATCTGTGAGCAGAAAGCAAAATTTTCCATTAAAAATTATTTCTAATACCAGAATAAAAGAAAAACTTTATAATGTTTTCATGATAACAGTAGAACTAGGACAAATTTGTAAAGGTGTAATAAGGTCGCAAAATTTGTTTGAAGTATCACAGAACAGATTAAATAATTGTCATTATTTAAAAGTTGTAATTGTTTAAATGACATGTGCAGAAAAATCAAATTTTATTAAGAGATACAGTAAGAGCAATTCCTTGCAACCATTTTTGAGTATTTTCAGGGGAATGCTAGCTTTGTCCAAGAAAACTGATATTTCAAAAAATAACCATTCATATAATCAGGTTAAAATATTGTGTATTCATTCCATAAAGATTCATTTGCAACATTTAGATACTAATAATTTTTGTCAAAGGCAAAAACATTTTGCGAGGATGTTTTTTCTTAGGGTTTATTTTTTTCAGTTCCTGCATACCAACTGAAAATGTTCTGCCTTGAAATGTTTGAATGTTGAAATTTTGTACTAGAATTAACAAAGAAAAATGAATGTTTTTTCTTTCTTGAGCTAGACTTTCCTAGTTCTTGAATGTTGTTTTTAAATGTAGTTATTCTTAAATAGTTTTCATAATTGTCAATCATATTTTTTAGACAATGCATTCTTTATTAATGAAAATATAGAATGTTTTTAGTATTTCTGTCAGTAACTAAAGATGATTTATATAGGATGTATATCTTTGAAAAAGATTAAATTTGATGCGACTCAAGAACATGAATTTATAACAAATTTCCAGCTACTTCAAATTGCCTTTCGAAAAGTAGGATGTGACAAGGTACGTTTTATATTTAAGCATATTTCTATTTAACTATGTATCCATTACTATTTTCCATTAATACATCCCTTTCCTTACTGCTAAACTATGTGTTATAAACATATGAAGTCAATGTACTAGGATGAACTTTTTTCTAAAATAGAACTAATATGGTAGAAATAGCCTTTTAGAAATTATACCTGAGAAACTTTAACTTAGATAGGAGGTAGTGGCTGCTTTTTGTCGACTTAGTATGGTTACCTTGCTGGCTTGGTTTTCTCCCGGTGGATGCCTGCTCCCAGTGTGATAATGAAAATTAACCAGTAGACAAATATCACCTGCTTACCTTTGGAGCTCTCTATGGAGAAACAGAGCCATTAAGATATTGGGAAATGACATAACTTATGGGATGATATCCTTTAGTTATTTTAACTGTTTCAATGTTACTTTTTATCTGTTTTACTTTATACTTCCCAATTTTTGACTATGTTATTAATTTATCTTGTTCATATTCCTGTTCGTGACCACAGCCATTAGAAATAAAGAAAAAATATTTCTGTAGAGACTTTTAAAGTAAAAACTTTTTAACCTATGATCATTTTCTTTATTTTGATGGTACTCATATTGTATCATCTCAATTTTCGTGTCTTAGCTGGTTTCAGTGTGACAGATAGTATATCAGTAGGCAATAATTCACTAAAATGTTATATTACTCCTCCATGCTTCCAAAATCAATAGCACTCGCTATTCTCATTAAAAATACTCTCTGAAAGCAGAAATTCACTATTTCCACACTCGGTATTAATAAATATAAAAGTTTACCTTTAAAGATATATTGTATATCTTTAGTCAACATTGTATTTTACAGAATGATAAATTACAAAACATTCAGCTTTCTAAAACAGAAATGTACATTTCAGAGTAGTAAATGTTCATCTGCTACCCTTTTTTTTGGTTTTGCTTAAAATTTATAACTTCCAAAACATAATTTGTTTAGTTTTTAAAACTTAATTTTCATTCAACAGAAGTGTGCTGTTTTTAATTTCCTTCTACTTGTATCAGAGAGATAATGTTCATCTACTATCTCTTTCTTAGTAACTTAACTAACCATATCAAATTTTAATGGAAATTGAGATATCTATAATCTAGACTAAGAAAAATAACAACAAATAATTTTTAAAAATAATTATGAGTTAATAAACCTATCATATGGAGAAAAATAGCTAAAGTAGGGAGTATTAATAAATTTTAGTTAATATATACTTCCTTTGATAGTAATGTACAAATATAAAAACTGGGGGATACATTAATGCTTAATATTGTTATTCTATGTAGCATTATTAGTATATTTAAAGAGGTTTTGTAAATTAAATTTTGATATATTTTAAATGTTTTTAAAATTTTATATAGATGTTTGAAGTTTATTATTTTGAAAATTATACATAAACAAACAAAAAACCTACCCACATACTGTACAATAACAGCAATAAAATTAATCCCGATATCCATATCTGTCAGACCAGGAAGCTCTGGGTATCTTGGTGAAATTACTGTCTGTTTCAATCGTGTGCGTGTGCGTGTGCGTGTGTGTGTGTGTGTGTGTGTGTGTGTGTGTGTGTGTGTGTGTGTGTGTGTGTGTGTGTGAGAGAGAGAGAGAGAAAAAAAATGAATATATTCAAATGGTTTAGTTTAGAGATAACCAGAGATCTATCACAGTAAACTTATTAGATCTCTATTTAGATCAGAAATTATAACTGAAAGGATATGACTGATTGAAGACAGTGTAGATGTTAGGGAGAGAATGGTCTGACATAAGAGAAAGTGGTGTAAAAGATCTTGATAAGATAATATTGCTTAAGATGGAAGAAAACTTCTTGATATCACTCTTCAGCCAAATTATTAAAAGTCAGTACAGCCATATGTATGTAATTAAAGTATACATGAGTAACACAAGTAAGCAAAAGAGTAAGTAATAAAAAGTAATATAACCTGAGATAAATCATATACTGCTAATAAATTCTAGCACAATTTTAACTAACAGAATTGATTCATATGATCCTTGTACAAACTGTAAATTTTTGCAGATTAAATACATGCAGTAAAATCAGCTATTATAAATATACTATTTCAGACTGGAAATCTAATTGAAGTGAAAATCTGCATCATCTGTTGAAGTTAAAGTTAAAATAACCCTTTTTATCTTTTTTCTAGTTCCTAAATCTTACTATTTTTGCTAAAATATCCTTTTATCTAATTTTTAAATTTACTCAAAATTTTTATTTTGAGATATTCAGTATATTTACATAGCATTGTTTTTAAAAAATTATTTTATATTAATGAATTTCAAACTTATTTCATCTATACAGTTTAAAATTCAAATATGGTATGGAAAATTGTAAATTTAAATGCTATTTCATTTTGTAATGACAATATTGGTATATTGGTAGTGAAACTACTTTTTAACCCTAGAACACTATCCTTATATCTTGGAAATGTTTCGTAATTAAAATAATAAGCTGTTAAAAGCTGAAAATAGTTTTTAATATGCAATATATATTTTTTTAAGCATTTGTATTACTTGCCATTTCTCTTGTTTTAAAATAAACAAGTTCTCTTGTAGATATAACAGTAAAAGCAATGTTTGATAAGAACAAGATAGCATTCTAGGGTTGTTAGAAAATTAGTCTAGTGGTTACAAAACTACCATAAATATGTAAAAAGTATAATACCTATTTTTGTATCTAAAACTTAGTTATAAAAATTTCTTTGAATTTTATGTAGGATGTACCAATTAACAGGTTGATAGAAGGGCGTTTTCAGGAGAACTTTGAGTTTTTACAATGGTTCAGAAGATTTTTTTGATGCTAATTTTGATCATGAACACTTGTCAAAACCCATAGCAGTTATGAAGCAACAAGATGTGAAGCCTCAGAAAGTATTGCCTCACACTAATGTTCTCCCAGCAGGTATAATTTAGTAGTTTTATTTGGGAAATTCAAATTTTTAGAAAATATTCATATTGCAGTAAATGTACATCACAAATGAGTAATATTGTTTTAATTTGTAAAAGCCTGTTATTTCATGCCTCATGGTGCATAAGGTATCCAGAGCCTCCTCCAATCCCGTAAGTCCAGTTCTCTTAAAATCCTCCAGCATCTGTCTTTGCCAAATCATTTTTGGTCTTTTCTGCTTTCTCTCACTATAAGGAGCCCAGGAGAGTGAGGTGTGCGCCATTTCTCTCTTGATGTTGTGCATGACCAGTATATTGCCATCTTCTTTTGTTAATTTCATATTCTATTTTAATGTTTGCTGTATCCAAAATTAATTCAATTTTATTTTAATTTGCAACTATTTTGGAAGAATTCTAGTTTCTGAATGTCAGATTTTCTTAGGCACCAGGTTTCTGTGCCATATAACAAAATTGCTTTAACTATTTTTTCTTGTAGATATTTTTGTTTGGTTTTGGCTATTTGAAGATCTCCAAAAATTTTCAAGGCTTTTTAAAAGCAGTTCTTGCGTGGAAAATTCTGTATTAAATATCTTTTTCCAGTCCTGCATTATAATCCAGAACAGGACCAAGATATGTGAATTCATTCACATCTTCAATTTTATCCTCATCAATTTTTAATTTTCTTTGAGATTTGGCATTTATTCTTATTGTGTGGATTTTCTTTTTATTTATATACAGGATAGTTTGTTTCCAGTTTTCAATCTACCAAATCTGGTCCATCTAATCTGAGACACTCCCAGAATGTCCAACCTGTATCTCCATTTCCTTCAGACTTCTCTTGTTTTTCCGCACTGGTACATCGTTCCAGTATATCACATTCTAATTCTTAGTTTTTGCTAGGGTATTACCAGTGCCTTCTTCCACAACTAAGGTTCCCCAATTCTTTCCCTCTGTTCCTTCATAAATGTGTCACTTTTAGTAACACAAGGTATTAGCTCCAAGCCTATGACTTTGGCTGGTGGGCCTGGATTCTGTAGGCATTCATTTTTGCAGTCAACTGGGTTTTTACGAGGAAGGGGGACAAGCTCTTTGCTTAACCTTCCCCATTTTATCAGGACTTGGGACTGGCAGGGCAAAAAACTGAAACACCTACTCAGACAGGGTTGTGTCCCTATAGTCTTCTAGTAACTTTACTGTCTTCATCTAGTGGCTGAGAATTCTTAGTCGTACAATTTTAAGAACAAATTAAACTAATATTAAAGCTAAATAAAATATTTTGAGCAGCAGTTAGATAAAAGCATTTAAAAGTTTTAATGATTGAAAAACTGAGTGTCAGATTTTTAAATTTTAAATTTATGTATATAATTTAAGATAAGTTTAAGAATTCTCATAAAAGTTGATTGCATGGAAATAGAATATCTGTTGATTTAAAATTTTATGCTTGTGTTAATCTAGCATTTAGAATTTGTATTTTATGTAATGCTTTTATGTAAACAATGTTTTTTTAAAGATGTTTTTGCTGAGAATTAGTCGTATTAATAAAAATTCAATTAATTTAAAATTAAAAAAATTTATTTCATAATTATATGAAATTTATATAACAGAATTCCCTTATTCATTTAATTTTATTATCAAATCCCTAAAGTAATTACTGATAGATGTGTATATTTACTGTAGAGATTTCATTTTAGATTCTGCTGGACATTCTTCTTCAAAACAAAAGAAGTTAGTAACAGATTTACAGTCTCAGGTAAATTTATTTTCTTAAAATAACACACCAGTGAATAACTATTTAGCTCTAGAGAAAAATTATTTTTTTAAACCTTTTTTTGAGGTATGCTATTTGTTTAGTTTAGTTTTTTTTCTTTCAGATAGCTGATCTAAATGAAAAAGTTGAAATTGTTTCAAAAGAGCGGGATTTCTATTTTAAAAAACTGAGGAACATTGAAGTTTTATGTACTGACTTATCACAATCTGAAGATGCAAATGATGCTAAGACTGTAATATCAAAGATTTTGGAGGAATTATATGCTACAGAAGTAATTCAGACTTCTTTCTATCATATTTCTGCATGTTTCAATTAATTCTCTTAAGATATAGTAGAATAACATTTTGCTTTGAGTGTTTTGTTTGTAATCATTTAAAATTTGTTTAAGTGGCTGTGTATACAGAAATTGTTTTATTCAATTTTAAGAAGTTGAAAGTAAATGCAAGCAAGTAACCTAGTGTTTTTATATGCTAAAGTTTGAAATCTGAAACTGAATGTTGAAATCAAAGAAATCAGCAAAGAAAAAAATCTTAAACTAATAGAATGTATCCTAATTAATGAAATACCTTTAAAATCACTAGACACTTCTAAGAACTTTTCTTTTTGTTAAAACAAAACTGTGGAAGACAGCCTCCTAGAGCACTGAATAGATTTTGCAAAATGATCTAAAATGAATGATAAAATAGACATCACAAGGCTGAGAAAAAGATAAATTTTATCAAAAATTCAATGTGTGATTATTGTAGAATAAAGGATATTAAAAGCAACTCAGTGTGAAAAATCCTCTTATTATGAATAACAAATAACTATCAAAAGCATTTCCATAAACTGTAAAGGATCTTCTGTATTACGACTGTAAGTGCTGTCTATTTCCAAACTGGTCCTTGATTTCTTTATTAATTCATGTATTATGTTGGTAGGTTAAGTAGTTAAACATCTTTCAAAGATATTTAATGAAGATATGCATTTTAACTGAAATAATAGAATGTTTATTCTATTATACTTAGCTTTTGAGCTTCATTATTAGAGTTAAAAAGGATATACTGTACACATTGTCAGAATTCAAAACATTTCAGACAAATTTCAAAAGTGTTTACTGAAGTGTAGGTTTTGGTTCGGAATTTTTTATTTAATTTCATTAACTTTGGTTTCTCATCTTTTGATCTTGATAAAGTTTATTGCTGAGATTTGAATACACAGCTGCTGTTAACTATTTAACTATAGCTTTTCGAATTAAAACTTAGAAAATTTGGGTTATTCTTTGTTATAACTTCAAAATCTTCTTACTTCATTTCTATGCCTGTGAATGATTTTGTTTTTCAAAATTTATTTTCAACTAAAGTTTCAGTATTTTCTAAAATGTAGGATAAATATGAGGAGGAGGAGGATGAAGAAGTGGAAACTTTTTGAAGTGTGATATGTCTTCACTTTTCAGTGTATTACGTCTGTATTCCAAAGACTATCTTATATTGCATTTTTTGTACTTTTTGTTTTTATATAAATAGTCCTTTTTTAAATGTAATTATTTTATGCAGTTAAAATAAAATATCTTTCACTTATACATTTAACCTTTTGTATGTTGAATTCAGTTTGGTCATTTTTTTATAATTTTATTTCACCTTGTTCCACAGTATGATCATATTGTGTGTCAGTTTAATATTATAATATAATAAAATAGAATCAAAGAACAACAAATACATGAGACACACAAACATGCGAAATTCATATTTATTTTATGTATCTCTTATCTATTTTGTCCATTGAAAGACAAAGTTCGTATGGTGCTTAAAAGTGCTTAAAAACTGCTTAATTTCGAAACGCGTTTTTAAGGCCTTAAAAAGTGCTTAATTTTCCCCTAAAATCCCTTTTTTTTTTCTTGCCGACAGTTTTTATTTGAATATTTCAAAATCGCTTATGAAAATCATAAAAGGTCGCTCGGGATTAATCGTTCAGTGTGAATGAAATCAGACACTGCAGCGCTCTTTTTTTCTAGAAATCTCTCCTTTATTCCTTATTTTACGGTATTCCTCCTTTTTTTTTTTTTTGGCTATTCTCCGCCCTTTATTCCCTTTTTTCTTTGGGCCATTCACTCTTTTTATTCCTTTTTTCCTTCTCAACGTTTACGGAGTTATGTCATGGTGGAACGGGTTACACACATCGTCTTTCCCATGTTTTGATAACATCTTTGTTTTTCTAACATTTTCTTTCTGTGGGATATTCACCTCACCCCCCCCCCTTTCGAAAAAAAACTCTTAGGGCCATATTCACCAAAATCGGGGTATCCAGGATCAAATGAGGGATCAGGGAATCCGTAGATCAGCGATAACACGCAGTTAACTGTGACTTAACTGGTATCATATGCTCCATGAGTGGATTCCCCGATCTACGGATCAACTGGCAAAAATTTTGTAAGCTATGTTTTGATTGGTCGGTGACCGAAATTCTCACCCGGTTGCGTACGCATCGTGTTATTTATATGGCGAAAATCTCAAGTCTTTAGTTTATAGTATTCGGCGCAATATTATTAATGTTACTTATGCTAAAGTTAATATATTATTTTTCCAAATCGTTTCTAGTTAGCCAAAAATAATTCAAAGCATAGCATATTTAGCTCAGATTAAAATGTTATATTATACTTAAGATTTATTTAGATAATAATTTAATGATTTTACAATTGACATTAATTTAATATAAATTTTTTACAATTGTGCATTACAAAATTTTCAACTGCTTTTTAAATCAAAATTTGTTTTGTTGATCACCTTTTAATTAATTTTCTTCTACACTTAAATTTATAAAGAAACATTGCCAATATTATTCTCTTACTCTTACACACATCTTTACTTTTATTAGCATTACTTTTATTAGCTAATTACTTTTATTTATTATTATTTTTTTTACATTTTTAATGACTTAAAAAGGCATTATGAAACTTCACATCTTGTTTTATCCAAATTTTAGTTCAGCAAAGCAGCTAAATCTTACTCATTGATTTGGCATGGTTTGTTTTTTTTTCTTAATTTTACATTACATATATTACATTAATAAAGTACTGAAAGTTATACTTTTTAAGTGAAAGTTGTCAACACTTCTTTAAGACTATGAACTTATTTTGATATTCTTTAGCATTAATGGAAAATCAATAGTCCAGCTTTTAGTATATTTTCTTTCCTGCTTTCCTTGAAGAAACTCTGTTCAAATATATTCCTTTTATTTTTCACCTTTAAGGTCATGAATACTAATAAAAATTTCTACTTACATCCTATTTAATTTATCACCTCTTCTATTCATCATTCTTTGAGGTTAATCAAAACAGTTTTAAATTTTTTAGAATGTGTTTAATGATTATACACATTTCTTGTAACATCTTTATAGTTTAATTTTTAACCAATGTCTGATTTTAAAAAATTCCAAGAAATTCTAATAATTCATATAAAAAGATGATCAAATTTGCACAAAAAATATACTGATAATTTATCTGAACTATCTGTATCATACTTTTATTCGTTTCTACAGTCTGAGAGTACATATTCAATTGTCATATTTAAGTTTCAGTTTAGCAGTTTAAATTATTTAGTATATAAAATTAACAAAAACTAACAAATATTTTACAGTAAATTTTTAATTAGAGTGATACAAATTCCAAAGTTAGAAAATAAAAATATTAAAGTAATGTATAAAGAAATATAGAAATGCTTCTATAACTTTTTATAGCAAAGGGAAAAAACACTCAAATAGCATTTGCTTACATTCTCTATAGCAATATTCATCAAGTATTTATCTAGCTTTTTCAGTGTCAAAACATTTTATGAACTAAAATGAAATATTCAAGCTATTTTTTCTGATAACAATGTATATAATTTCTGAGCAGATGCATTTCATTCTTTATAAGATTTGTAAAATTCACAGCCTAAAATATACTTACATATCTTCTTTTAGAAGAGTTTTTGTTTTGTATATTCAGTGTTATAATAAATTATGCCAAAAAGAAATTTGAAAGTGCTTTATTTCTTCAGAAATTAAAAAAAAAAAAATCAGTATTTTGATTGATAGTTATAGAAAGAACTAAGGTACAGGATTTTTCCCCTGGTATGAAATGCTTATAATAAAAATATTCTGAAATATTTAAGGTTAATAAAAATTTTGAAACAGGAAGATGAGAAAATATTTAGATGAAGCATGAACTGAATGCAAGCTGCATCATACAAAGTTTGGGCAAATGCGATTGTCATATTGTTAAAAGCTGCCTTTTTATTGTGTTGCTCAACAAGATTAATAAACACATCTAGCAAAAGTGAATGACTTATAAATATTCTCATTCAAAGTAATTTTTGATGAAAATTTTTACAAGATTAACTGATTAAATGAATTTATTTAGTTTCACAGATATGTAAAAGTCAAATCTTGTAGTATTCAATGTTTACTCATTTCCCACTAACCACTTGAGTCTAATAGGAATACAAGGTACACAAATAAATTTCATATAATTTTTTATAGTTATGTGTTATCTGTATAATTATCTGTCATGTTTAAGAATATTCAAAAACTGAAATTGTCTTATGAATGTTTAGCTATAATGAGCATGAAATAACATATTTTTTTTATTTCTCTACAGAGTTCAAATCTTAATATGATAATTTTGAGAGATAACAGTTAATTTTTAATTATTGAACTACATTAACTTGTGAATAATAGTGCTGGCCATATATTAACAAAACTTGCAAACATAGGAGGATTTTCTGATTTACCTTGAAGAATTTTATAAGAATATTATGCAAATAAGGAATATTTACTCAAAGTTGGGCTCATCTATATGTGTTAAGCATTTAATATGTTACAATATTTATATGTATATTAACATTTTAACAGTTTAAATCATGTCTTGTTTGTTTTTATTATAAAAAATCAACAAAATGGTAGATTTTAATTAAAGTGATACATATTTCACTTTAATTGAAAATGTATAAAGTAAATATATAAAGAAATGTATAAAGTAATATAGACATGCTGCTTTAACTCATTATAGCCAAAAAAACACTCAAATAAATACTGCTTAAATTCTTTATAGCAGCATTCATCAAGTATTCATCTAGCTTTCCATTGCCAAAACATTTTATGAACTAAAATAAAATGTTCAAGCTATGTTTATATAAATATTTTTTGTGACAAGAACAAACTATGTATATGCTTCTGTGCACTATTAGAAGCATTTAATTTTGTACAAAACAATAAATCTTATCACATTGTGTTTAGATAAAACAATTTTTTGTTTGCAAGAAAGAAATTACAAGCAACTACTGTCCCTCAAAAGTTGTAAAATTCACAGCATAAACAATGCTTATATTTCTTTTCCATTAGAAGAGTTATTTTATTTCTTAAAAAATATACACATATATACACATACTGTTATAATAATAACAAAAAATCATCTCCTTTACAGTATAATAATAAAATTTTATAAAATAGATTAACAACCGAACCTTGAAAAATGGAATATCTGATATTATTACACAAGTAACTCTTCTAAATTGAGTACTATATTAATAGGACATTTGCAAAAATACAAATTTGAAGGTGTGCTGCATTTGTTCAGAAGAAAAAAGTATCTTGATGGATAGTTATAGAAAGAATTAAGGTATATGATTTTTTTTTTTCCTGAAATGAAATGCCTACAATAAAAAAGTTCTAAAATATTTAAGGTTAATTAAATTAATAAGAAAGGAAGGAGAGAAAATATTTAGATAAAACATGAAATGAATGCAAACTATATCATGTAAGGTTTGAACAAGTACAACTGTCACATTGTTAAAAGCTGCCTTTTATTGTGTCTCTTAATATGATTAACAACAAGCTTTAGCAAAAGTGAACGACTTACAAATATTTCTGTCAGAAATAATTTTTGCTAAAAGTTTTTACAAGAATAACTCATAAAATAATTTTATTTAGTTTCACAGCTATATAGTTGTCAAATCTTGTAAACTCACTTTCTATAAGTCGAATGAGTTGAAATTTTACATAAATGTGTAACTCTGATGCTAATGCAACTTCCTAGCAACATGGAGCTGATTTCTTAATTGAGAAGGAAATCGAAGGACTTATGAATTGTTTCCTCATATGCCCATATACCAAAAATAAAATATCTGTTTACATTTATGTGCACTATTATACTTCTTTAATGAAACAAAATGAAAATTATCACTAATACATTAATTTAGGTTGATTTAAAAAAAAATTGTTAGAGCTAACATCTATAACAACTGAAATCTGTTATTTTCTAGGTTTTACCCTTTCTTAATGTGTGTATGTATATGTATATATATATATATATATATATATGTGTGTGTGTGTGTGTGTGTGTGTGTGTGTGTGTGTATGTATATATATATATATATATATATATACACACACATACCTTAGGCATATAAATGTACACAAATTTCATGTAAATTTTTTAGTCATAATTACCTGCTAGATTTAAGAATATTCGAAAATCAAAAATATATTGTGAATGAACAATTATAATGAATATGAAATAACATGTTTTTATTTATGTACACAGTTAAAATATTAATATAATTATTAGACATGGCTGTTAATTTTGAATTATCAAAGTACAGTAATTTGTAAATGTATATTCTGTAAACTGACAACTGTATTATGTAAATAAAGTTGCTGGGTATATGATGAAAAAAAATCTTACAAACATCAGAGGAATTTTCTAACTGACCTGGAAGAATTTAATAAGAATATTAATGTATATAAAGTATATTTTCTCAAAGTTGGATTCATTGGTATGTGTTAAGCATTACATTAACATGTAATAAAAGTATATAAA
>JAGEOH010000018.1:315850-374462 GCA_032207245.1 Pardosa pseudoannulata | reverse complement strand
ATAGTTCAAAACCGTTTCTATGTAAGCTCTATAAAGATAGGTATTACTAGACGAGGACACCACTCTCTCGTTCAGGCTCACATCAACGTGACTAAAGAGAGCATGCAAAAACAAATTGACAGGAGCGACAGGCTCTTTTTCAGGTAGTGGTGTCCCATCCGATTTCGTAATTTTTGCCTTCACGTAGAGGTAAGAAGAGGCCAAGTCCATATATTCTTCTCCATTGCCAGATATATTGAATTCTACAGGACCCCCATCCCGTATATTGGCTAGGGGGTGGTATCCAACGAAATGGCCTTTTTCAATTGCGGTTTGTGTGGGAGGAATTACAAACAAATCTAACTCAGATTTGGCGCAAGCGACGGAGTCTTTGTGAATTAAAGTAGACATTTTCTTCAGCTAAATATATCACGTGTTTTAGCTTTCTTGGCTCGAAGGGAACTACTACGTTTTTTTTAGCGTTGTCTCTTTTTATAACGACCAGAACCTATCATGATCTTCATTTTAGTTACTGCTTTGTCCGCACCTTTCAAATGACGTTTGGCTGCCACCTTGATATTGTCTCCCCGAGTAACGTCATTCAAAATGTTTACACCACTGTGAAATAACTGTTTCCCAACAGCTTTTGCCCCCGATTTCAATAGGGGAACAGCCGCGCGAAACAGGGAGCGAAAGAGTTCACCAAAACCATAACCTTTTTGAAAAGTTGCTCCTTGATAATAATTGAGTCCGCTACCACTCTGCTGGATATAATAATCCTCGAACGATTTTTGGCAACACTGGTAAGGGACCAACATTATGATAGATACTTCTGTCGAAAGTGTAGTTTCATGTACGAGCGTCCACGTTCAAATGGCACAAGTTCACCGGTGTGCGTCCTTATAACGATTTCCAAAGTCTCGAAATTTTTTCGACTTACTGGTAAGTAATGAGGTCAATCATACTGGGCGCAAATCATTTCCCCATCTTTTCCGATCACGTTGACAATACGTAACAGAGGTGCCACAACATCTCCAACAATCTGAGGTTGAACAATGTCTGAATACACAAACAGTACGCGGTAGTGAGCCGCCGGATCTGCTACGTACGGACTTTCGACGGTGATTTCCTTCTCGCCATCATATTCGATATTGCAAGGATCAAATCCCAACATTTGGGCCAATCCATCGTGTAATATCACCTTAGCGTGATTCTTCACTCTTATATGAACTCGCTTAGTCACATGATTAAAGGAAAAATATATTTTATTCTGGTGCTCTTTAATAATTATAGCTTTCAAAATGTCAGTATCTGA
Organism: Pardosa pseudoannulata; assembly: GCA_032207245.1. Classification (NCBI taxonomy): domain Eukaryota; kingdom Metazoa; phylum Arthropoda; class Arachnida; order Araneae; family Lycosidae; genus Pardosa; species Pardosa pseudoannulata. The sequence continues at coordinate 373,168 of JAGEOH010000018.1, read as the reverse complement.
TTCATAGCATCCAGGGGGTATTCGACGACCTAACATTCTGCCCTTTTCTCCCAGTACAAATCCTATCAAATTATTTTTCTCATTCACATTGTACCATGTATGGGGGTACTGTATTTCACTGAGAGCGCACTCATATTCACCAGTCAAATGTACTTCTTGTGGGAAACGTGTAATAAAATCAGAAATCTTATTTTCGGGAAAATAATTCATAGAACTATCGCTCGGCAGCGTCAGGTAGAAACTCATGATGCTGAATGAATTTTCAGGTTGGATGTGGTTGTATTTATAAGGCAAACAGATTAGAGGCCGAAATCCACTGATTAAATTTCTCTGAGTAACCTCTATATTTTATGTAATATTCCAAACGACCTTTCCGTGTTCGCTTTTTCAATATTTTTTCAATAACAAAAGTTTCTTTCGTATCCACTTTTTGAAGTTCCTGGGGGTAAAAAGTCCCTTGAATGGGCTCATCTAACAAGTCTTTTATTCGATAGACAGAAGGATATCTTCTAACGCACTCGGTTATGTTAGACCCCATGGTTAAATCTTATCTCTTGCAGTATCTCTTCCCCGAAGCATCATTCCGGGAAATTCGTATTTTGTATAAATACTGTGTTTTGTTTGCTTAGCCGAGTAGGTGGCTTTTTCGACTGTATCGTGGAGGTAGTTTTATTTTTGTCTCATGGCTGGCTCGTTGAGTTTTTTTTTTTTTTTTTATAAGTTGATTTAAGTTCTATTTGTTCATTTCCTTATGTTTTATGTTAGTAGTAATTAAATTCAGTTATATACTTTTAGCCGTGGTTGTTTTTTTCTTGTTGTCATATCGAGCCATTTTATTTTCCCTTGAAAATGAGTTAAACATATTAGAGTTACTATCTCAAGGAAGTAACAAAAGGTTATGGGCCCAGTATCATAAGTAAAATGACAGGCGATGTTTATATTTTTTTTGTAATTCGTAAACGCATTTTATATATTAATCTTTTTAGCAAAAACCATGTATTTTTACATATCGGTCCTTGTAGATGTTTGCGACGGGGTGGCCGATATGGTATGTGATGTCAGTTTAAAGGTGAATATTTTTTTGTGCAAAATCTTAACTTGAATCCTGTTTTTTTTTTTTTTTTTTTTTTTTTTTTTTTTTTTTTTTTTTTTTTTTTTTTTTTTTTTTTTTTTTTACTGTTAAAAAGATAAAGGCTTGATAATGATGGCTTATTCACAAATTAATATTCCCAAATTAAACGGTACAAATTATCCTAATTGGAGCTCGGATATGAAATATGTTCTAATGGAAAGAGGTCTTTGGGGAATAATTACAAAGGAGGAATTACCCCCTACTTCAAAACTTGAGAAATCGGATGCGTCCGCCATTGAAAAACTGCCCTTAATTATCGATAAAGAATTACGAGACTTTAAAACTCGTGCAAACATGGTACAAACACATCTTTCTATAATTTACCTAAACGTAGAAGTAGAATACAGGCGTGTGATTGAAAAATGCGATGATCCGGTAGTAGCATGGGAGGTTTTACGTCAACCGAACAAATGAGACATTTAGCAAAGAATTTAACGAACGGTATTTCAGCTTTCAGTTGATCAGGTATTTACCAGAATCATTCGATTCTGTAGTTCAGGCAATTTTAAGATGGCCGGATGAGAAATTCGTGTTTAAAGATATTGTAACTGAACTGATAGCCGAAGAGTCGCGTTTAAAGTTACGTGAGGTTGATTTAGATGACACACCCAAGGTGGATATACAAGCAGCTGAAATACCTGAGCTAAGTAAGCAGCAGCAAATTATTTGTTTCAAGTGTGGTAATCCTGGCCACTTGAGACGACAGTGCCGACTAAGAAATTGCCGTATTTCTTCGCCGAGTCCAAGAAACTATTCTGCTGACCGAGAAAGTGACCACGTCTCCAGAAGCAAGTCTAAGAACTTCTTTACTTTCGGAAATCCTCAACGCCGATGTAGAAGCCGCAACACCAAACTCCAATACAGACAGTTAAGCTCTCAACGAGATTATTCACCCACGTCGGAGCAACAAAATAGACAGAATCCTTTTAAGCATTCTAATACTAATTATATTTCCTTTACAGGCTCAAAGAAAAACCTTAAAAATTGGGCGAATTTCCTTGTAGAATCGAACTTAAGTAACATTAATGAAGGTACGGAGTGGATATTCGATACAGCGGCGTCACATCATTGTTGTAAAGATAAGAAGCTTTTTGTGGATTACAAACCTTTAAATGGGGAAGAAATGGCAGTAGCTATGGAAGGGGTCACATTCCCAATACTAGGTAAAGGAACCATAAAAGTTAAATTTGGCCAAAGAATTTTATATTTCCAAAATGTAATGCATGCTGACAATTTAAGGCGAAATTTAATTTCTGGCCCCAAGTTTGACTTGGACGGAATCTCTTTTTACGGTGAGAACGGGGAGGTAAATGCGTACAGTAACGGGCAACCACTATTTAAACCGATTTTGAAAGGAGGAATCTATAGAATTAATTTTCGTGAACCTGGCCCAAGTAATAGGAGAGTTAGATTTGAAACAAGTGAAAGTCATGCCATTGAAAGAAATAGTATAGATGCATGGCATAGAAGGTGTGCACATGTAAACCCTTCTATTTTGATGCAAACAAGCAGAAGTAATGAAGTCAGGGGGTTGCCAGTTTTTAAAGGAGATAAAAATTTTAAATGCGAGTTTTGTAAATTATGTAAATTTAAAAGAAAGTCGTTTAAGCTAACAAAGCAACAAAGCATATTAGGTCCAAATACCCACTGGATTTACTATTTGCTGATGTATGGGGTCCATATCGTGTAAAAGGCCGTTCAGGTGAAAGATATTTTTTATCAATAATCGATGATTATTCCCGAAAAACCGCTCTTTATCCAATCAGAGAAAAATCTAAAGTTTTTGGTATTAAGCACCACATAACAAGAGCAGAAACATTTCTTGGTCGCAAGGTCAAATCGTTTCGTTCTGATAATGGGCGAGAGTTCGTAAACAAAAACTTTAAAGACTTTTTTGCAAATAATGGGATTTATCATGAATTGACCAACGCTTTTACACCTGAGCAGAATGGAGTAGTTGAACGTTTCAACCAAATAGTAACTGACTGTGCCCGTACAATGTTAAAAGAAAGTGGATTAGAATCTAGTTTTTGGCCCGATGCCATGTTACATTTTGTTTATACCTGGAATAGACTAGTACATAAGGATTTGTGTAAAACCCCTTTTGAGCTTCACAGGGACACCAAACCCTCTATAAGATATTTAAAGTCGTTTGGAATTCGAGCATACATAGGAGTCCCGTCAACAACGATCTAAGCTTGACGCGAAGGCTAAAGTTGGCATTCTCATAGTTTACACTTTCCGAACTAAAAGATATAGGATTTTATTACCAGAGGAGGAAAGGGTAGTGGAAACTATTAACGTTTCATTTGATGAGGATCAAGGGATTGAGGTTGGACAAAAAGGAGCTGTGCTGGGCCCTAATGAGGATTTTAACTGGCTTTCTCCCGTCGTTGGAAGAGATGCAATTAGTGACGACTTCGAACAGGAGAGCGAAGATTGCCCTCAGAAGACTCTCAGTCATCCTCTGCTGACGAGGAAAGCCTTAGCACTGATGAATCTCAAGATTCAGAAACAGAAGCCGAAACACCTGACTTGAAACAGGTCAGATGGATCCGAAAAAGGAGACCCCGAGCTCACAGTTCCAGAGTCGATATATATTACTATGAAGAAGGTAAAAACCAAAGACTTAGATCTGAAAACGACGTAAAGAAATATTGCCTAGAAAATGGTTTGTCGTTCAATCCTTTAATCTTTAATTTTAAGGGAAATGACAGGTATCAAGGTATAGTAACCGATCCCAGTAATAAAAGCTCGAGCCTAGCTGAAAGCAGCTGACTAGAAGACATCCGTATTCCAAAAACTTATAAGCAAGCATGTAGATCGGAACAAAGTAAGGAATGGTACGAGGCGATGAAGATAGAAATTGACACAATGAAAAGAAGAAAAGTCTGGCATTTGGTGGAACTACCGACAGGAACAAAACCTGTAGGATGCCGTTGGGTTTATACTGTTAAAAGAGATGAAGATGGGAGGATAGTTAAGTTTAAAGCAAGGTTAGTAGCACAGGGCTATAAACAAGTAAAAGGACAATCGTATGACGAAACGTTTAGCCCAGTCGTTAATTTTAATGTGTTACGATTTGTTTTTACCCTCCTTGTCTCATATAGTAAATGGTACCATATACAGTGCGATGTAACAAGTGCATACCTGTATGCCCCTTTAGAGGAGAATATTTTTATGACTCAACCCCCAGGTTTTAGCGTCTTGGACAGTAAAAGATTTTTCTGTCGGTTAGATAAGGCGATATATGGTTTACACCAATCCGGTCGAATGTGGTTTTACGAATTAAACAAAACTTTATTATCACTTGGTTTTAGAAAATTTGATAATTGTAACTGTATGTATGTTTTAAATGCAAATGTGGTCTTAATCGTATACGTAGATGATATTGTTATTTTTGGTAATAGTAAACAAGTAATAGAAAAGGCAATAAATCTATTGAACACCCATTTTGATTTAAAAGTAATGGGAAAGACTATAAAATTACTGGGTGTAGAGTTTGAGGATACTGAAACCGGGTTATACATACATCAGCAACGGTATATAGAAGAAGTTTGTGAAAGGTTTAAAAAATATCGATTTTCCATATCCTCACTTCCCATAAGTAAAGGTTCGGTATATTCTAAAACTAGTTGTCCACATTCGGATTTGGAAAAACAAGAAATGGAACAGTTCCCTTACCGTAGTCTTTTGGGCTGTTTATCATTTATTGCCAATCGTACCCGACCAGATATTTGTTACGCTGTAAATATATTTTCCTAGTTCCAATCAAACCCAGGTGTAGTTCATTGGCAAGGTCTGTTAAAGCTATTTGGATATCTATTCTATACAAAAAAAAACTTGAAACTAAATCTGTCCTGTAAAAATGCACAAATAACTGCATATTCTGACGCTGATTTCGCCGCAAATAGAGATGACCGGACATCCATGAGAGGTGAGCTTATTTTATTAGGTGAATCACCAATTGCTTGGAGAACTTTTAAACAAAAATGCGTAAGCCTGTCAACAATGGAGTCGGAATTCATGACAATGACTGAAGTAACTAAAGAATTAATTTGGTTAGATAAAATCTTAGGCGAGTGCTTTGACAGGAAAATAATCACGGGAAGCAAAAGCAATTCAAAACTGTTCGTGGATAACCAGGCAGCCATTGAATTTGTTAAGTCCCCGATTGAAAATTGTAGATCTCGTCATATTGATGTGAAATTATTTTTTATAAGAGATTTAGTATACGAGGGAAAATTTGAATTACTATTTATATGTTCTAAAAAGAATTTAGCTGACGCATTTACTAAACCTCTCACCAAATTTTATCTTAAAAAGTTTATAGACCATATTTTATTATAAGAATTTTTGTAATAAGCCTATATGTTTGTATACTTAGTGTATTGAAATTGTTTATTAATGTAGTGTTTTAGGGGCCTTAATATAAGATGCAGATGTTCACGAAAACATATTTATTCACAAATTACAAATCACGTTATATGTACATTTTAAGCTTAAAGTTATTGTTCTGATGTTCTTAACCCAAAAACAAAATTCTCTCTATCTATCTGGTGTTGCCAGATTCCAATTAATACAGAGTTCTTTTATTCTGGCTGTTGCCAGATACATTACATCTTTTCCCCCCTTAAAATTAAATTTGTTAAACAGATAATACACATTCAAATATTTAAAACACAACAAATTAACATTAAATAGTCAATAGTTAAATTCCTCATGGAAACGTTTAGGTTCATGTCTAATTCGACTGGAACGTCGAAGAAAAGTTCCTTGTTCGGGAGTAGTGACTTCTGGTAAATGGATATCAGTACCGTCTAACTCTGGTAATTGGAAATCTGAAACAGTCTCTGGCGTAGCTTTTTCATCGGATTTATCTACAGGCGTTGGTGACTGTTCAGTGTGTTCTTGTTCTCGTTTCCGTAAATGATCAGCATGTACATGCATACTTTGCTGTGTTCTATAAGATAAAGGACCTGTTTTGTCCTTTATTGTTCCTGGTTTCCATGTTTGGTCAATTCCTCGTTTAATCCACACATTGTCTCCAATTTCAAAGTCTCTGTGTCTAGAAAATCTATCATGATAAAATTTTGATTTTAAGCATTCCACGTCGTTTATATGGTCAGGTTTCAACCGATCAAATAGAGTTGAAAGTTCTCTGTTGAGAAATAGCTTCGACGGTGTGCAACCCGTTGCTCGATGTATGGTTGTTCGATAAGTAAATAAAAAAAAACTTGTTGATTGGAAAACTGATTAGATGTTTTCTTGAAGCGGGTTTTAAATGTGCGTATGACACGTTCTGCTAGTCCGTTACTTCTGGAATGATAAGGAGTAAATCGAATATGTTTTACACCGTTCATCTCGCAAAATTCTCGAAATTCGGTGGAAGTAAATTGTGGACCATTGTCAGACACAATTATCCGACATATTCCATAAGAACTAAATAATTTTCTGAAACACTTTATGATATCTAAAGATGTAACATTTTTAAGTTTAAAGACTTCCAGCCCAACGTGAATGAGAATCGATGATGAAGAGCCAATTTTCACCATGAAGTTGAGCTAAATCAATGTGAACTCTATCCCAAGGTTTACCAGTGTTGTTCCATAACAATAAAGGAGACTCAGCAATTTTTGGATGATGTTCATTGCAATCATTACAACATCTGACTGTTTGTTTGATGTCTCTATCAATGGCAGGCCAGCATACTGACATTCTGGCAACAGATTTCATTGCAACTATGCCAGTATGTGATTCTTGGAGTTTATCAATCACTAAATATCTTAATTTCTCCGGAATCACTAAAGGATTGTTCAGTAGCAAAATTCTTTGTTCATAAGTAAGCTCATTTCTTTTCTCGAAAAAAGGAATAAGTGCTTCTTCAATATTTTGTTTTGAGGGCCAGCCTTTCTCAATGTATAGAATTACCTTTGATAGGAAGGAACCCTTTTCCGTAAATCTACGTAATGTGCGACGTGTTAACGTAAGTTCATGTATTGTGTGATTGGCAATGCTGTAAACAAATGAAGAATCTTCAAATTTACTTACTTTCTTATCTGGTAACGGCAAACGTGACAAGGCATCAGGAACCACCATTTGTTGGCCAGGACGATGCTCTATTTCGTAATCGAAAGCACCTAAAGTTATAGCCCATCTTGTTAACCTTGAGGCTGCTAGACTTGGAACTTCTTTGTGTTGATTTAATATCCGTTCTAATGGTTTATGATCACTCTGAATAATAAAATGGTGTCCAATGAGGTATTTATAGAACTTTTGTAACCCAAACATAATTGCTAGGGCCTCACGATCTATGTTTGAATAATTACGTTCAGCAGGTGTTAAAGTTCTAGAAGCAGCAGCAATAAGCTTCAGTTCCCCCTCTATGCGATGTTGTATAACTGCACCAAGTCCTCGAACTGTTGAATCACAAGCTAAAATTATTGGTTGTTTTGGATCAAAATGTACCAGTATGGCTGGAGATGAAATACTTTCCCTAATTTTTTCGAATGTATTTTGATGACGTTCAGTCCATTCCCAAGAAGAATTTTTTGTTAATAGTTCGTGTAAGGGTGTGCACAGTATTTGTAAATTCTTCACAAAGCGGCTATAATAATTCACAGATCCTAAAAATGATCGGAGTTCTGAAACATTATTTGGAGGTGGTTGTTCTCTCAAAGCGCGTATTCGTTCAATGTCTGGCGAAATGCCTGTTTTGTTAATCACATGTCCAAAAAATTTAGTTTCTTCTTTGAACAACTGTATTTTTGACATTTGTGTTTTTAAACCGACCTTACGAAAAATTTCAAACACCTGTCGAAGTCGTTGAGCATGTTCTTGTATATTTCGACCTCCGACTGCAATGTCATCTTGAAACCATGTAACACCTTCGATTCCAATAAGAAACTGGTCCATCAATTTTTGAAATATTATGGGTGCTGCTGATATGCCAAAAGGCATTCGACAAAAGCGATAATATCCTCTATGTATAGCAATTACTAAATATTTCCGAGATTCTTCACTAACTTTAACTTGCAAAAATGCATCCTTTAAATCAATTACAATAAAAATTGTGCAACCATTTAATTCAGAAACAATGTCTTCGAATGTTGGATACGGATATTGTTCTGTTATCATATGTTCGTTTATCGTGGATTTAAAATCGCCACATAATCTAATTTGACAAATTTTCTTTGTCACGTAAACAACTGGTGACGCCCATTGTACGGTTTGCTCGTTAATATTAACACTTTCTAAAGTGCCATTTTCTATCAAACGATCAATTTCTTTATCGGCAGCAGGCTTAAGCTCATATGGAACAGATCGAGCCTTACAGATTACTGGTTTTGCGTTATCATGTAACCTGATGACCGCCTCAAAACTTCGAACTGTACCTATTTTAGTTTGATCAAATGTGTCAGCATAATCTTCAAGAAGTTGTGATTCAAGTGTTCGAACATTTTCATCAATATATTTTACCTCAAATTTTGGTTCTAAATGGAATACTTCCATCAAATCCTTGCCTAATTTAGGTACATTGTTACCTGGAACTACTGTTAGTAAACAATCTTCCGATTTCGATCCGATTTTGATTTTCACTTTAATGTCTCCCAATCGGTTTATCAGGATACGCAATTAGTTGTTTAGATTTTAAAAGTTTCGGTTTCCCAATTATTCTATAAAAACTTTCAGGTATTATAGATTTCCCTGATCCAGTATCGTATTGAAAATCAATTTCTTTTTTGTAAATTACAGCTCTAACCTTATATTTATTATCATTGCTTATGTGAAAAATATGATGAACGAATTCTGCTTTCCCAGATCGTACACATACTTTTTCAAAATGTCCTTTAGTATGACAACTGCGGCAAGTGGCTAATTCAGCTCTACATTTCTCCCCTTTCGAATGTTTACTTTTCCCACATCGAATGCAGACAGTTCGTTTATCTATATGGAATTTATTACGTTCAATCTCGCTATGAACTTTTGGTTTGGTTTTGAAAGCGGTGAGTTTGGCGCCGGTGTTGAAATTGTTTTTCTTTACATTCTGAGTTGGCGTATTTATTTTATTCACACTTGTAACGGGGTTTTTATGTTCGGAATGTATAACAGATTCAATTGTTTCTCGATTGATATATGCAGATTCATAATTTAAAGCCGACTTCTCAATCTGATTAAAAGTTGCTGTTTCATCAGAGTGCTCACGAAACAAATGTTCTTGTATTCGGGAATCATTGATACCCAGTATTAATTGATCTCTTAAACGTTCATCTAAAGAATTCTTAAATTTACAGTTTACTGCAAGAGTTCGTAAAGCAGCAATAAATTCAGCTATTGATTCACCGGTATGGCGAAAACGTTGGGAAAATTTTGTTCTTTCGGCATGGATGTTTGTTGCCGGTTTAAAATGCTGTTCCAAAAAATTTTTAATTTCAGAATAAGTTTTTTCGTCAGGAGAAATAGGATCAAAATTATCATTCACTAATTTAAATAAACAAGGTCCCATACAACGTAAAATTAAATCTCGTTTATCTGCATCTTCAGTGATACGAAAAACTCTTATTTCAAGTTCAAAACGTCTAAAATAATATCGTATATCATCCTTACCTGGGCAAAATTCGTTGAAAGTAAACTTTGATAAATCAATCGCTCTAGTTTCCGTTGACATGATGCTTTACTTCTGTTCTTTTTTTATCCTCGTCGCCAAAATGTAGTGTTTTAGGGGCCTTAATATAAGATGCAGATGTTCACGAAAACATATTTATTCACAAATTACAAATCACGTTATATGTACATTTTAAGCTTAAAGTTATTGTTCTGATGTTCTTAACCCAAAAACAAAATTCTCTCTATCTATCTGGTGTTGCCAGATTCCAATTAATACAGAGTTCTTTTATTCTGGCTGTTGGCAGATACATTACAATTAACATAGTATAAACTGTTATCTAGTTCATCTGATGGCATGATAGTTGTATATCTGGAGCCCCAGTATGTGTTGTATGAAAGTTGAATGTCTATGTTGATATCTAAGTAATCTGTAACTAAAACAACTGATAAAATCCAGTGTAGAAAGTTTTTTTTTTTATATATTTCTTTAGTAATTCTATATACAGGCTAAGTTGTTATATACAAAATAAGGATGTTCAATTTAAATGTTATGTATTGAATACCGTATATGAAAAAAAGAAACTTGTATAGTCATTTTAAAGCTAGAATGTTTATGTAAGTGTTAAGTTGATAAGTGTTCCAGGCAATCAATTGAATGTATAATATTGTGTTGATATGTATCACATGTGCTTAAATTGTAAGAACCAGCCATGAGCATTGTTTAAGAAATACTGCAAGAAGATAAGAGGGGGGCATTGTTAGACCCCATGGTTAAATCTTATCTCTTGCAGTATCTCTTCCCCGAAGCGTCATTCCGGGAAATTCGTATTTTGTATAAATACTGTGTTTTGTTTGCTTAGCCGAGTAGGTGGCTTTTTCGACTCTATCGTGGAGGTAGTTTTATTTTTGTCTCATGGCTGGCTCGTTGCGTTTTTTTTTTATAAGTTGATTTAAGTTCTATTTGTTTCATTTCCTTATGTTTTATGTTAGTAGTAATTAAATTCAGTTATATACTTTTAGCCGTGGTTGTTTTTTTCTTGTTGTCATATCGAGCCATTTTTATTTTCCCTTGAAAATGAGTTAAACATATTAGAGTTACTATCTCAAGGAAGTAACAGGTTATGATAAATATTTTGTCAGACCAGTTAATCTCATACCCTTTTTCAAAGGTGAGTTTATGTTTCGATGCACGCACAGTATCCCCTTGTTGGAAGAGACAAGGGGTCGCCTTTTTTATGTCTCCGTACAGCGTGAACCACACCTCTCGTTCGTTTTCTTTAGTTACTTCAGTGGGAGATTTTTTAATACTTGAATGAAATGTATTATTATAATTGTGCATTAGTTGGTCTAACACATCTAAGTAACGGTAAGTGTGATTATGCGTGAAATAAAGCCACATTTTCCCTTTCAAAGTTCTATTAAAACGCTCTACTACAGAAGCTTTCGTAGTATTAAAAGTGGTAAAAAACCGAACACCATTCTTCTTTAAAAATTTTTGAAAGGTTGTATTTTTAAATTCAGTCCCCTGATCTGTTTGAAGAGATTTTGGTTTGCGCTCTAAAAATATTTTTTGGAAACCTTGCACGATATACACACCACGTTTAGTTTTCAGCGGGATTGCCCACGCATATTTCGATAGAATATCTATGCACGTGAGAATATAACGATAGCCCTGGTTATACTTTTGCAAGGCAGAGACGTCTACAAGGTCTCCTTGCCACTGAGCATAGATTGAATACACAAGAACTCGATTAGTCTGAAATCTTTTCCGTATTGGTTTGTGTAGTATATACGCATCCACTCCTTTCAACCACTTGTGTATATTGTCTTTCGATATTTTATTTTGAGCAGTATGGTAGAAAGCATTCACACCACCGAAACATCCAGGGTGCCCTGGATTTAAATACACTTTCTCCATTACAGCACAAAACACTATTACTTTCAAAGTACCTCTTTATTTCGAAACAGATAAATTTTCGCTTTCATTTAAATGTACGGTAAAATCTATCGCTAATTTCTTGCTACTGGTAAAAATATAAATCAATGTAAAAACAATACACATGCAACAGTACAAGAACACTACACAAGCGACTTCTCCCGGGGACTGCATTGTACTCAATAACCTTTTGCAACATTTCAGCTATTATTTTATACTCACTTTAAAGCTACAGAGTGATAATTTCAAGTGTAAGAAAAAAAAATTATCTTTGAGAAAATTAAAAAAAAAAAAAAACTTTCAGACCTTGCACAGATTATTGCAAGTAAATTTTTAGAAATAAATTCTCCAAAGTATATAAAAGTCCTCCCATTAAAACTATTAAAAAAAAAATCAAGAGATGAAACTCTCAAAAGCTTTAAGTTAGAGAAATGCAAGATACTCTCCAGACTTTAGTCTACCCAAGTTAAAACATATTTGTTGTAGTGGTTATCGGACACGCATCATTCCGAGATCGAGTGTGCACTATGAAAAAGTTAAGATTCTGAGTGTTGAAAGATTAAAAAGTGATGTTATAACATTCAAACCATTGAGTGCCTCGCCACCCCCCACGTAAAAGTTGCGACCTTATCCCGACATTCCAGACATCCCCTCCTCCAGTCGTAAAAAAAAAAGGATACGTTCTGACCTCCTTTCCTGGTTGCTCACTTTTGCTTCCGTCGGTCAACTCTAACTGTATGCGAGTTTTGCTCTTTTTGCTCCTGATCGGTGAACTCTCAATTCTACACTACTGCCGCGTCCTACCGATTCAGCTATAGGGCTGATTTTTATCGGGATTGCCGTTAACAGTTATGATTTTTCATCAACTTCAATGCACACACAAAACTTAACAAAAAAAAGGTGCGGATTTTTCAACAATAAACTTCCGTGCATATCCAAAATTTCGTAAGTTATTTGCAACAGAGTCATTTTCTCACAGACACTGCCCATAGCAGAAAATTCAGTCAATAAGATAAAGTACCATTTGAAATAACTATAGGAGGGATTGGAATCTCAATACTAAATAATAGAAATTATAATAATTAAATATATATATTAAATAAATACCGATATTAAATAAATACTGATATATAAAACAGCATTAAGATCGGTCTACGTGCACATGAGTTCGGGAGATATTTATAAAGAAAGTACGCAGGTTGTTAAAACATAATTCTTCCGTATGAGAGCCCCATATTATGATCGCACTATTAACTATAATGGTCCATTAAAAAATGCGCATTTTCTGGAATTGAAATCCAGAAAACTTTTTTTTTTTTTTTTTTTTTTTTTTGTACCAAAAACATAGAATTAAGGCTTAGTTGTACCTGAAGCACGTATTGCGAGCATCGACTGATAACACTTTCCTATTCTTTGTCAGAAAAAAAAATTGTGGACGCGGCAAAGAGAAAAAGGATGAGAAAAAGAAAACTTTCAGATTATCGTCAGAATTTATACACATGCGAGATTAAATATTCGATATGTCAGTCCATTTTTAAGCGCACAGGCTCGGAGTAACGTTTTTTTTTTACCTCTTGGGTTCATAAACGGGTTAAACAGACACTACCAATCGAAAAATTCGGGTCACCCTTTGGTTTTGATACTTTGATCGTTATTTGCTAACTTTCAAACACCTGTACCGCCAATAAATAGCCTAAGACTTTTTTTTCGAAGGGGGGGGGGTGAGGTGAATATCCCACAGAAAGAAAATGTTAGAAAAACAAAGATGTTATCAAAACATGGGAAAGACGATGTGTGTAACCCGTTCCACCATGACATAACTCCGTAAACGTTGAGAAGGAAAAAATGAATAAAAAGAGTGAATGGCCCAAAGAAAAAAGGGAATAAAGGGCGGGAATAGCCAAAAAAAAAAAAAAAAAAAAAAAAGGAGGAATACCGTAAAATAAGGAATAAAGGAGAGATTTCTAGAAAAAAAGAGCGCTGCAGTGTCTGATTTCATTCACACTGAACGATTAATCCCGAGCGACCTTTTATGATTTTCATAAGCGATTTTGAAATATTCAAATAAAAACTGTCGGCAAGAAAAAAAAAAGGGATTTTAGGGGAAAATTAAGCACTCTTTAAGCACTTTTTAAGGCCTTAAAAACGCGTTTCGAAATTAAGCAGTTTTTAAGCACTTTTAAGCACCATACGAACTTTGTCTTTCAATGGACAAAATAGATAAGAGATACATAAAATAAATATGAATTTCGCATGTTTGTGTGTCTCATGTATTTGTTGTTCTTTGATTCTATTTTATTATATTATAATATTAAACTGACACACAATATGATCATACTGTGGAACAAGGTGAAATAAAATTATAAAAAAATGACCAAACTGAATTCAACATACAAAAGGTTAAATGTATAAGTGAAAGATATTTTATTTTAACTGCATAAAATAATTACATTTAAAAAAGGACTATTTATATAAACAAAAAGTACAAAAAATGCAATATAAGATAGTCTTTGGAATACAGACGTAATACACTGAAAAGTGAAGACATATCACACTTCAAAAAGTTTCCACTTCTTCATCCTCCTCCTCCTCATATTTATCCTACATTTTAGAAAATACTGAAACTTTAGTTGAAAATAAATTTTGAAAAACAAAATCATTCACAGGCATAGAAATGAAGTAAGAAGATTTTGAAGTTATAACAAAGAATAACCCAAATTTTCTAAGTTTTAATTCGAAAAGCTATAGTTAAATAGTTAACTGCAGCTGTGTATTCAAATCTCAGCAATAAACTTTATCAAGATCAAAAGATGAGAAACCAAAGTTATGAAATTAAATAAAAAATTCCGAACCAAAACCTACACTTCAGTAAACACTTTTGAAATTTGTCTGAAATGTTTTGAATTCTGACAATGTGTACAGTATATCCTTTTTAACTCTAATAATGAAGCTCAAAAGCTAAGTATAATAGAATAAACATTCTATTATTCCAGTTAAAATGCATATCTTCATTAAATATCTTTGAAAGATGTTTAACTACTTAACCTACCAACATAATACATGAATTAATAAAGAAATCAAGGACCAGTTTGGAAATAGACTGCACTTACAGTCGTAATACAGAAGATCCTTTACAGTTTATGGAAATGCTTTTGATAGTTATTTGTTATTCATAATAAGAGTATTTGTCACACTGAGTTGCTTTTAATATCCTTTATTCTACAATAATCACACATTGAATTTTTGATAAAATTTAACTTTTTCTCAGCCTTGTGATGTCTATTTTATCATTCATTTTAGATCATTTTGCAAAATCTATTCAGTGCTCTAGGAGGCTGTCTTCCACAGTTTTGTTTTAACAAAAAGAAAAGTTCCTAGAAGTGTCTAGTGATTTTAAAGGTATTTCATTAATTAGGATACATTCTATTAGTTTAAGATTTTTTTCTTTGTTGAAAATGTGGCAATCCTAAAGCTGTGAACCTTCCCATACTAGGTTGATATTTCTACAAAATTTGGTTTTGATATATTTAGCTGATATATAGTTCAGTAAATTGAATAAAACAATTTCTGTATGCACAGCCACTTAAACAA
This sequence comes from Pardosa pseudoannulata, assembly GCA_032207245.1. Lineage (NCBI taxonomy): Eukaryota > Metazoa > Arthropoda > Arachnida > Araneae > Lycosidae > Pardosa > Pardosa pseudoannulata. Next base: position 357,902 of record JAGEOH010000018.1, on the reverse strand, counting down.
ATTTTAAATGATTACAAACAAAACACTCAAAGCAAAATGTTATTCTACTATATCTTAAGAGAATTAATTGAAACATGCAGAAATGTGATAGAAAGAAGTCTGAATTACTTCTGTAGCATATAATTCCTCCAAAATCTTTGATATTACAGTCTTAGCATCATTTACATCTTCAGATTGTGATAAGTCAGTACATAAAATTTCAATGTTCCTCAGTTTTTTAAAATAGAAATCCCGCTCTTTTGAAACAATTTCAACTTTTTCATTTAGATCAGCTATCTGAAAGAAAAAAACTAAACTAAACAAATAGCATACCTCAAAAAAAGGTTTAAAAAAATAATTTTTCTCTAGAGCTAAATAGTTATTCACTGGCAACTGCAGAGTGTGACTAGAACCGTGTGGTCCAACCTTTAGTTATCCAAGGACCAATCAAATTTTAGTATGGAAAAGTGAGGTCCAGAGATAATCAGGAAAGAAAATCTACAGTGATATATTAAACTAATATAACTAGTTTAATATATCACTTTTATTATCACACTCTTTATTCAGCCCATGAGTTACCCCTTTATTATCAAGCTCACAGGCCACAGGTTGGACAGTACTGTATTAGAACATCAACATTACCAAATGGACCAATGAAATTATGTGATGCATATCATTACTATTTTTCACTTAACTTTTTCTGGACAAATGGGAATTCTTTACTTTTTTTCGGGGAGAGGGAGAAGTGGTATTATTCATTGACTACCTTGGTGGATGTACTTAAAGTATTCAGTGTGAGATCATTTTATCAGCATATATTATAATTAACTCAATGTATATAGTGCATATATTTATTTAAATTTACATTACAGTATTTCCCTGTCCACTTAACTCATTACTTTTTCAACCTTTGCTAATGAATCTGGATACCAGGATTAGAATTAGGAAAGAAGAAAGAAAATAGAAGCTATCAACAAGTTTAAAGCAGAGACAATTATGACACACTGTGTAAAGATCAAGTGTTACTTCTGGACAAAAACTGCTAGTATTTCGTTACCAGTAAAGGACCTGCAGTAGATGAGAATGCAATAGCTACAATTAATAAAGTCTTCTAATTATGTAAGCATAAAGCCTATATGAAAATCTACCTAAATGTAGCTCTAGACAACAGAAGTTTAATCTCAGATGTGGAAGAGAGTTTAGCATCTAGGTGCAGGTCTCTGAGCCATAGGTAAGTATTAGTCTAATTAAGGTTTTGTACAGTAAAAATTTTGTCTTCTTGATAGTAGAGAGGATTTTAAACAAGTTTTATTCCATAAAAGTCTTTATTCCATTTATTAGACAACCCTGAATCTCTTTGGCTATGCTATTGTCAGCAGTAACTATAGAACCACGATAAGTATAATTTGAAATTTATGAGAACTAATTTCTAAATTGGATTCATGAGAGGTTCCATTACTTATTTTATACAAGAAAAAAAAAGATTTCTTTTTAAATGTCTACATTCTAGCAATTAATTTTCAAACCATAAGACTCTTTGTGTGTAATGAAAGAAGATAAGGCTCATTTAGACATTAAATATGCTTATTTATATACTCTCAATAAAAAGGAAGTATACATTCATCAGCCTCCAAAGAATAAGAATAAACCAGATGATGTATGTTTGCTGTAGAGAGTAATTTATGGACTATATGAAAATTTAAGGGATGGGTTTATGAAAATACAGAGTACTAGGAAATATTGATCCAATAAAATTAAAATTGTGCAACTGTGTTTACACAAACAAAAATATCTGCTCTACATAGACAATGTTATTTACACTATATTATACTCAGAAAGACCCAACAGATTTTTTAAATTATCAATGAGTAAAAGAAAAAGTTTGAATTAAAAATTTTAGGCAAAACTAAGAAATTGTTGGGAGTTCAATTTGAAGTAAACAGTGGAATGTTGTAAACAAATGGGTATATACACAAGATATGTGAAAAGTATAATTATCTAATTTTTTCCCCTTCTAATAGTAAAAGATGTATTAACAAAAACAAAGATCCAATATCCAAGTACAACTGAAGAAATTAAATGGAGTGGATATATTACAGGATAATAGGCTACCTTGCATATTTAGCAACCATACAAGTGATTGGCATTAGTTTTACAGTCAATCTAATCTCACAACTTCAAGACAGCCCAGGCATGCCACATTGAAGTGCTTCACTTAAATTGCTATAATATGCTTATTTTAAACTAAAATATCTAGTATGCAAAAATTATCCATTTCATTTTACTCTAATGCAAATTATGCAACAAATCATCAGTATAGGATAAATTGGATGACCTTGTACTTCTTCTAGATCATTCAGTTATAAACAACATTTTAGCAAAAATGAAACTCTTACAGAGGCATCAAAAGAGCTGATGTAGATAATACTGCAGAAGTGTCATGACTAACAGCAGATTACCCTTAATCTTGGGAATTTTAAAATATGCTTTAACAATATGGCAGCAATAAATTTCTCGAAATTTCTAAGAGAACAGCTGCACCAAATACAACTACATTAAATACCATTTTATGAGAAATCTTATAGACAAACATTTTAACAAAAAGCGCATGCCAAGAAAGAAAAACTAGGCCAACATCTATATGAAAACCATCTCTACACAACGTGAAAGGAACTTTACCCAAGTTATTTAGTAAATTTTTTAGATAAGAATTCTAAGTAATTAAAATGGTACAATTTTATCTAAGGAGGTTAAATCTAACTAAGCTTCACAGTTTATAAATTTCTGTACATTATTAAAAAAATTGAATAATTTAAACATTACCTTCTTTTTGAATTATATTTTGTATTGTACTTATGCATCAGTTATCAACATTTACTATTTATTCCTGCTTATTCCCACTTCAAAATTCTAACTTGGAATTTTAAGTATGACTAGAACCCTTTACTTATATCGTGTCCTACCAATGAAATTATAGTATTTGTGTTGTATATCATTAAGCATTTTTAACTGAATTTTGTTAATTTTTTTTTTTTTTTTTTTTTTTTGATAAATGAACTTTTTTTATGCATTCTTAGTCTTGGTAAATGCAGCTAGTGTTAAGTACTCTGAGGGGGTTCAATTTGTTATCAGTATATATGAATTGTATATAATTAACTCAATGTATATAGCATAAATATTTACTCTATTTAAATTGCTGCATTTCCTGAGAATTTTTTCACTTAACTCACTATGCTTTCAATGCTTGCTGATGAATCCTGATATCATAAGATAAAATTTTAATGGCTATCAATTACTATTCTGAAACTATTCTTTACATAAGATTGCCAAATTGGATTTCTGAGGTGCTATGGGCATGAATAAAAGCCTAAGGATAAACATCTTTAAAAATTAGGCTATATTGAATTTGCTCTACAAACTCGAAATATAAGGAACAAGTTAATGCCAAAAGCAAAAAATGGAATATTAGATATGGATTAAAAAAAGCAGGTACAGAATATTTTCCAAGAGACCATTCAATTATAGAATCAACACTATAACCATTGATGAAATAAGAATGGAAAATTATGTTAGTTCTCAGAGGTCAAACTATATTACAAACTGGGAAATTAATGAATAGAGCAACTGACAATCAAATACTCAGTAGAAAAGTAGACAGAGAATCTGAACATTCCATGATTTAGAAAATATATCAGTCAAGATGATTCTGGTGAAGATAAAACTACTTTTATACGAATGTAGAAGGAAAGACAATATAGAGCTACCAAAGGAAGATTAGACATCTGTATAACATTAACAACTTTAATAACTGATAAGGTTATGCATAAACTGAATCTTAGAGAATAGAATTTATAGATGAAAATAAAGAAAAGGAAGAAACAGGTGATAATCCTGAAGAAATGCTTAAAGAGAAATACTCATGTAGAAAAGTATTGGGAGAGATATACTAGACTCATATTCAAATACCAAAGTCAGTAGCTCAATGATAAAGCCTTTAAATATAGCTTAAAAGAATCAATATAAGTAGAAAACATCATAAAACTAGTTAAGATACTAGGTAAAGTGATAGAGGTACAGTATTTAAGGTGACCAAGATTTTCGAATTTGAATATTAAAACCCCATAAAGCCCTAACAGTAAATTAAGAAAAATAGTACTTAAAACCTTGTTGCTATTGTTTTTTAAGACCATTTGGACAAGCCAAATACATGGGCCAGAGACTATAAAATTTAAAGTGAAAGGTTGCATCTTCCATTTCAAAAGCAGCACTTGGATTAAAAAAAAAAAAAATGCTTTTAGATCATCATAATTTCAAAGTAGGTACCAAGCAGAAGCCTCCCCCTAACCTGGCCTGCCACCTTCACAGATGTCATTTGAACTTGGAGGACATAGCGATTATGAACCTATTTTACGTGTCCCAGCCAGCATTAATGAACATGATGTATCTATATCCAGCTCAAGCCTTGATCCTGTAACTACCTAATTACAAGATCACTGCCTTTGCACCTTTCAATTATGAGATTAACATCTTTGACTACTGAACTATCATAGATACATACTAAAACCTAACGTTAAGAAGAAAAACGTATAAGTTAGATATAAAAGAAAAATTTGTCCATCTTTTAAATGCAGAAAATTTCAGCATTAAAATGCTAATTACAGTGAAAATAAGTTTGACTTTAATAGAACAAATTGTGCTGAAACTTCATAAAAAAAAATTAATAATCTTAACAACAAGTTTTCAGTATTCACTAAAGATATGTCATTTTTTCTAAAAACAGAAATTTATTTGCCAAATTTAAATATATTAGATATATGCATATAATTTTAGTCATTGAAATGTACAGAGAGTATAGAGAGGGGTAGGCTTATTATTTAAGTAATGAATTATACTGCCGAATTTTAAGTAGAAACTTATTTTCAAGTTTAACATAGGGAGCAACAAATGGAATAAAGGTAGTAAAACTGTAGATAAACTATTATGAGTTTTTTTTTTCTTATATTAATACTCTGTATCTGTCCTAAAAGCAAAAATAAATACATAAAACAAATCAGCAAATTAACTGTTACCAATGTAAAACTGCAATGTCTAACTGAAGCAGAGGCAAGAAATACTTCCCCTTGTTGTGACAACATTTGACAAATTAACTTGATTTTTCTCAAGGTTTGAAATCTATTTCTGAAGAACATGACTAATCCTGGATTGCAAAATACTTTTAAAATACTGATAAAGTTAGGAACATCTAATACAACTGCTTCATTCAGATTCACTGTTACAGATTGAGTTATGTAACAGTTCATTAAAGAAATTTTTTTTACAACATTGAATTACTGGTCATTAAAGGATGAAAATCTGCTCCAATGAGCTGAAATTTCCAAGAATCACCCTGAGTACTTCTTGCTGGCACAAAGCTCTTTGATTTTGAGTACTACAGTGTACTATTTTCCTGCATAAACGCTAAGACAAGGACCTACTGCTTAAAGCTGATTCTGAGTGGCTCCAAACATTCATGCCCACAATAGCATTCTAACCCAGACTCCAGTACCAAAGAGCAGTACCCTACCATTTGGCCATTGTCTGACAAGTTATGAACCTGGGTTTTGTCAGTTGTTGTCATAATATGAAAGCAGAAAAGGAAATGAGAGTAGCAGTATTAAATTTAATTCCATAATTTGAAAATATATATAATAATCAACAGGCTCATACACCTTAAATTGATGATTTAAACTTGCTAATTCAATTTTTATCTAAAATATGTTCTATTTATTTAACCTATCCCATAGAAATTATAAACTAAGAAAATAATAAGTATTTAAAAGATTCACTAAGTATGCCTGGAAAAATCTGGATTCAGCAAATATCCCAAAAATTCATATAAGATAATAATAAGATTATAAATACTCAGACAAGATTTCATTTAATTTTAGTTCTATTATCGCCAATTTTACAATATTCAATTTCTCCATTAATCTCAAAAAGTAAACACATATAAAGAAACAGAAATGGTGTGTTATTTTAAGAAAATAAATTTACCTGAAACAGTAAATCTGTTACTGACTTCTTTTGTTTTGAAAAAGAATGTCCAGCAGAATCTAAAATGAAATCTCTACAGTAAATATACACATCTATCAGTAATTACTTTAGGGATTTGATAATAAAATTAAATGAATAAGGGAATTCTGTTATATAAATTTCATATAATTATGAAATAAATTTTTTTAATTTTAAATTAATTGAATTTTTATTAATACGACTAATTCTCAGCAAAAACATCTTTAAAAAACATTGTTTACATAAAAGCATTACATAAAATACAAATTCTAAATGCTAGATTAACACAAGCATAAAATTTTAAATCAACAGATATTCTATTTCCATGCAATCAACTTTTATGAGAATTCTTAAACTTATATTAAATTATATACATAAATTTAAAATTTAAAAATCTGACACTCAGTTTTTCAATCATTAAAACTTTTAAATGCTTTTATCTAACTGCTGCTCAAAATATTTTATTTAGCTTTAATATTAGTTTAATTTGTTCTTAAAATTGTACGACTAAGAATTCTCAGCCACTAGATGAAGACAGTAAAGTTACTAGAAGACTATAGGGACACAACCCTGTCTGAGTAGGTGTTTCAGTTTTTTGCCCTGCCAGTCCCAAGTCCTGATAAAATGGGGAAGGTTAAGCAAAGAGCTTGTCCCCCTTCCTCGTAAAAACCCAGTTGACTGCAAAAATGAATGCCTACAGAATCCAGGCCCACCAGCCAAAGTCATAGGCTTGGAGCTAGTACCTTGTGTTACTAAAAGTGACACATTTATGAAGGAACAGAGGGAAAGAATTGGGGAACCTTAGTTGTGGAAGAAGGCACTGGTAATACCCTAGCAAAAACTAAGAATTAGAATGTGATATACTGGAACGATGTACCAGTGCGGAAAAACAAGAGAAGTCTGAAGGAAATGGAGATACAGGTTGGACATTCTGGGAGTGTCTCAGATTAGATGGACCAGATTTGGTAGATTGAAAACTGGAAACAAACTATCCTGTATATAAATAAAAAGAAAATCCACACAATAAGAATAAATGCCAAATCTCAAAGAAAATTAAAAATTGATGAGGATAAAATTGAAGATGTGAATGAATTCACATATCTTGGTCCTGTTCTGGATTATAATGCAGGACTGGAAAAAGATATTTAATACAGAATTTTCCACGCAAGAACTGCTTTTAAAAAGCCTTGAAAATTTTTGGAGATCTTCAAATAGCCAAAACCAAACAAAAATATCTACAAGAAAAAATAGTTAAAGCAATTTTGTTATATGGCGCAGAAACCTGGTGCCTAAGAAAATCTGACATTCAGAAACTAGAATTCTTCCAAAATAGTTGCAAATTAAAATAAAATTGAATTAATTTTGGATACAGCAAACATTAAAATAATAGAATATGAAATTAACAAAAGAAGATGGCAATATACTGGTCATGCACAACATCAAGAGAGAAATGGTGCGCACACCTCACTCTCCTGGGCTCCTTATAGTGAGAGAAAGCAGAAAAGACCAAAAATGATTTGGCAAAGACAGATGCTGGAGGATTTTAAGAGAACTGGACTTACGGGATTGGAGGAGGCTCTGGATACCTTATGCACCATGAGGCATGAAATAACAGGCTTTTACAAATTAAAACAATATTACTCATTTGTGATGTACATTTACTGCAATATGAATATTTTCTAAAAATTTGAATTTCCCAAATAAAACTACTAAATTATACCTGCTGGGAGAACATTAGTGTGAGGCAATACTTTCTGAGGCTTCACATCTTGTTGCTTCATAACTGCTATGGGTTTTGACAAGTGTTCATGATCAAAATTAGCATCAAAAAATCTTCTGAACCATTGTAAAAACTCAAAGTTCTCCTGAAAACGCCCTTCTATCAACCTGTTAATTGGTACATCCTACATAAAATTCAAAGAAATTTTTATAACTAAGTTTTAGATACAAAAATAGGTATTATACTTTTTACATATTTATGGTAGTTTTGTAACCACTAGACTAATTTTCTAACAACCCTAGAATGCTATCTTGTTCTTATCAAACATTGCTTTTACTGTTATATCTACAAGAGAACTTGTTTATTTTAAAACAAGAGAAATGGCAAGTAATACAAATGCTTAAAAAAATATATATTGCATATTAAAAACTATTTTCAGCTTTTAACAGCTTATTATTTTAATTACGAAACATTTCCAAGATATAAGGATAGTGTTCTAGGGTTAAAAAGTAGTTTCACTACCAATATACCAATATTGTCATTACAAAATGAAATAGAATTTAAATTTACAATTTTCCATACCATATTTGAATTTTAAACTGTATAGATGAAATAAGTTTGAAATTCATTAATATAAAATAATTTTTTAAAAACAATGCTATGTAAATATACTGAATATCTCAAAATAAAAATTTTGAGTAAATTTAAAAATTAGATAAAAGGATATTTTAGCAAAAATAGTAAGATTTAGGAACTAGAAAAAAGATAAAAAGGGTTATTTTAACTTTAACTTCAACAGATGATGCAGATTTTCACTTCAATTAGATTTCCAGTCTGAAATAGTATATTTATAATAGCTGATTTTACTGCATGTATTTAATCTGCAAAAATTTACAGTTTGTACAAGGATCATATGAATCAATTCTGTTAGTTAAAATTGTGCTAGAATTTATTAGCAGTATATGATTTATCTCAGGTTATATTACTTTTTATTACTTACTCTTTTGCTTACTTGTGTTACTCATGTATACTTTAATTACATACATATGGCTGTACTGACTTTTAATAATTTGGCTGAAGAGTGATATCAAGAAGTTTTCTTCCATCTTAAGCAATATTATCTTATCAGGATCTTTTACTATAGCTTTTACACCACTTTCTCTTATGTCAGACCATTCTCTCCCTAACATCTACACTGTCTTCAATCAGTCATATCCTTTCAGTTATAATTTCTGATCTAAATAGAGATCTAAGAAGTTCAAAGCTCATCTGATAGTGTAAGTAAAAATCAATTCTCAAGAAATTTTGAAAAATAATTGCTTTTACTGTGATAGATCTCTGGTTATCTCTAAACTAAACCATTTGAATATTTGATTATATTCATCTTCACATTGTGGTTTTATATAAATACACACACACACACACACACACATATATATATATATATATATATAATAGGATTGAAACAGACAGTAATTTCACCAAGATACCCAGAGCTTCCTGGTCTGCCAGATATGGATATCGGGATTAATTTTATTGCTGTTATTGTACAGTATGTGGGTGGGTTTTTTGTTTGTTTATTTATGTATAATTTTCAAAATAATAAACTTCAAACATCTATATAAAATTTTAAAAACATTTAAAATATATCAAAATTTAATTTACAAAACCTCTTTAAATATACTAATAATGCTACATAGAATAACAATATTAAGCATTAATGTATCCCCCAGTTTTTATATTTGTACATTACTATCAAAGGAAGTATATATTAACTAAAATTTATTAATACTCCCTACTTTAGCTATTTTTCTCCATATGATAGGTTTATTAACTCATAATTATTTTTAAAAATTATTTGTTATTTTTCTTAGTCTAGATTATAGATATCTCAATTTCCATTAAAATTTGATATGGTTAGTTAAGTTACTAAGAAAGAGATAGTAGATGAACATTATCTCTCTGATACAAGTAGAAGGAAATTAAAAACAGCACACTTCTGTTGAATGAAAATTAAGTTTTAAAAACTAAACAAATTATGTTTTGGAAGTTATAAATTTTAAGCAAAACCAAAAAAAAAGGGTAGCAGATGAACATTTACTACTCTGAAATGTACATTTCTGTTTTAGAAAGCTGAATGTTTTGTAATTTATCATTCTGTTAAATACAATGTTGACTAAAGATATACAATATATCTTTAAAGGTAAACTTTTATATTTATTAATACCGAGTGTGGAAATAGTGAATTTCTGCTTTCAGAGAGTATTTTTAATGAGAATAGCAAGTGCTATTGATTTTGGAAGCATGGAGGAGTAATATAACATTTTAGTGAATTATTGCCTACTGATATACTATCTGTCACACTGAAACCAGCTAAGACACGAAAATTGAGATGATACAATATGAGTACCATCAAAATAAAGAAAATGATCATAGGTTAAAAAGTTTTTACTTTAAAAGTCTCTACGGAAATATTTTTTCTTTATTTCTAATGGCTGTGGTCACGAACAGGAATATGAACAAGATAAATTAATAACATAGTCAAAAATTGGGAAGTATAAAGTAAAACAGATAAAAAGTAACATTGAAACAGTTAAAATAACTAAAGGATATCATCCCATAAGTTATGTCATTTCCCAATATCTTAATGGCTCTGTTTCTCCATAGAGAGCTCCAAAGGTAAGCAGGTGATATTTGTCTACTGGTTAATTTTTATTATCACACTGGGAGCAGGCATCCACCGGGAGAAAACCAAGCCAGCAAGGTAACCATACTAAGTCGACAAAAAGCAGCCACTACCTCCTATCTAAGTTAAAGTTTCTCAGGTATAATTTCTAAAAGGCTATTTCTACCATATTAGTTCTATTTTAGAAAAAAGTTCATCCTAGTACATTGACTTCATATGTTTATAACACATAGTTTAGCAGTAAGGAAAGGGATGTATTAATGGAAAATAGTAATGGATACATAGTTAAATAGAAATATGCTTAAATATAAAACGTACCTTGTCACATCCTACTTTTCGAAAGGCAATTTGAAGTAGCTTGAAATTTGTTATAAATTCATGTTCTTGAGTCGCATCAAATTTAATCTTTTTCAAAGATATACATCCTATATAAATCATCTTTAGTTACTGACAGAAATACTAAAAACATTCTATATTTTCATTAATAAAGAATGCATTGTCTAAAAAATATGATTGACAATTATGAAAACTATTTAAGAATAACTACATTTAAAAACAACATTCAAGAACTAGGAAAGTCTAGCTCAAGAAAGAAAAAACATTCATTTTTCTTTGTTAATTCTAGTACAAAATTTCAACATTCAAACATTTCAAGGCAGAACATTTTCAGTTGGTATGCAGGAACTGAAAAAAATAAACCCTAAGAAAAAACATCCTGGCAAAATGTTTTTGCCTTTGACAAAAATTATTAGTATCTAAATGTTGCAAATGAATCTTTATGGAATGAATACACAATATTTTAACCTGATTATATGAATGGTTATTTTTTGAAATATCAGTTTTCTTGGACAAAGCTAGCATTTCCCTGAAAATACTCAAAAATGGTTGCAAGGAATTGCTTTTACTGTATCTCTTAATAAAATTTGATTTTTCTGCACATGTCATTTAAACAATTACAACTTTTAAATAATGACAATTATTTAATCTGTTCTGTGATATTTCAAACAAATTTTGCGACCTTATTACACCTTTACAAACTTGTCCTAGTTCTACAGTTATCATGAAAACATTATAAAGTTTTTCTTTTATTCTGGTATTAGAAATAATTTTTAATGGAAAATTTTGCTTTCTGCTCACAGATCCTTAAAACTTTGTATAACAGCTGAGAAACTAGACTTACTTGACAAATATCATGCTATATTTAACTGCTTTCTATAGAAAGAGAGCTTCCTAGCAGCATAAAGAGAGACAGATAATTTTAATGAAAGACAAGGTGGAAAACCATACTAGTAAAAAAAATATATACATTTCCATTCACATACATAAATACAATTACTTTTAACAATTTTTACAGCAATTATAAAAGCTGTAAAAAAAAAATGTTGGTTACAAATTAGATTTAAGAATACCTGATTTTAACTATACACTTTGAGTTGCACACTTATAATTACAGAATGCACTATACAAATTTATTTACAATCAGGTTATTTGATCTCTGCAAGAGACGGAGGGGAGGAATAAAATACTTAGATATAGCTTGAAATGAAGTTAAAACACCAGAACTTTAAAAATTTAAGCACACATTTTAAATATAGGATACTACCAAAGCCCTTTTCAATTCTGATTTAAAACAAATTTGGCTCCAATTTAAAAAAAAAATTAAATAAAAATTTAGTTTTACAGGAAACATGCTACTTTAAAGACCTAAAGGTCATAATAAGAAAGAACATACAAAGAAACCCTATTTAAATTGGATTTATAAGATATTAAAAAAAATGCCAAAAAATATCAATGACTATCATGGTGTTACAGGAAATAAGGACTTTTTAAAAGCCATTTGAAGGAAAAAATAAGGACTTTCAGAATTTTTTATATTATTGAAATGTTATCTTTCACCCAAAAAAAAAAGGGCAAAATAAAATAAAAATGAAATAATTTGATTTGCTCCAATTAACTGAATTATCTGACAAGACAAAACTTTGTGGTAATTTTCTGCTGCTCATAGCCAACTGATACTCTTCTTTTGAAATCCATAAATTAAAAATGCACTTTCCTGACAATAAATTTTTTTAATTATTTAAATTCTAACATGCAGTCAGTCATATTCCTGTATAGCCCATACAGATCTCATGCCATAATGCAATAACCAAATCAAACTACTAACAGGTGAGGGGAAATAACTATAACACACAGAGCAAGCAAACTGCATATTAAAGTAAAAAATATGTGCCATAATCAGTAGCATGTGGTACAGCAAACTATTAAGTTTGCTTTTTGTAATGCTTGCATTACATTTGCACAGTCATTATATATATATATATATATATATATATATATATATATATATATATATATATATATATATATATATATATATATATATATATATATATACAATAGCACCCTATGGATAACAAAATTCATATTACTAGAAATAAAGATGGCAAACATAAGGGGTTTAATTCGAAAAATTTATTAGAAATCCCTCCCCCCTCCCTCTGAAGAAAACAGAGCAATTGATAACTGCTAGTGACTCAGACTAAAAATTTAACTTACTGCCATTTATATATAAATACATCTATTACTTAATAACTTAAATTTCATGATAAATTCCAGTTAATATTTAAATAAGACTGCACATGAACATTGTTTTGCAAAATAGTAATTTTTTATCCATTTTTAGTTTGCTTTTAATACTCATATAAACTTGATTTTAATTAATTTATTTTTATGTAGTCATCTTTGTTTATAAACTAAATTTTTAAATAAATCTACTCTTTTGTGAAATTTACTAATCATAACCCATTCTATTAAGAAGGGATACTAACTGATATATGGACTGGCAATGAATAAGGCCTTATCCCAATTAATAGCTACTTAATCCTGACTTGCTCACTTTAACATGCGTCCTCCCTTATTTTTTCTTATGAGTTTCACTTTAGAGGGGGGGGGGATAATCACTGCGGTTTTGAAGTTTGACAAAAAATAATTTAATCAATAGAAAACTAGTTCAGTCAATCAAAATATAGTAGAAACAAAATTCTACTTGATCTTTTAAGGAAAGCGATTATCCATACAACCAGTGCTAAATATTTAAATTAGCTTATCTCACCATTCACTTTAAAGGCGACAACACAAAAGTTATTAACAAAGAAGCATTCATTGACCAATATAATAAAGCTTTGGATTTAAAGACAGTTATATTTCAGTTATTCAGCGACTGAATATTTTTTATAAATAAATACAGAAGGTTTGACCTTTACTTTCTCATCCTCATTCAGTTTATATGCACAAAGGACATATTCTTGCAACAGTTGATACTCATCAAAATGAATAAACACATAAAATTAATTTATCATAATTAACATTCAGAAACATTAAATGTTAAAACCTTTCAACTTTATACAATGTAAGTAGCAATAACAAATACAAACCTGGGAAAAGGTTGTTCATAAATTGGCAATATACTGCACCTGAAAGAGTGATAGGCTATATAAATTAAAATCTTAAACGCACAAAAGGAAATGCAGAATCTGTTTTTCTACATCCTATACTTTCAAAACCAACATTGATAATAGAGACAAATAAGAAAAAGAAATTAGAAATTTAGCATAGTACTTTAAAAATTAAACTATGTGCAGCAGGTTATCCACAGGCTATTTACTCATTTCCAGAAAACAAGAACAATGTTACATTCTGATATTTAAACAGAAATACTAGCATTTCTACAACTGAATGGAAAGTTTATTCATTTACACTATTCACCAAAATACTTTGTTTTGTTTATATTTAAAAAATACCTAAACTTAAAAAAACTGAATGAACAAACCAATCTATAAAAAAAATGTAGCTTGCCAACCTACTTAATTGGAGTCAGTACAATATTCTTTTCCTGTTGTATTTAAACAACAAAGATTTAATAAACATAAAATGTTAAAAAAATGAACACATTGACATCACTGGATGAACCTCAGAGCTGGTCTCTCAAAAAAATTGTTCATGGCATTGTTCCTGGTCATGCAGTCTCAATCAAAGAATAATCAACGTTCAATACCATTCAGTACTGGGAAAGGAAATCAACTCCCAAAGTGGTTCATACTCCCTTATAGGTACCATCAGATGTTTATTGATACAAATCATTTTTAGGCCTCCCTTCTCTCCTTTTTCACTTTTACAGGGCCAAATAACCCTTCACCTCCTCTCCTTATGGCCATTGACCAAAATCTTTAATCTGCGGTAGCACTGACTCAATGATTTATTTTTAGTTTAAAAATCATTTGCAGTTTGTTACAAGTTTATCGTTTGCAAGTTTTGGTTTTTGTTATAAAATTTTTATAAAAATCAGTATGGAATAAAAGTTGTTGTTCTAATAAGACTGAAAAATGTTTCGTTTCTTTTAATTGGATTATTATGCCTGATTAGGGGATAAGAATATAATATAATATAGCTCAAGCTAAGTGTATAATTAATTTAATATCATAGTAATACGTGATATTTTTGGTGACCCGGACATGATAAGAAGACAAAAATGCAGGATTCTATACCGGAAAATACAGATGTTAACAGTGAAGTCAGCAACGATGACAAGGAATTCTGCAAGGTGAGTGTTAAAATACTACCTTTTTGGATTGATAGTCCCGAAATATGGTTTTTCCAAGTGGAAGCTCAATTTAAAATCAGCGGAATAACAGCTGAGGAAACAAAGTTTAATTATTTAATTTCACAACTTGATCCCAAATATGTCGAGAATGTATGGGATATAGTTAGCAGTACCAGTAAAACTAAATATTCTGATTCAAAATTTAGACTCTTAAATTTATTTAAGGAAAGTGAAAGTGCAAGAATCCAAAAATTAATCACAGGAATACAACTTGGCGACATGAAACCCAGCCAACTGTTGCAAAAATTGATGTCAATAGCCACTTCTGATGTTTCCGAAAAATTAATTGAAACACTTTGGCTTGGAAAATTACCGGAAGCTATAAAAAGTATTTTAGTTGTCAGTAATGAAAATATTGATAGTTTAGCTGTTATGGCTGATAAAATTAACGATATGAGTTCTAAACAAGAAATATGCAGCGCAAGTAATACTACTCAAAATTATAGTAGTGAATTGATTGATAGAATTAAACATTTAGAACAACAAATGGCTGAATTAAATATGCGTGCTGGTGCTAGACCAAAAATAAGAAATACTAATTTTCGTCATCAGTCTCAATCTCGAAGTGGTCGACGCGTAAAATTCAATCCCAATCGAAAATTATGCTACTACCATTTTCGATTTGGATCCAGATGTTTCCCCAAAAAATGTAAATCTCCTTGTAATTGGACAAAGAAAATGCAAGATAATCAGGAAAACTCAAACCTGTAGTGGACTTGGAGACAAACTCTACTACAGATTTCAAGGATTGTCGCAAATTTTGTTTATTCGTTCATGATCGAAGATCAAATTTGCACTTCCTCGTCGACAGTGGTGCAGATGTAAGCATAATTCCAACTACCTCCAAAAACAAATGAAAGAATGAACTCAAACTGTTTGCAGCTAATGGCTCTGAAATCTCAACGTATGGTGTACAAATTTTAAGCCTGGATTTGGGATTACATCGAGAATTTCAATTTCCATTTATAGTTGCCGAAGTAAACAAAGGTATAATAGGAGCTGACTTTCTTCATAAATATAATTTACTTATTGATATAAAAAACAAAAAATTGATAGGGTAACTCAACTCAGTATCCAGGGTGACATTACAGCTATTTCAAATAGTAACAGGTACAATAGTATGGTGTACAAATTTTAAGCCTTGATTTGGGATTACATCGAGAATTTCAATTTCCATTTATAGTTGCCAAAGTAAACAAAGGTATAATAGGAGCTGACTTTCTTCATAAATATAATTTACTTATTGATATAAAAAACAAAAAATTGATAGGGTAACTCAACTCAGTATCCAGGGTGACATTACCGCTATTTCAAATAGTAACAGGTACAATAGTATGGTGTACAAATTTTAAGCCTTGCTTTGGGATTACATCGAGAATTTCAATTTCCATTTATAGTTGCCAAAGTAAACAAAGGTATAATGGAAGCTGACTTTCTTCATAAATATAATTTACTTATTGATATAAAAAACAAAAGATTAATTGATAGGGTAACTCAACTCAGTATCCAGAGTAACATTACCGCTATTTCAAATAGTAACAGCGTCAGCTCATTAAACAAAACTCTAAAAATTACAAATCTTCTTTCAAAGTATCCTGAAACTTGTAAGTCTAATCTTTTTCCTTCAAAAACAAAACATGATGTTGAACATTTTATAGAGACTACTGGCCAACCTGTTTATTCCAAAGCTCGCCAACTTGATCCTAAGCATCTAGCCATAGCCAAAGAAGAGTTTAAATTTATGCTCGATAACAATATTATAAGAATGTCAAAATCCCAATGGTCAAGTCCTTTGCATCTAGTTACAAAAAAGGATGGTTCAATTAGACCATGTGGAGATTATCGCCGTTTAAATGCTCAGACTATACCCGATCGCTATCCAATACCACGAATCGAGGATTTTCATCACATATTGAAGGATACAAACGTTTACTCAAAAATAGATTTGCAAAGAGCGTATTTCCAAATTCCCATAGCTGAAAGACAAATGTAAAACTGCTATAATTACACCTTTGGGTTTATTTGAATTTAATGTAATGAGTTTTGGTTTAAAAAATGCTCCATCAACATTTCAAAGATTTATCCACCATGTTTTTCAAGAATTAAATTTTGTTTTTCCTTACTTAGACGATATTCTCATAATTTCTAAATCTGAGGAAGAACATGAAAATCCTTAATTTAGTATTAGAGAGATTAAATGAATATGGTTTAAGAATTAACCTTTCTAAATCTGTTTTCGCTGTTTCCCAAGTCGAATTTTTAGGCTACTTAATTACTCCTGAAGGTTCTCGTCCATTGCCAGAGAAAGTACAAGTTATCCTAAATTATAAACGACCAGAAACAATTCGTCAATTGAGGAATTTCCTAGGACTCATTATTTTTTATCGTCGTTATTTAAAAGACGCAGCGAAGAACCAAGCACTGCTTCACGAATTTCTAAAAGGAGCAAAAAAGAATGATAAAAGTAAGATTTCATGGACAGAAGATGCTGAAAAACAGTTTGAAAAATGCAAAACAGAGTTTGCAAACACTATCCTGTTGTCATTTCCCAATTCTGATTTACCTCTGACTTTATTTACAGATGCATCAGATATGGCAATAGGGTCAGTATTACAACAATTTGAAAATTCAACTTGGAAGCCAATAGCATTTTACTCAAAAAAGTTAAGTTTAACTCAACAAAAATACAGCACTTATGATAGGGAATTATTCGGCATTTATCGTTCAATCAAACATTTCAAACACTATTTAGAAGGCAGAACGTTTGTTATTTATACAGATCACAAACCTCTTATATTTGCTTCCCATCAAAAACTTGACAAAGCTGCACCACGCCAATGCCGCCAACTTCAATACATTTCTCAATTTACAACTAATATTAAATATATTAAAGGAGAAAGCAATATAACAGCCGATACTCTATCCAGAATGAATGAAGTTTCATTAATAAATTATGATAAAATAGCTGATTTGCAAGATCAAGATACAGAATTATAAAATTTGCGTATGAATTCTTCATGTAATTTTAAACAATATCCATTACCTTCTGGAAAATCTTTGTGGTACGATACGTCAACCAAAAATATTCGACCATATATTCCTCAACCTTTTCGTCAACAAATCTTCCAACATATTCATAGATTTTCACATCCAGGAATAAAATCAACTATTAAAATGATGACTTCAAAATTTATTTGTCCAAACATTAGAAAAGACGTTCAATTGTGAACTTGAGCTTGTATTTCCTGCCAAAAATCTAAAATCAATAGGCATACAAAAACAAAGTTGGGTGAATATGAAATTCCATCAGAAAGATTTTCCGTAGTTCACATATTTAATTGGACCTCTTCCTCCCTCTACAGGAAAAATTTATTGCTTAACTTGTATTGACAGATTTTCTAACTGGATGGAAGTAATTCCTTTAGACAATATTTCAGCTGATACAATCGCAAGAAGTTTTTATAACAACTGGATTGCTCGCTTTGGAACACTATCTCGACTGATTACAGATAGAGGTTCACAATTTAAATGTGAAACATTACAAGTTTTTATCTAAAATATGTGGAATTAAACTGCAATATACTACTGCGTACCATCCTTCCTGCAATGGTAAAGTAGAAAGATTGCACTGAACTCTTAAGGCAGCATTAAAAGCTCATAACAACCTCTCATGGGTAGACACATTACCAACAGTACTTCTAGGATTACGAACCACTATTCAAGAAGATTTGAAATTCACAATAGCTCAAATGGTCTACGGTCAAAGCCTGCGACTTCCTGGAGAATTCTTTTGCGAACCAAGTACTCACATAACATCGGACACCTTTGCAAAAGATTTACAGGAATTTATGGAAGTAATAAGACCAAGAATAGTAAGAACCAATGCGTACAAACCAATTTTTGTTCATAAAGATCTGAAAACTTGCTCTTACATTTTTATACGCATTGATAGAGTTAAAAAGCCCCTAGAACCACCCTATGAAGGACCGTTTCCTGCAATTGCTCAAAATGAAAAATATTTCACGATTGAAGTAAAAGGTAAAAATGTCAATGTGTTATTAGATCTATTAAAACCTGCTTACTTATTACCAGCTGATGAAAATACTTATTCAACTCATCCCACCTAGAATGTTCAACAATTTGCAGAGACTCCTCCAGTGACATCGCAGACACAAAGTAGGCAAAAACAAGCTTCATTGCCGAAGCATTTACAGTTCAACCTTTCTCATTCAGGTAGAGAAATAAAACTACCTTCTCGTTATAAAGACTATATTTAGAACTATATTTATGGAACTATATTTTGTAAATGTTAGTTTGTACAAATAGTAGTATTTAATTTACATTTATTAATTTTATTTGTCTTATAATATATTTAATTAGTATCGTAACTTTGTTACTGGGGAGGGAATGATGTGGTAGCACAGACTCAATGATTTATTTTTAGTTTAAAAATCGTTTGCAGTTTATTACAAGTTTATCGTTTGCAAGTTTTGGTTTTTGTTATAAAGTTTTTATAAAAATCAGTATGGAATAAAAGTTATTGTTCTAATAAGACTGAAAAATGTTTCGTTTCTTTTAATTGGATTATTATGCCTGATTAGGGGATAAGAATATAATATAGCTCAAGCTAAGTGTATAATTAATTTAATATCGTAGTAATACGCGATATTTCTGTAACTGCCACTCCTCAGCCCCTTGTCTGGTGCTCAACTGTCTTTGAAAATACCTAATTCAAGACATTATGACCCACAACCCAAAAGCACAAGTTGTGGAGAGGTTACAAGTCCACGTATGATAAGCAAGAGGGTGCATTTTGTACCACACATGTTACAAAATTGGTCATTAATGAAAATCTTACACAATCTCGAAAAGAATGCCTATCAATTACAAAAAATTTCTTTTCCTTCCAGTAGTATATATATGTGTATAAATATATTGTTAGCAATGCAACAGTTTCCTGTTTATTGCATACTCACATTATTCCACCTTTAGGTTTGAATATAATATCAGTTAACTTTCAATTGCTATGATTGAAAGCCCAATCTACAATTCTCCTATATTCTTAACTCATTAAAACAGGAGTTTTTTCAGAAAAACTGGTAAAAAAATTTTTTACATAGAATGAATATATAGACATAGTGTAAGTTATTTTTTGCAATTTCAGTTGTGAGAAGTAACTAGGGAGCAGAAAAAGGGATAAAAGTAATTAAAAAATTGTTATACAAAGTGTAAACAATTTAATTACATGTTTATTTAGAACAGATGCATTATAGACACCAGTCCAATCCACCATGTTTATTTTTGCGACCAACAGAAAAACGCGTTTAGAAAAATCACCAAGTAGAAAAACATGGCGACAGTATGCATTTTCTGAAAGATCACCAAAAAAAAAACATGGCATAGTTGAAACACAACATTAACAAAACTTAAACTTTAAAGGATAAAAAAGACAGGTAAACAATTTAAAGCATTATTAAAATAAAATTAGCATATTCATTATCATTTTTTATGTAATTTAAAAAATAACATATGTTATATATCAACAGAATAAACACAATATATAGCATTTTTATAAGCACTAACATTATTAAAAATCTAACATGTGAGGGGGGTTCCCCCCTCAACCCCCCTTGTAACAAAAGAAATGCAAAATAAATTTAATAACAGATGAAAATTGGAAAGGGTAGCCCCACAAACATTCTTCAACACTCCTACCTCCCTTAAAAATACTTAGAAATAATTTTTTACAAAAAACCTCAGATTCGGAATACTGTTGATCCCACACACTTGGAGTTTAGAATGAAATACAACACCCACCTCATACCTAAAAATATCCTGATACTTTTTAACAATTTCAAAAATAGTAAGAACCGAAATAACTTCACCCGTCATAATTAAATCCCAGACAATAAGAGCAAAACTAAAATGTTCCAAACCAAAGCTTCTTATTTGCAGGGGTGGGAAGTGGTACACCTCAATTTGGAGCAGATTTTGGAGCAATAAATTTGAAGATTTGTAGCAGCAGAGCAATAAATTGGAGCAATAAATTTGAAGATTTGTAGCAGCAGAGCAATAAATTGGAGCAATTAAAACATTTAACACACAATTTCAACAACTAATATAAAGAAGAAAAAAGCCATTTCAACAACTAACATAAAGAAATCTTAATACTTAAAAAAAAACTAACACAAATTGAGTAGTGTTAAAAGAAAAAGTTGGATTAAAGAAAGAAAAAAAACATACGTAGATATAATTTCTAATGTATAAGATACTTGTATATAAATATAACTTCCAAGATCTTACCTCATCTCTTTATTTCGAATTACAGTTAACCAAAAGCTATCAGAAAAAAGAAATCGCACAAAATTATCATACATATCAATTTATTGATTATATCGATTGGGGGGGGGGGTGAATTTGAAGAACGTGAAATTTTTCAGCCCTTACCAGTGTCCATTCTTAACCAGAATGGTTTTAAAAAAAAACTTAAGTTGATGTTTTGCAGAAAAAGTCAGCTGTACGAATTGACGACAAGATATTAAATAAAACAGATAAATTAATAGGTAGACACTGCTATACACCATTTGCAGCTTGCCACTCAAACAGGAGAATGAAATTCCCTGACTTTCCCAGGTGAATTTTCAGAAAATTCCAGTTCAAGTGCATAGTGCACACTGGCTGTGTTGAGGGTAAAATAGTTATGGTACAAGTTGAAAACACAAAAATTTGCCATTTACATATATCTTTGGAGTTTAACAACAAAGATGAAAAATTTTGTCTATAATAATTACAGCACGTTGTTGTATGCATAAACACATATAGACATACAATGAACACCTTTTATAAAACATTTTTATGCTAAAATAAATATTAACCCTAAGAGAAATAGGAAGCACAAATTAAAATTATGTTTCTTTTGTTTGAGTTGTTTTTTCATATAGCTGAATATTGTGTAAGTGAGGTATCCGTCTACGTTCGGAAAACTATTTTCTTTAAACCTAGAAACTATTTCATGTTTTTACATTTTTAGATTTATTTTTTATATTATCATAGAAAATTGCACTTAAAAAAATTATTCCTGGAGAAGTTTTTATAAAATTTCTAATAAAAAAATAGGGTTTTTTCAAAAGGTCTAATTTTTTAATAAATTATTTCAATACTTTTGACGCAACACATTTCTTATACACTGGACTAGTGAATCACTTAAAATCTTTGCTTAATTTACATTTGGTAAAAAATTTGGGTCCTTCAAAATCATACACATTGAATTTAACGAATTTTCATTACATTTATATCTAACTATGAGTGTAACATCATTAAAAATTATCCAAATTTAAAGCTTTTAGGTCATTTACTAGTAAATACTACCAAAAGCATTCATAATAATTTTCAAAAAAATATTTTAAGAACTTTTTGAGAAATCACATTTCAAGTTTCAACATTTTATTAAAAATACCATTCTGAGAAAAAAGCATTTGAAGTTTATGAATGCAAATTTAACTATTAAAAAATTAAAATACATGTTTAAAATTCCCCACACTTTCTTGCTTCAAAACTTTCTAATTGCCAAGTATTAAAAATACTAGAAAAATGTTTAAACTAATCTTCATGAAAATTTAAAAAGTTTTGTCCAAAAAATGCTCTAGGCTTTAAATTCACAACTTCCGGTACCGAAGTCGCTACTTCCGTTTTGTTTTGACAACTGTCACTGATGTTTAAACAGCTGTAACTTTTCTTTAAAATGCCGTAGAAACAAAATAAAAACAGATTTAGAAGCCTAAAAGTTGAAATTTTACAATAGAGAAATTAAAATTATAATTTAAAAAAAAATGATTTTTTGGCAAAAAATGACGTTTTTAACGTACACGGATACCTTAAGGGAGTTTTGCCAGGGAACGAGAATTACTTCGTATAACTGAATATTTCGTATAAATAAGGTTTCCCTGTAGTATCATACCGATGTAGCGCGCTGTACAGTATAGCCGATAATATAGCCGAATTCCCCCCTCCTTTTTTTTTTAGGTATGCAGCCTATACACCGGTGCAGCTTATCAGATGATGAGCTTTCATTTTTTTTAGTTCAATTAACACGTGTACGGCGTATACGGCAGGTCAGCTTATCTACCGGAAATTACGGTAGGTGTTTTAAATAAAGAAACAAATTGGCGATTCGGCGCGATTTCTGCTTAAAAACGGTCGTATATTTCTAAGGAGGAAGTGCAAGAAGAAATGGTAGAAAAAAAAAGAAAAATTGTGTACTAATTTTCAAAAGTTCAACAGAAAATAAACAATTCGCGGAATTCAGCGAATTAAAAAAAATAATGAATTGCGGATATTCACAAATTTGTAGAATTCCACGAATTAAAAATAAATAAATAAAATAAATTGTAGATTTTCGGAAGGTACCGATCTTAGATATACGGCCACTTAGTGTAAATTAAAATTGGCCGTCCTTTTTTACAAACCTTCTGTTGGAAAGGCTCATCGATATAATAAAAATATCGATACAAGTTTCGGTCGTAACCGCATCTCATTTATGTAAATTTGATGAATCAGCCTTGTTATAAATTAACTTCCCGGTAGGTTCCGGGGTTGTCTTGGTTATGGTCTTGTAGTTGTCTTGTCTTGCTTTTACCTTGTGTTTAATGTTGATGTAAATAAATATGTTGGTAAGAAATATCGAAGTACTGTGTTTGAAAATACCTTGTACGTGTAATTTGTTTTGTCATTCGAGCTGGATGAATCAACATGCAACGTGAGTTAACGCCAACAGGGTTATGGGCCTGTTATGCCATGTTATTCTCTTGTTATGCTGATGTGGCTAAGAATTTTGATGTGGATTGAAAATATATGAATTTGTGGTATTCAAATGAGCAGTTTTTTAAATATTCTACTTTATTAAATTAAGATGACGCAAGTTCAAGAACTAACTTATAATTTCCCAAAACTTTCTGATTATAATTATCCTTCTTGGAAACTTGATATTAAATGTGTTCTTATTGATAGAAACTGTTGGGAGTTCATTTCTAATCCAAAGCTTGAATGTAAAAAGGATGCAAGTGATAGTGAGAAAAGAGACTTTGAGTGGCGTAAACGCAGAGCCTTCACTACTATTTATCAATCAATTGAAAGAAAATTTCAAATTCTCATAGCACAAACAGAAGATGGAAAGGAAGCCTGGGATATTTTGAAACTAAATTTTGAACCAACATCCCGAGCACGGTTAGCTGGATTAATAGATGAATTTTTCGAAATGAAACTGAACTCGCAAGAAGAAACAGTTGGCTTGTTTTGTAAGAAAATTGAAGAAAAGAAGCATCAAATTAAAGATGCAGGATTTGATATGCCAGAACTATTAGTTTGTTTCCAATTAATCCGACGATTACCTAAGGAATATGACAACCTAGTTCAAATATTATATCGTTTAGAAGATAAAGAGTTTTCGTTAGAAAATGTGTCAAAACAACTTATCAGTGAGTATGGTAGAATCAGCTTAAAAATGAAAGATGAAAGCAAGGATGTAGTACCCATTGCAAATGCCTATGCAACGAAATTTAAACCAACTACAGATAAATCTTATAACGTGAAGAAAGAAAGCAGAGGAGAATCATCGTGTACAAGCAGTGGAAGCGACCTGGAACCCAGTAGAATCTCGAATATTTCACCGTCTGTTCGTATGGGGCCGAATATAGTTTGCAGCTACTGCAGAAAGTATGGTCACCAAGATACAAGATGTTTCAAAAGGAAGAGAGAAAGAGGGAGAAAGCAAGTCTTCTACAGCGAAACTAGAATTCTTCATAGGGACAGGATTAATCCCGAATTTGCTTTAGCGTCTTCAGACAACGAATGTGTGGAATTTCTGATAGATTCAGCAGCAACGTCACATTTTACGAACAATAAAGAACTGTTTACAACGTACCGTGAACTACCCCCTCAACAAGTGCTTATTGGTGATAAAAACCAATCATCTGATGTACTAGGAGTTGGAGATATTGATTTCACTATACTAGACGAAAAAGGTAATGTAGAAATAACTCTAAAAAATGTGTTATATGCTCCTAATATGAGAAGGAATTTAATTGGTGGGGCTAATATAGACATTGCTGGTAACAAAATTCAATGGGAGAATAAGAAAATGATTGTATATGATAAATTTAATAGGTATTGTTTTACTGTACCCTTAATTGGTAAATTATACGTAGTTAAAGGTTATGCATCAAAATGTAAAAATTTTGCTTTTTCTACTAGTTTAAGTTCGGAAATTATACATCGTAGATTTTGTCATACTAATTTGCCTTTACTTGAAAAAATGAGTAAAAATAATTGCGTTAAAGGAATGGAAAATATAGATTGTAAAGCTAAAAATAAGTTATGCAAAACTTGTATAGTAGCAAAATCTAATAGAAAATCATTTAAAAGAGGATACTCGTATAAACGCATTACCAAAGCGGTATTAAATAGAGTTTATATGGATTTATGGGGACCCTCTCCTGTTAATTCATTAGGAGGGGGGAGGTATTTTTTGTCTATCATTGACGATTATTCTAGATTAACTGAAGTATATATAATTAAAGATAAAACTGAAGTTTTCGAATGCTTTAAAAAATATTTGGCAAAATCAGAAAGACAGACAGGGAAAAAACTGAAATGTGTTAGAACAGATAATGGGTTGGAGTTTTGTCATAAGGAATTTGAGAAACTTCTAACTGATTTAGGGATAAAAATTGAAAGATCCTCATTTTATACACCAGAGCAATTAGGTGTAGCAGAAAATTTTAATAAAGTAGCCATGAATGCAGTCAGATCCATGTTAGAGGATAGTGGACTAAAACCAACATTTTGGGGGGAAGCTTTATTAACATTTGTTCATACGAAAAATAGAACCGAACACAGCCTAACTGAAGGTATCACTCCTCAAGAATTATGGACAGGATTCAAACCTTCGGTAAGACATTTACGAATTTTTGGCTCTTTAGCATTTGTACATGTTCCTAAAGTTAAACGAAATAAACTACAACCTAAAGCTTTATTAGGAATTTTTGTTGGGTATGCAATTAAAACTAAAGGATATAGAATTTACATTCCGAAAGAAAGACGTATCGTAGAAAATATACATGTTCGTATAGATGAAAGTAGAAATGGTGTTAAGGAATTGTTTGGGAAAAATAATTGTTATAGATATATAAAATCTAATTTAAATGAATCGCAAGTTGAGAAAAACAACTTTAAATACGCGACGCTAGACTTGAACCATGAATTACCCGGAAACAATTTGAACGAAACTGTAGATGGGAAGGTAAAGGAAAAAACGTTAGACTTAAGTTCTATAAACATTTCAGAGTGGAAAAGAGTTGAAAGGCCTAGAAATAAAAGTAAGAGAGTTGATGTATATTATTATACTCCTATCACAAATAAGAGACTTAGATCTTTAAACGATGCTAAGAGATATTGTGAGGAAAATAAAATTTCTTATGAACCTGATAAATTTGATTTTAAACCTAAAACTAAACATCCTAAGGTAGCAAGTGTATCCAATAGCTCTGATCAATCCTCAATTAGTGATTTAGATAGCTCGGATTTAGCTGAAATGTTTCAAGACGAAATTTATAATGTTGAAATACCTAAATCATTTGAGGAGGCACGAAAATGTCCAGAAAGTGGTAAATGGAATGTAGCAATGGAGGAAGAAATCAAAATGATGAAAAAGCGAAAAGTTTGGCAATTAGTTGATCCTCCTGAAAACGCTTCAATAATTGGAAGCAAATGGGTATATAACATAAAAAATACTGAAAATAATGGTAAAAAGTATAAAGCTCGTTTGGTAGCACAGGGATTTAAACAAAAACCTGGTATTGATTATACAGATATATTTTCACCTGTTGTAAATTTTTCAATTATAAAACTAATGTTTATTTTTTTAGTTTCTATGTTAAGCTGGTGTAATGTTCAATTAGATGTTAAATCGGCTTATTTATATGGAAATTTGAAGGAGATTGTATATATGAAACAACCTCCAGGTTATACAGAGAAAGGATTAGAAGATAAAGTGTGCTTATTGAATAAATCAATATATGGTTTAAAGCAAAGCGGACGTGAATGGAATTCTGAATTAAGTACTATATTACATAATATAGGATTTTGTAAGTTAAAATGGTGTAATTGTTTGTATAAAATGCAGAGTAATGCAGTTTTAGTTGTTTATGTTGATGACTTGGTATTATTTGCTAAAAATAAAAGTGTATTGCTATCTGTAACCAAAATGTTAAAAGCTAATTTGGAAATTACTGAAATAGGAATAACAAAGTATTTGTTGGGTGTTAACTTTGAAGAGATTAATGGTTTGTTATACATTCATCAAAACACGTACATTGAAAAATTGGAATTTAAATTTAAGGATTTGCCAAAAAGTTATGTTAAACTACCTTTTAAACCTGGTTATATTTTGCCTGACAAAATTGATGAAAAAGATATAGTAGAAAATGAAGTAATGCAAAAATTTCCATACAGATCGTTAATCGGATATTTGTCATTTTTGTCATCTAGATCAAGACCTGACATTAGTCTTGCTGTAAACATTATGTCTCAATTTTGTAACGGCTACACATACAAACATTGGTTAATAGTAGTAGATATTATGAACTATGTTTTTTCTACTAAAAACTATAAAATGAATATTTCTAATGTAGCTTCTATGAATTTGTGTGCTTATTCAGATGCCAATTGGGGATCTCATCTGACCAAAAGACACTCAAGTAGTGGTTATATAATTTACTTTGGCAATGTACCATTTGCATGGAAATCGGCAAAACAAAAATGCATAGCATTAAGTTCTATGGAATCGGAATTTATTTCTTTAATTGAAAGTGTAAAAGAACTTATTTGGTATTCACGAGTGTTGAATGAAATTAATTTATGTGATAGAATACAACCAGTGCAATATTGTGATAGTGAATCTGCTATATATTTTTCAAAAAATAGCCAAGAAAATTTTAAAACAAAGCACATTGATATAAAATACCAATTTATTCGGCAATTGGTTAATGAAAATATTTTTGTATTAAAGTATGTTAATTCGAAAAATAATACAGCAGATTTTCTAACCAAACCTCTTTTGTATGTAAAATTTCAAAATGCTATAAGTAAAGTTTTTGAACTGAATGAAAAGGGGAAAATGCGTTTGCAACCGATGGGGCCGCTTGTTGGAAAGGCTCATCGATATAATAAAAATATCGATACAAGTTTCGGTCGTAACCGCATCTCATTTATGTAAATTTGATGAATCAGCCTTGTTATAAATTAACTTCCCGGTAGGTTCCGGGGTTGTCTTGTATGTGTCTTGGTTGTTGTCTTGTCTTGCTTTTGACTTGTGTTTAATGTTGATGTAAATAAATATGTTGGTAAGAAATATCGAAGTACTGTGTTTGAAAATACCTTGTACGTGTAATTTGTTTTGTCATTCGAGCTGGATGAATCAACATGCAACGTGAGTTAACGCCAACACATTCTTTATTTTTCTATGTTGGATGATAATTTCGCCACCTAAACAAACGTATTTCCTTACAGTTTGGAGGAAGGGGGAATCCTGCACTGTTAAGGGCTTGTAAGAATGAAATAAAATGAAAAGAATAATTAACATATTATATAGTTTGGCAGAAATTCGGATAGCCACATTTTGGCGTGAAATCAAACTAGGTGTTAAGGATAAAATTAGTGTAAAATCGCACATAGCGTATTGTAACAACATGACGCAGACTACCATTTTTGGCGCTCTCATGCACTATTAACACAGAATTTTCACCCCTGCTGGACCAAAATTGGCGCAGTATTTGCCGTAATATATAGTTTGGCAGCCACTCGGATAGCCGCATTTTGGCGCAAAATCAAGCTAGGTGCTAAAGGTAGAATTGGCGCAAAATCGCACATAAATAACGTATTGTTGCACCATGGAGCAGACTACCACTTTTGGCGCTCTCAGGCGCAATTGGCGCAGAATTCCCACCCCTGTATTTGGTTTAGAGTATCCTGATACTTTTTAACAATTTGAAAAATTGTAAGAACTGAAATAACTTCTTCTGTCATAACAAAATTAACTAAATCCCAGAAAATAAGAACAAAAACAAAATTACTTTATAAATCCCAGAGAATGATAAGAACAAAAAATATACAACCTGACCTAGGCGACTGTAAACCAAAAGAACAGCTAAGATGCAAATTTCTCTAATACTGACAGGTAACTGACATCAGAAATCACATGCACCAATGGGATGCAAGAACACTAGAGCTGCCATACCCCACCACTAAAGTCAAGGCAAACACACTAACCCACTCATCGCCCCATAAAATCGCCAAATTTGGCAACAAAAAAAGTGTGTATAATACATCTGTACCATTTATTTTTAATTTTGCATGTGTTAGAAATGAATATATGTGTTAAGGGATTAAATGTAAAATCTTGGTCTTTGGTTCCCTTCAGATATCTAAGTAATCTCTTTGCAACAACCAAATGAGCTTTTCCAGAATTGTTGGTTTGACTTAAAAAATTTTATATATTATAACACGCCAGGTTGCAATGGAAAGAATGATTAGTATAGAACAGTTTTCATAGACTTTTCATCTTTTTTTGGGAGGACACGCATCTTATATTTAACATTATGTTGATGTCCATGGGATTTTGAAACAGGTTTTGCTTCTACCATGTTAAAAGTATCCAAAAGGCCTTTAATGTATTTTCTTTGATGTATTAATACTATATTTTAAATGAATTCTATACCCAAATAATAATGCAATAGACCCATTATCCTTCATTTTAAGGGATACAAAAAAATAAACAGTCACAAATACTTCTGTAATTTTTTTTTCACTATTTGTTAGTATAATTAAGTCATTTTACATAGACAATAATGGTAGTTTCATAAAAAGCAGTTTTCTTATAATATAAGCATCTACTTGAATTTAGTGACTAAACATTTTTATTTTCCATCTAGTTTTTTATACCATTAGCAACCAGATTATTTTAAACCAGAAAGAAACTTTTTTTAACAAACTTCATCTGCATTTGATTTATATTTAAAACCTTTAAGTATTTCTATATAAATTTCTTTAGATTTCTACTATGTAAAAAAATATTCTTTATAATTTTTAACATTTTTCTCCTTACTTTAAAAGATGATAAATAACTGTCTTACAGATCCCATCCATCCATACCTGTACTGTATTCCAAAACAATGTTGGGCTTTGTTATAGGACCTATTATTTTTCCACTTTGACCATTTCAAATTTTATCATTTTTGTGGAGATTACATATATAACTTTTTTGTCTTTCTATTTTTCAACCAAACTTCCATTATAAGAGTGTGATATCCCATTGGATTGTTTTAGTTTTGCAGCTACGAGTTGTTTAAGCATATTCTTTCTATTGCTTTTCACTGTTCCTATGGCATTAACTTTTATAGACTGTAGATTTTGAAATAGACTTGGGGAAGAATACCAATTGTCCAAAAATAGAGTATGCCAATAACCAGGTAGTATAGAGAACATTAACACTGTCACATTTTCAGATGCACTTACATTTGTATTTCTGTCTAAATCTTGACCAGTGTAATTTTTAATTTAATGCAACAGCTTTATTTCAATTCACATAATTTATAAAATTTCACTCCCAAGTAAGATCTTTTGGATGGATTATACTGTTTGTAAGACATCCAACCTGTGTACTTCATTAATGATTCAACTAACAAAATGTATTCTGAGGGAGTAACTATTTTGAAATATCTCACTAAAACAATCAATTACACTTTGCACTTTACATAAACAATCATCATTATCTTTTGCAACTTCATTGTCAGTACACTGCAAAAAACATGTAATTTAGGCAAATCTCCAATATGGCATTTTTTTTAAATATTTATATCTTGATTATGCTTCTTTTTGACCAATGTGATTGCATAGTAGGTTTTTTTTTACTTGCAACATCAAAATGCACAAAGCAAAATAGGCTTATACTCCATCTATATTAGTGTCCAATAAAATGTCTTCAAACTTCTTTAATTTGAAGTTCTCATATTGAAGTGTTTGACTAGCATAATGAATGGTTTATCTCACAATTTTTCAGAAGTCTTCCAGAAATACTTCACTTGTCATAGGCAAAGCTGTGATATTTTGCCCAACTATAATATTTAATCTACATATTCTCAAATACCCCCATACTTCAGTCATATTTTTCATGTCTTTCCATATCCATTCCTGAGATGCAACATTCCTTTCAGTTTTCTCATTCTGAACTTCTTCCTCGTCACCAGATATAATTCTGCACTGATTCCAAAATGAAAAAACAATTTCTTCTAAATGGCTCTCAGATTCTACATTGCCTTGTCTTCTCCTTTTATTTGTGCAAAATATCTCACTGGCTTCATTGTCATTTTCCAGTTCATAATCTGAGACCAATATTGATAACTTTTTATGATAAAGTGTAAACAGAAACTGTCTCAGTTAAGGCTTTCAGTAATAGTTGATTTGCCACACACATTTTTCTTTGTGTAACAATTACCTCAGAGTGCACAGTACACGTTGCACTTTTTGCAACTAGTCTGGCTTTTAATCTGATGATGCTTCTATCTTTATTGAATTTGGTTTTTAAAACCCATTTGTTGTCTATAACCTTTCAGTGTTTATGTCTAATAATAAATTATAAAGCCTTTTCACTGACAAGCATGTCATATTCCAGTTGCATAGCTTTCTTCCATTTATATTGATTACAACCATTTAAGGATTTGTAAATAGGATTTATTACTTCTATAAAAGTAATAGAGTTTATTACTTTTTATCAGTTATTTATGCTGATTCATTTTAATGTTGTTTAAATTCTTTTTGCAATTTCCTAGATTTTCTTGTTTTGATTTTTGATAAGATTGCTGAAATAATTTCTTTGTGTTTAAATCAGTGAAATTTCTTCTTTTTAAAATATTAGGTACTAATTTCTGACAATTGCATAATAACTGTAGGTACCATAGGCCCACTTTTAAGTTGTCCAATGATTCAGAAGCTGTATTTTTTTTACCCTGACATAAGAAAGGAAAGGTAAATTCTACTTCATTTGAAGAAGTGAGAAGAAAATTTTCAAACTCATCTATAAATTTTACACAGGATTGGCATGATTTAAATCAGTTGATTTTAAAAAAAAATTATTGATTTAAATCATTTTTTTAACTTCTTTTAAAACCTATATTCCAAAGACAGGAGAATTGGGAATTAGTCAGAGTAGAAATACCAATAAGTAAATAAGTGTAAATAGATAGCATGTGCTTTCCAAGAATTTAGGGGTTGTTATCAGAAAGTATGTAGTAGGAGTAGGTACAATGACAGATTATGACCGGTGCAATTCATTTTATGTAATGGGGGGGAGGTAAAAATAGCATTATAGAACTTGAAATCCAGTTTATCTACCAAATAACAACAGCTGTGACTTCATCTGCTAGAATAGAAAGACACTTTTCTTCTTTTGATATTGTTCATTCTAGCCTTCGTAACAAATTAGACGTGGATAAAGCATCGAAACTAGTGTTTTTATTGCAACAGTTAAATCCATAATTCGTTGCGTTAAAAGTATTGAAATAATTGTGATTTTTTTGTCTTTTTAATAAACAATTTGCATTAACTGAATATTTAATTTGTTCTTTAAATTTACATCTTATTTAGTTTGCACCATCCAATTGAAAAATAATAAAATGTATTTAAATTAAAATTTATGTAATTAATTTTAGGTAATTAGTGTGTAGAATATACTAGATAGATAAGGTGTTACTTCTTATAACAAGCTATTCTATGTATATTGCAAAAAACAAAAAAAACAATTAAAATCAGAATTCAGAAAAAAAATAAAAAAAATCTGATTTAAATCAAATCTGATTTTTTTATTTTTTTAAAAATATGATGTTTTTCCAACCCTGATTGTACATTTCTACTACATTTCTAACATATTTATTCACTTACTACACCTGAATCAAAAGCCAATATGCTTTTGATTCAGAGGAAAATTTTTATATAATAAATATAATCTTATAAAAGTAATACTTTCCTATTAATCTATCCCTTATACAAAATTAATTAAAAAAATTACAACTTTTCAATTTTTACACTTTAATAATGAATTCTGATTTATTGTGATAACCATTAATTGCAGATATAAAGTATATGTCTGTGTGCATAAAAATCAAAATATACTTAATTAACAACACTTATTTCTGTCTTAAAAGATCAAAGTTTGATTTATATCATGATTAAACTGCTTATTTAAATCAACCCTGACCATGTTACTATTGTTAGAGATTACCTGCAGTTATTCATTTCAAAAAAATAAATAGACCAGTAAATAAGCACCTCGGTCACTGGATTTTATTATATCATACCTAAAGTTCCACTGACCACTTTTTTTTTTTGTAGAATTTACAACGAAACTGTTTTGTTTAGTTTGAACTTGTAAATCTGCTTTGACTCAATAAACGCCTTCTAGCTAATAAATAAAGCTCCATTATAATTAATTTCTAAAAAGCTGAACTTTTTCTATTAATAAATATGTGATCAGTTGAACAAATCACTGACAGCATTACACAATCCTGAGAAAAAGAATAAAGGTTTATTTTCATTATATATAAATTGGCTCAAATTTATTTTAGGACCTTTAATAATAAGTGATCATTCACTAGTTCATTAACCCTATATTCTATAACAATATAAGAATAATTTCACAAAATTTCTAAATAAGTTAACCACAATAATAAATTAAAACAAATAAAGTACCGTAAAAAATAGCATGATGCACCATAACTACTTCTACACACCTAAAAACACTAATATGCTAAACCTAACCAAATAACTTATACAATTTAAATTAAGAAAAATTAACTTACCAGAACATAGAGATTCTACTTTTTCTATTCTCTGGCCAAGTGAACTATTAATCCATTCTAAAAGTTCATGTCTGCTTAAATTATGAGCAGTATGACTACTTGCAAAAACATTTTTGCATTGATATGCAGCTTTTTCCATCTTACTGAAATTAAAATTTAAAAAAAAAAATGGGTTACAATTAAAAATGCCCTAATTATCTTTAACTTTTTTACATATTTATTTTAGATTTATAATGAAGGATGTAATACAAGTAGATCTAACATTATCAGTAAGTTTTGTTAACATAAGATTTTCAGGTAATTTTATACATCTTCATTAAAAAGATTATCCTGTTACATTTATAATACAAAATGAATATACTTTTTTACATCTAAAAATGGTGAGGGTTTTTAGATTGATAATTTTAATTTATAATCTATATAATTCTAAAATGAAAATCCAGACAGTTCAGTTCATAAATAAAAAATGGTGAACAAATCATATAATAACATTTAGAAATTTATTCACAACAGCTTATGAAAAAGATTGCTGAATTTGGTGCTTTTTTTATCACAACACTTATTCTGTTAGCTTTTTGAATTCTACATAAACTTTTTTCAATCTTTAAATACTTTTTGATATTTACATAAGCAGGATATGTTAGACATTATTTCATAACCTTTAATCGTTAAATAAATTTGGATTCAATACATGTTTTAAAATGTATGTCATGTTTCTCTAATGTTGATATCATCTTGAGTATTTTTAATTTTTAAAAAAAAGTTTATCTCTGTTACTAAATAATTACTTTTAATTCGTACCAAAATATATTATAAAGTTAATATAATATCACTTGGTGTAATTTTAATAAAAAGTTGTAAGAATATTACTAACTTGCCAAATTTGAATTCAATTTGAATAGGGTAATAGAGCTAATGGAATAGTTAATGTTGTAAAAAATAATGATGTTAACATATTAAATATACATTCATCAGCAATAAGACATCAATTTCCTAAAACCGTAGAATTGGGAAAATCCCTACGTTCACTGTACTCATATATATATATATATATATATATATATATATATATATATATATATATATATATATATATATATATATATATATATATATATATATATATATATGCGAAAATCTGAAAAATTTTATCAACCTAAAAAGACTATGAAGTTTGAACACAACACCATAAAAGAAATTTTCTAGAATCCTCTTCAAATCCATTTCGAGTAAAAAAAATACGTTGAAGTCATAAGTAATTCTAGACAAGCAAAATGTTTCATAACTATTTAAGTGTTGATAAATGCGAATGGGCATTACACAAATAAAGGAAAACTAAAAAGCTTAACTACGAAATAAATCCTGGGGAAATACAGCTAAACATAATGTATAATTAAATAGGTTCCTCGGTAATTTTCATGAATCCAGAGGGACATTTCAGAACTTAAATATAAGAAGTCTATACTAAACATCCACTTATAACAAAGATAATTTTAGACTTAAATGAAATACAAAGTACAATCAGCAAAAACTAAAATAAAAAATTGGCTAAGTACGAAATACTCGTATGCTCCATAAACATTCATTTCACTAAAAATCAATTTTAAATATTTAGTTCATAATTACCGCTAGGTACAAGCAAAACACAGAACTGGCAGACCGACTTTGAAAAGAAGCGTCTGTGTCCAGCATCCTCCAAACTCCGACGCATGCGCACTGTGCAGTGTTGCCAACCTTCAAAGGCAAAATTATGGATTCTAGGTTCTAAAATTATGGCATTGGCTTATAAATTATCGTATATTTTTGTAATAGTTAAAAATAGTGTTAATAGATGGCGCTTGTATGTATATTTTTCTGGTAATACATTTCTCTCTCCCCCTACTTTTTTTTTGGGGGGGAGGGGGCAAAAATTTTGTAAATATTTTAATAGTATTCATTAAATATTTTTCTATCATTGATCTAAGCATAAAATTGTGTGTGTGTGTATAATTGTATATATATATATATATATATATATATATATATATATATATATATATATATTAATAATGTTATAATTCATTATTTACTGTGGGTTTTTTTTTTAATATGAAATATTCAGCAATAAAACCGATTATTATTTAATAATTGGTTTAATTACTAAAAATACCATATTTTAGTGAAAACTGCAATAGAACAAGTAAAATGCAAAATTACTTCTAATTATCCATAATTATGTAATCATTAAAGAAATATCTCCAGTATAATTGTGAATATTCAGTAATTTTGCATTTAACAATTTTATGTTTTAGACTGATTTAAATAATTTGAAATGACTAACACCGCGTTTACACGAGTCAAGTAGACGATCAAGTCAAGTAATTCCGCGCATGCGTATTTTTTCTTAGTTTACTTGACTCACATGGAGCTTGAATGCGTGCGTTTACACATAGTCAAGTTGCGAGTCAAGTAACTTGCCTCTAAACAAGAACTATTGCAGACTATTAACAGAATATTTTCGCAATTTTAAATTTATGCGAAAATATTCTGTAATGATATATGGAAATTTTATACAGTTTCCAGAGTATCTAATTAATTCTATTTTTTTAATTAATTTGGTATTTATAGAATTTAAAATGCAATTTTCACATACTATTTTAGCTTTATTTGAATATTCATTCTCCTCTTGTAAAATTTATATTTTTTTATTAGGCAGATGTTCAGTTTAGCAGATGTAGATTTTAGCAGATGTTTCGTGCGTGGAATGTTTAGGAAAGAATATGGCAGATATCATTAAATTGATTGTTTAGAGAGGGTGAATTTTAAGATAGTAAAGTCAGTAACGCGTTTAGCAGGAAATAATTTTTCCGTTAAAGGGGAAATTTAATAAATAAGATGTAAAAGGGAAAATTTTCGGAGAAAGTGTACATGTTTTTTAGAATCTTTAGACACTCAAATAAACAAAATTCGACAAAATAAAAAAAGCAATAATAATAAGCATGAAAAATATGCAATATAAAGCTATGTTTCAATCCGTGCTTCCATAAATTGCATACGCACATTAGAATCATTCTAATATTCCCTTCTTTAAAACTAAATTTTATGATAAATTATGTAATAATCTCTGTGAATATTTATCAGTGTTTCTGTATTTTTTTTAATTCTTCTTATTAACAGTTAAAAATAAGTAATATTTTATTTTATATTATTTTAAGCATTTGTTCAGCGGATAATGTGTCAGCGAAATTTTAAAAATAAGTACTTTACAAAAAAAAAAAAAAAAAAAAAAAAAAAAATTATTTCTTCTAAATAAACAAAGTAAACTTAAGAAAATGTTTAACGTAGTATATAGATCAAATGTTGAAAATTTCAAGCAATTTAAGATAATAAAAAAAAAAGTTTGGTAAGCCGAAAAGCAACAAAATTCTTCCATTTGTATCTCCTTAAAACTAATAACAATACTTAACATAATAAAAAAGTAGTACATACACTTTTATTATAAGAATAAACTTTATTTGTGAAAGAGTTATTTTGTTTTGAGTTACCTTAATTATCAGTTGTAGGGTTATCTATAATTTCATCCATTAATTGGAACAGTTTGAAAAGATGGAAAATTTATGTTCCATTCTTTACCTCTAGTTTAAATCCTAATTTTTTTTTCATTTTCTAATATCTTTCGCGTACTGAAACAAAAATAAAGTCCATGTACTAAAAACAAGCGACTGCTACCAATAGCGAAATGATACAGAATTTACACATCAGTGGCGCCCTCTACCTTACTTGATTCATTTGAGTCAAGTTACTTGTCCACCGTGAAGAACTACTTGACTTGCCTCACTACTTGACTCAAGTAGCTACTTGACTTGACCAGAACCGTTTACACGAGTCAAGTAGTACTTTCAAGTCAACTTGACTGACCTACTTGAGCGTCTACTTGCCTCGTGTAAACGCGGTGTAACACCGCGCTTACACGAGTCAAGTAGGTCAGTCAAGTCAACTTGAAAGTACTACATGACTCGTGTAAATGGTTCTGATCAAGTCAAGTAGCTACTTGCGTCAAGTAGTGAGGAAAGTCAAGTAGTTCTTCACGGTGGACAAGTAACTCAAATGAGTCAAGTAGAGGGCGCCACTGATGTGTAAATCCTGTATCATTTTGCTATTGGTAGCTGTTGTTTGTTTTTAGTACATGGACTTTATTTTTGTTTCAGTACGCGAAAGATATTAGAAAAGGGAAAAAATTAGGATTTAAACTAGAGGTAAAGCATGGAAGATAAATTTTCTATCTTTTCAAATTGTTCCACTTAATGGATGAAATTACAGATAACCCTACAAACGATAATTAAGGTAGCTCAAAACAAAATAACTCTTTCACAAATAAAGTTTATTCTTACAATAAAAATGTATGTAATACTTTTTTTTTATTACGTTAAGAGGCTAAGGGGTGTCATTCATTAGCTTTAAGGAGCTACAAATGGAAGAATTTTTGTTGCTTTTCGACTTACCAAACGATTTTTTATTATTATTATCTTAAGTTGCTTGAAATTTTCAACATTTGATCTATATGCCACGTTAAACATTTCCTTATGTTTACTTTGCTTTTAGAAAAAAATAATTTTTTTTTCAGTAAAGTACTTATTTTTAAAATTTCGCTGACACATTATCCGCTGAACAAATGCATAAAATAATATAAAATGAAATATTACTTATTTTTACCTGTTAACTGGAAAAAATACAGAAACACTGATAAATATTCACAGAGATTATTACATAATTTATCATAAAATTTAGTTTAAAAAAAGGAATATTAGAATGATTTTAATGTGGGTGTACACTTTATGGAAACACGGATTGAAACATAGCTTTATATTGCATATTTTACATGCTTATTATTATTATTACTATTTGTTTTGTCGAACTGTGTTTGTTTGAATGTCTAAAGAATCTAAAAAACATGTACACTTTCTCCAAAATTTTTCCTTTTTACACCCAGGGGAATATTACGGAAAAATTATTTCCTGCTAAACGCATTACTGACTTTACAAAATATCTTAAAATTCACCCTCTCTAAACAATCAATTTAATGATATCAGCCATATTCTTTCCTAAACATTCCACACTCGGAACATCTGCTAAAATCAACATCTGCTAAATTGAACACCTGCGTAATAAAAAGTATAAATTTTACACCAGGAGAATGAATATTCAAATAAAGCTAAAAAAGAATGTGAAAATTGCATTTTAAATTCTATAAATACCAAATTAATTTTTTTTTTTATAAAAGGAAAATAGAATTAATTAGATGCTCTCAAAACTATATAAAATATCCTTATATCATTACAGAATATTTTCGCGAAATTTTGAAACCAAAATATGCAATAGTTCTTGTTTAGAGGCAAGTTACTTGACTCGCAACTTGACTACGTGTAAATGCATGCATTCAAGCTATAGATGAGTCAAGTATGAAAACCTAAGCATGCGCGGAGTTACTTGACCATCTACTTGACCCGTGTAAACCTGTGTTAGTTATTAATTCATACAGATTCTTTGTAATGTCTATAATACCCTTAAAAATCAAGCAGTAAGTGTAAATTAACATTTTAAAAGCTTCTCAGGATTTGGATAATCACTCAAGATGTTCTGACTTGTATGATAGTTTCACTGTATAGTATCACTACAATCATATATGGAACTCCACAAGGTAATTCAACGATTGTGCAAGGTAAAATTTGTCCTTCCTATACTGCATAATGCTTGATTGTCAATCTGTGTTGTAAAAATATAGGGAGCTCTAATTTGAAATCTTCAATTGGTTGTGGAAGAAAGATCAATTAAAGTATAAAATGCAATGACAACGTAAACCAATTAAAAGCCACAGCTTTCTAGAAAAAGAAAAAATACTATTGCAAACGATAATATGAATCCAAGTTTGAGGACAGCCTGACCTTGATCAATTAGAATTAATTGATGATTATAATCAATATGCTTTGTATTGTGTTTAATCCAGGGTTAGCACTAATCGGTCTTTGTAAGTTTCCTTTGTACTTAACATTTTTTATTTCTTTACTTTTGGTAATTATATAATGGATAATTTCTTTTGAAGAACAAAGCAATAAGTTAAATAAAATAAAACAATAGGTTAAATAAAATAAAATAATTATTATTTATGTCTATAATTGATAAGAAAGTAAAACTTAGACAAGGAGTTTAATAACTGTTAAAATATATAGAACTGATTTCATGAATCGAAACAATTATAATCGGTTTAACGACTAAAGATTAAAATAATTTTGGCAACAGTGTTTTGACTGTTTTATGAATGAATTGTTAAGTTCCCCATATATCGTTTTCTGTGGATGCTAGAGAAGGGCACGTGGTAATATGAAGTTCCATATCCTTAGAAATTAATACTTGTTCTATTAATTTTCTTTCACTGAGCTTAACAACCATATTTATTAATTTGTTTAAATAGTTAATCACATTAAAAATTTTTTTGAGAGAATAAGTGTTTAGTGTAATTATACATTTTTGGAAGTAATTTATCAATGCCTGTGATATTATTGAGAAGGGAATGCAATGTATATCCTTGCATAAATGTTTTAATATTCCGTCGTAGCCAGTGAGTCATTTGCTCTTTATCTTATTCATGGTCATAAGGTGAATATTTAATAAAAAAAGTTTATCATTGTTAATTTTTTTATCACAAGCAATAGCAAACAAGATGTTTAAAGCTGTAAAAAGCTGACACTTTTATAAATGCATGAAACAAAACTAGCATTGAACTTGCTCTAAAAACTGTAATTCAAATAATTTCATAGCTCTCAAATTGTACGATATTTTCGTATAATGTACGAATTTACAGATGACTGATTGGTTTAAAAAATATGTATGACATGCAGGGAAAAAAACAGCATATCAAATTGCATGTAGTGCCTTATTGTTTATTATTCATTAAATACTTTGCCTTTGTACATTCAGAATAGTGACTCTTCCAACTACATAGCTGTTCAATTGTCAGCATCCAAATGTTAATTTTGGCCGAATGAGTATGATACTGCTCTTTGGTACCGGGATTTGTGGGCTCGAAACCTACTGCGGGCTTGGATGTTCGTTGCCGTTCTGAATATGCTTTAACCAGTATATCCTGGTCTCATTATCCCTCGTGTAGCCAAACAGTAGACCGTAGCGTTCCAAACCAACAAATCAACTGTTAATTTCACTGTTTATCATTTAGTATTATGCTTAGCAAGTGGGATGCGCTTGTGTATATTTGTATTTATGTATATGTATAAATAATTTCAGGATTATCCTGATATTCAGGTACATTACTATGTTTATATGTAACATGTTGTCAATACGTTAAATTTTGCATGCCAGTAAAATTGTACTAGTTTTAAAATTTGAATGTCAGCTATGCAAATATATTGCCCCTTAAACGGAAATGAAATTAAGTTCTTCGTATGAAATTCTTTACTGGAATAATCGAATTATTTGGTTTATAAATTTTAAAAAAACGCCTTGACTTTTGTAAAATGAAGTTTTTACTTAGGAGACAAGCTAACATAAAACTGACTTTTAAAATGAAAAGTTAAATACGATTATTTAGCTTTACTTTAATGGGAGTTCTAATACGTATTAGGTTTAATTTTAATTGTGCAGCTTATAGAATTCCTTTAGCTACAAATTAAAAAAAAAACCTAGTCTTTTAATTACTCTTTGAATATAAGCAGATTAATTTTCTGTATCATCAGGGCATAATTTACCCTGGACACATTTACCCTGGTCCCTTCTTTGAAATTACCAGAAATCGCCCTTATTAAGAGTTGTATATTAAATTAAGTTTTCATAAAACTGAAGATACTGAAAGCACATTTCTTACAGATGATTACATTTCTTTATGTAAAGTTAAATATAAGAAATTTTATGTTTATAAAAACATTTTTTTTAGAATCCTGTAAATTTTTATTTTAAAATTCTTTGACTTTTTACGCTTCAAATTAATTTATCCCATTTCTAGTTGCCTTCTCCAAATTGATGCTTACACTATATTAAATTTATTGCATTCTTAACAATGT